>PVKZ01001240.1:0-440046 GCA_004027375.1 Macroglossus sobrinus
GCTAGGCATGCCTCTAAGGTGAAAACAAAGCACTAGAAAATTATAGAGCTCATTTTACAGGTTGGGGTGACTTTTGTAAATGGGGTTGAGTTACTAGGCATTGAGGCAAAGACCTAGATTACTCTGCCTACTACTTGTCGCCAAGGAGAGCTGAGCTCATCTAAAAGGAGTGAATTAATAGAAGTGTGAATCAACAGGATAATTTTTTTTTTCTTATTAGGACAAATCAGCAGGAAAATGTCATGTGGTAATAACATGAATAGCTGATGATTTATTTTTCTCCTAACATTATTTATATTTAGATGACATATGTTGTTGCTTTTTAAATACTAACTCCTGTTGGAAAGTTATTCTTATCATTATAGCATAGTTGTTTCTCAGTCTAAGAGATTAATAAGGGTAGCCAGAAGAGAGCAATGCAAGTTATTGAAAAAGCTGCAGCTTTATTTTTGTTAATGTTTCTTCTAAAAAATAAATTGCATCAGAAAAATCAGAGCAGGAAAATTACTCTAGTACATTTAAAATAAAGATTTCTCCCCAAACTTCCAGTCTATGATAGAAATGAAATGAACATAATACTTTCTTCAATAGAAAAAAAATGCTAAGTACTTACTTGAGTGTAGAAGTAAAGAGAATATGATCATATTTCATATCTGGCCCAAACTTGATAAAGTAAATACTGTAGGTCTGTTATTGGGGAATCTTTTGAGGAGATTAACAAGATGGCAAATTATATTTTCTCCACTTGAATAGAATTTAAATTGAGAGGATATAAATGAAGTTTTAGTTAGCTTCAGAAATCTTTAATTGTGTACCTAAGACTGCCCTGACCTCATATGCACTTGCCTGCCTCCACCTGTAACCAGTTCTACCAATATCAACAGTCAGGTTAATAAGTATGGGATCAATTTTTACTATTTTTATCAAAAAGCGACTTTTGAATTTAATGTCTAGGAGGAATAGTAAGATATATATGTATATTTATTTGGGATCCAATAGAAAAGACAGCATCACCGAAAATGATGAATTTCTTAGGTTGCTCTCATTCTTACTAAGGACAGGAAAATTCTTGCAGAGGAGATAAGACTCAAGTTTGCCAAACAGTATAATCAGTATTTTTCTCTCACCCTCAAATGCATGTTCCTGCCAGTATCTATAGAAAGAAAAATAACATCCCACAAATTTGGAGGTTTTAATCAACTCTGGAGACCCAAGTTCTAATATTGATCTAGCATACTACCACTGGATGATTTTGCTGAGGATTTACCTTTTAGCATTTTTTTCTTGTCATCAACCTAAGATTCCTGTATTGAAATGCCATGGACTTTTTCGAGATGTTTTGTTTTGTTTTTCAATCTCATAACATGCCTGTTCATAATTATACTTCACCATATTTAATTTATAACTGTGGTTACTTTTACTTGCTGGTTTCTGATAGATCCACTGTCATAGATTCAGATGTGACTGGCACAGTCTTTCTTCGATTTACGTGATCATATCATGAGCAAGAAAATTCAGGCCAGTTTTAACAAAAGAAAGTTTAAACACCGGAAACACCTTTTTCTTGAACTACACTAAAATGTCTCTTAATTCTCATAACAGCTTTATGAGATGGGTATAATTAGTATCACCTTATTTTGTCTCAGAGAAGTGAAGTAACTTGCCCAAGGTCACTCTGCTAGTAAGAGAAAGACCTAGAATTAGAACACAACCAGTCCAATCCCAGTGCTTGCTTTTAACCTTTTTGTTCCACTGTGTTAGCTGAACAGATCTCTCCCTTTCTGCATCTCACTGCACCGCCACAGCAGTAAAACATTTAGAGGCTTTCATGTGCTTTTTTGAGGATGTTCCCTACTATTCTTCTATCCAAATAAAAAATTTCATTTTGACCTAAATATTTGGAGCGATTCTTGTCTGTGTCTTTTCTTTTCCTTTCTCCTTCATCCTGTTCCTCGAACCAACAAATATGCTTAAACCTCTCTGGTCCTCAAAGATGTCATTCAGCCTTCTTCCCCTCCCCTAATGCTAGCTCCTGTGCTCTTTGTTTTTTGCTTCCCCTCTGTGGTTCTCTTAAGACCAGTCTCAGTGTTATGCATCCTATTTTGCACCATGCACTTGCTTCTTACTCCTTGGCAGTCAGGCTTCTGCTTTCTCTACTTTATGGGAAATGCTCTGCAGAGCATAACTGATGATCTTCAAATTTAATGGCCCTTTCTCAATCCTTATTCTTCCTGACCTTTTTCTACAGTGTAATTTAAACCCCTTCATTCTTTTTAAAATTTTCTTTTGAGATACTATATCATCATGATTCTCCTCTCTAAATCAGGGATTGACAAACTGTGACCCTCAGGACAAATTTGGCATTCCGTCTATTTGTTAGGTAAAGTTTTATTGGAACATAGGCATGTTTATGTATTGATTATGGCTGATTTCACACTGAAATGGCAGATACTAGTTGCAACAGAGGACTGAATGACTAACAAAGCAAAAATATTTTCTGTCCAGCCTTTTATAGAATAAGTTTGCTGACCCCTGGTCTAAATGATCGTTTTGGTTTTTTTTACACCCTGTTCTGTGCTATAAATACACACAGTCCACAAAAGACCATATCTGGATCTCTCTCTCTCTTTTTTTTTTCTATATCATGTTGCCCAAAGATATCCCTCATTTTCCTTATTCTGCCCCTCACTTTCCTGAAGTCAACATCACAGTCTCTCTCTAGTTCCAGGTACTTCCCAGAACTCCAGACCTACACCACATTTTTATCTGCCTTAAGGACATCACCACATGAGTGTTCTATTGACGCCTGACATTGAAATGTATATAACCTTCCGCATACAGAAGTCCCATCTCTTGATTTCCTGTTAAGTTTACTAGTGTCTGTCACTGATGCCATCTGTAATTCATTTGTACCACACTTTATAAGTTTACGAAACACTTTCACATTTGTTATCTCAGTCTTCCCCATTATCAGTCTTATTTCCTCTGCCCTTGCCTTTTCTCCTAGATTCTCACATTCATTAATTCCTAAATTCTTTGGACTTGACCTCTGTATTATTTTTATAGTCACCCTTTCATTTTCATTCCTATTGACTTAGTCAAACTCTTATAACCTCAGCCTGAAATGACAGCCTCCATCCTCCTCCACAGTGCTTTACTCAACACCTCAGAATTAATCATTTTATTAAGGGAAGTTGTGATCAGATCTTTGCCCTTGTCAACAAGTTTTAGTTTCCTTTTATTGTTTATCAAACTGTGCCCCACACTCATCAGCCTGCCATCCATCTCTGCTTACATGACCCTTCCAGCTTCATCTCTGTTTAAGTGTGCTTTATGTTTCTGATCAACTGAACTATCACATCTTCCCAGAACACACCTCATGCGTGCTGACTTCTGCACCTTTGTCCAGGCTGTTATCTCTTTCTGGAGTGTAATTATCTATTTTTCTCAAATCAAATTCAATCCAATTTATTTAAGGCCCATTTCGAATACAAGCTACCCCATGAAAGTTTGGTGATCTTCCTCAAACAAATGACATCTGTTCATACTTTTAACCCCTACAACACTGGGCTTATTATTCTATTAAACCCTTATGATTTCTTTTTCTATTAAGTATTTGTGTATTTGTTTCATTCACTACATTCAAGGCCTTGTAGTTGCAGATTGGGTCTCATTTATCAAGAAGCTCCATTCTAACCTAGTATGCTAACATAGATAATTCTAAAGGAAGTAACCTTAAATATTTTCTGGGATAAGGTTCAAAAATAGAAAAAAAAAATATAGCTCCAAGTGCATTTGGAGAACAAATACTTTTGAAAAAAATTTAAGTCCTTCACTTTGTTTGTTTATTTATTTATTTTTACTGTTGTGTGACTATAAACTGAAAGGCTACATAATAAAATCATGTTCTCAAAATGGCCTCACATGGTTAACAATGTTTAGGCATCATTAGCATTTTAGAATCATGGTCAAGTGACCAGAGCTTGAGAGTGTGGAGGCCTAGAGGTGGGTGTAAGGAAGGCAGATGTCATCCATTGACAGTGTGCCTCATCAACATCCCTGCTTCATCTTGATACTTTCACATCTAGGTTCTTATCATGCTTTCAGTTCACTTTTGTCTTTCCGTCTATGCTTTTGACAGCTGAAAATATTAATTCAAAAACCATTTAGCCAGTAGGTCTACTTCACCAAATTGGATAAACATATAATTGCATGCTTTTGTATTTCCAATAAATCATTGAAGACTTCACTTACTCTTAATGGAAAGAAGTCATTCTGGAAGATTGAGTTATCCAAAAATAACTAGGACAGGAGTAGAAAAAAATAGACATCCTATCAGTCTATTTACAATCGCTGTTGTTTTTATGTCACATGGTGTCACTAGAGAAACCTGGTCTAGTACAACCCACTCTGCAGTCATGCATTCGCTGGTTCAGGCCCATGTGGATTTTACGCATATGACACTTTTGGGCTTCAAGGTTACAGCTGCTTTGGTAGCTCTTGTGTTGAACCATAACTAAGTTTCCAAAAGTACAGTGCTGTCCCCTGAAATGAGAGCCTTTCAATCTAAATCATATTGTATGAATGTATAATATCTGAACTAGTCTTCCCCTGCACATTGTCACCATACCCTCCTCTTGTAAAGAGATGCAGAGTCAGAGTATTTAGAAGCTACGAAGAAATGTAGGCCCCATCTGGAGAAGGTAGGGAAAGTTAGGTGAAGTTTAGGATAGAGATTTGCGATGGGCTCTATGTATAGCACCTTCTCTTGGATATGTTACTAAACTGGGGTCAGATGGATCTATGGGAGTCCGTCTCCACTTAGAAGAACCACCCAGAGGCTTCTCATTAGTCCTTTCTCATAATCTCACTCTTGTTACTCTCATTTCTCACATTTAGACATGAAAGATAGAAGTGGTGTTTTTTTTTTATAAATAAACTGAATCTATTAATAATAAGAGCTTATAATAAAGAATTACCAAGTGATAGGTACAGTGCCAAATTCTTTATATGTGTGATTTATTTTAACCCTTAACACTACCCTATGAATAAGACCTTATCTCCATTTTACAGTTGAGGACTAAGAGACTTAGAGAAGTTTGCTGAGTCACCCAAGTTTACAAAACTATTAATAGGCTGCAGACCTGGGTAAACCAAACTCTGTCCTCGTTTAGAGGTTGTTGTCACTTTAATCTGAAACTTTATCTTGTATTTTCAACAGAGAACTCAAGTTCTCTGGAGAGAAGGACTTGTGACTGCTCTTTCAGTCATCATGCTGGGATGGGACCTTCATTAATATAAGCATTCAGACACTGCTTTTAAGCAGTTCTCATTAGAGACCTAATTAAGCATTTGAGCAGTTCCTGCAGTTCATGGTGCTGTCCCTTGTTCAATAGTGTAATTGATGATGGCTGGGCTCAGCAAAATCAGCCTTCCTCATTGCTCCTACAAACTTACTACAAGCTCGTTAGTGTCAGGTTTGATGTGGGCTAAACAATGTCTCATCCTCCACCTCAATGCTACAGAGAGAAAATGATCTTCAAGGAAGTGTGCCCTTCAGAAAAGCTTTGTAAAGCAGGACCACAAGCAGAGCCACCCTCATGACAGGGTGGGGGAGCACAGTACACAGAGTCTGCGGAAGAGCCAATTGAACACCCAGATGTGGTCAAAAGAATGACTTCCAATGAATTTATAGGGTGATGATTAGAGGAGGCTGCATTGTGGTCATCAAGTTAGGAAGTACAGAGGTAATGTAAGAATGTAAAGGTAAGAAAGAAAGTATCAAAAGAAGAAAAGCCTCGAGTATGCATCAGGGTTTAGCTTTGTTTTCAAATCCAAAGAATGTGCTGAATTTTGAATACTGAAGAACTGAAAAGAATGGCAAGAATATGAGTAGAATAAGGATGATTAGGAAAAAGGTGGAAGAAAGAAAATTTGAAGCAGAGCTCTCTGATAAGTGAATGAATTTTGTTAATATCCGGCTAGAGTGGCTGGGATTTTGCCACTGTGTAAAATTCTTTCACACATTAGATATTCACAGCCCATCTGTCACATGAGGGCAGAAAATCTTAGCTCTATTTTAAATATAAAATGGAAAGATTAAGAGACTCTGAGTGAGGGAGGGTAGAATTACTTAGCCTAAGTCATATATACCTATTTTTATAATACTTCTTAAGACACTGTGGTTTACTACCTCAATTTTTTTCAAATATCTCATGAATTTCATTTTCCATCACTGTAAATGGAATCCATCTTCTTACTCCAATGCAAATTCACACTGATAATTGGGCGCCTAAACAGAATCGGGAAAGAGAGTGTTAAAGTCTGTGATCAAATGTAAAAGCAAAGATTGGCTGGACTGAAGTTTAAATACTCAAGACCCATAACCCAAAACAGCATGCTTTCTAGTTTCCTCCATGCTGTGGTGAAATAGTATGAGGAGTTGTCAGCTTGATTAAATTTGTTTAGTACAAAAGGTCATTATTTAGTTTACAAAATGGCTTTTAGCATTGTAAAACTTTTATAATAGACTAATAAGATGACAGTTGTTCAGATTGCTCTGTGTGTAAGTACAATCTAAAGCTTATCACATAGCCTTTTTTTTTTTTTTTTTTTGAACAGGACGTTTTCTTGTCCTTTGTATCATTGGGCATATCCATTAAATGAACTGCAGGCTTCATTTACAAATTGGCTAGAGATTGTGATAATTAGTAGAGTTGGGACAGAGTCAAGGCTGACTAGGGCTTTCAGGACTCAACACAGGGAGCCAGGCTTACAGGCAGCCTGTGGAAATGCAGATGCCCATAGTCACGTTTGCCAGCTGTGCAACACTCCTCCGTCCCCACTGCCCAAAGTTTAGTAATCACATGTCCTAGAGGCTGTTCCAAGAAGTAATTCCCAGGTGACATTAGTTACCTTAAAGTGGTAGAAATCGACAGATACCTTCTCTCAAAGTTGCCCTGAAGTTTCCAAAAGCAAAAAGAATTGAGAACTTAAGAGGGGACCCAGGAGAACCTACAGAGGCTGAATGAGTGACAGCATTTAGAGCTAGGTCCTGGCCATGTAATTAAGCTGCAATCTGCGTAAGAAACTCTTGATATGACAACATCTGCCATGCCTTTGGGTAAATGCCATCTTTCTCCCCCGTTGCTGTTGAACTCACGGCAAGAAAATAACAGATGATAGTCCGACTAGTGTTATATTTCTGCTAGTGCGTATCAGGTTCGTTCTATTTAAAGGGAACCCACACAAACCATTTCCGAGGCAGAGTGACTCAGTTTGACAGAACCCCCAGAAATCTCTGCCCCATCAAGGAATTTTTTCCCTACAGAGGGCATTACCATTTTGGCCTCATGTTTTTTTCTTAGCATTTTAATTCTGATACTGATTTCATTGGGCAGGTCCTGAGTCAATTCTGTGTTCTATTTTGTGTCCTGAATATGTTTGGCACTTATTGTTGTTGTTATTGCTAATGATAAACATGATGGGGATCTGTTTAGACAGGGAATCTCAGCTGTTATCTACTGACAATCATTTAGTTAATGAGCTAAGGAACTGGAATTCAGGAAATGTTGGGGCTGACAGATAAAATTGCAGAGAGGAATTTGTGAATGTGATTGAGGGAAGGCTAAAGAGTCCTACCTGAGGTCATCCTTACATAGGCTGGCTACCAGTCTAGCCTGGGACTTTGCCAAGTTAGGATTGGACACGCTATGATATTTTTGTTTCAAACTGGAAATTTTTCCATCTGCAAGTTTAAAAGTGGCCTATTTGATTTGTGTTTCCCTTATCAATATAGAGGACAACATTTAAAAATGACAGGAGTGAAAGACAAGTTTCATCATGAAGAACAAGATAAGCCTCTTTCAGGCTGATGTCTGTAGCAATAGCACATGATTTTTGTCCAAACAATAGGATATGGTGAAGTCAGAGCTGCTCTGGGTGAGTGTCTCACTGTCCTGGTTGGAGGCTGCATGGCAGTTTTCCAAGAGCTCTATGATAATTAAGGCAGCTCTATTCTTGTTTTTTTTTTTTTTTTTATAGTTTACAATTTCTATTATTAATATGAAAGGAATCTCCCAGTAAAACTGTCCATGGTCTTAAGAGGGTTACTTATGTAAGATGTGATCATGCACAGACACACTAGACACACACACACACACACACACACACACACACACACACACACACACACTGATGGCTATGTGAAAGGGACACAAAGGCCAATTGAAAAAGCTCCTAATGGTCAAAGCTGGGAAAATTTGAACAACAAAATAAAGGAGCGTCCATTTATAACCCAGGGTATAAAATATCCATGAGTTTGTGCTGATAGAATAACTACTTGAGGGAGAATAGGTAAAGCTCTCCTACAGAGGAATTACAAATAATTTATGTACATACTCTTCCCTTAAGGCTGTGAATCATAATTTCCTGCTCCTTAAGTGTGGACTGCACATAGTAATTTCCTTCCAAAGAATACAGTATAGCAAGTGGGGAGAAGAATAACTTTACAGTAGAAAAACCTGACAAATAGTACTTTAGCCACATGATCAGGGTTAACATCAGCAGTGAAATGCCATACTAATACTATGTGCCCTTGATATGATGTAATGAGAATGCATTCATTATACCTCTGGGGTCTTCCTTCCCAAAACCCACAGCTCTAGTCTAATCATGAGGAAAACATTAGACAAATCCGAAATGTGAGAAATTATGCAAAATACTGACCAGTATTCCCTCAAACTCTCGAAGTTATCAAAAATATGGCCAAGAGAAGCCTGAGAAAACTTGACAACTATATGTAATGTGGTCCTGGATGGGATCCAAAAGTTAAAAAAGGAAATTAGGTAATCTAAGATTATATAAATAAAACATGGGCTTGTATTAATACTAATGTAACAATATTGGTTCATTAATTATGAAAAATGTACTGTACAACTAACATATGATATTGGATGTGAGAACTCTCTGTACTACCTTCACAAATATTTTAATAAATCTAAAACTTCAAAATAAAACATTTATTAAAAATCAAAACTGAGAAAGAGATAAAATAAGAGGTGATATCTTACTGTTCAAATAAGTGTTAAATCATCCCTTTTTCATATCAATACACTCAAATGAAACAGGATAATTAAAATTTGTATAGGAAATGTGGAGTTAAACTTTTTGTAACTTTCTTATTTAAAACAATAGTGATATATGTACACAGATGAAAGATATTAAAGTGACATAATGACCTATAATGAAAAGCCACAGTCCCCTGCCTCATACAGCCCTACTTTCTGGGAGGACAGACCTTAACTCATTCTAGTGCTTGCCTCCCTGTCTGGAATTTCATATTGACTCTCTATTGGACAGATCAAGAAAATGTTCATTGATACCTTCTGACTCTTCTTATCCCTCCTTCCTATATATTTTTTATCACTGTTTTTAGTTTTTTAGTTGTCATTGTAGCTTGAGGTAGTATACATATATATTTGGTTTTGTTTTATTTTTCATTCTCCACTTGGTCAATGAGGATGTTAGCACCATTTTTTTCAACCCTCCTTTCTCTTTTTACTGCTCATCTTTTTGTCATCAACATATTATTTTAAAAATCTTTTTAATCCTCTTAAGAAATACAAGATCTCTATTATCTTTCATTTAAAAATGTTATTTAAATTCAAAATTGTGTAGATGATCCTAAAATTCTCTTTGACACACTCTGTTCCAACTGTCCCCAATCCTGATCCCTTTCCTACTTTCACAAAAATAACCCTTTTTATCCATTTGATATATAACTTTTCAGCTGTTTTTCTAAGTATTACTATGCCTATATATGTATATTCTCTTACAAAATATAAAATGCTGTTTTGAGTGTCATTTTTCCTACAATTCTGTCACTTATTTCTGTATTATTTAATAACATTTTCTACACTTTACAGTATGTTTTAGATACTTGTCTAGCTTGTTAAATATGAAAATAATACAAACTGCTATAATAAATATTCTGTAGTATACTGATATGGTGCTGTTTCCCTATTGACAGATATTTAGGTCCCTTGCAATTTTTTTGTTATTACAAAACCTCCTACAATAAACACTCTGATATATAGCATGTTGTGCACATGCGTACATGTTTTTCTAGGTTAGATATGAAAGACGGAAAACGTGAGGCATGGAGTGAGGATAAGCATGTATTAATTTATTAACAAATATTGCCAAGTTTGATTTGCTCATATTTTGTTAAGGAGTTTTTGTCCATATCCATGTCATTTTTTTTTTCTTATAATATCTTTGTGAGGTTTTGGGATCCAGGTTATGTTTGTCTTATAGAATGGGTCAGGAAGCATTTGCTCCTGTATTTTCTAAAAGAGTTTGCATAAGATAGGTATTATTTCTTTCTTAAATGTTTGATAGGTTTCACTGATGGCTGGAGTTTTCCTTGTTGGGAAGCTTCTAATAATAAATTTAGGTTATTGGATTTACTGTCAGAAAATTATTCATCATAGCCTTATTTCTTTAATGTCTACAGGATGTCTAGTGATGGTCCCTCAATTCATAATATTAGTATTTTTATTTTCTCTCTCTTTTTTTAATCCTCTGATTAATCTGTTCAGTGATTTCTCAACTTTTATTAATCTTTCAGAGAACCACTTTTGGCTTTGTCTACTTTCACTATTGTTTGCTTTCTAGTTCATTGGTTTCTGCTCTTATAATATTTCCTTTCTTCTACATATTTATGTTTAATTGATCAATCATTTTAGCTTCTTAGGAGAGAAAATTTGATCAATGATTTTAAGCTTCTCTTTTAAAAATATTATTCAAATTTATCAGTTTTCTTCTAAGTACTGCTTAACTATGTCCCACAAATTTCGATATATTGTATTTTCTATACTATTCTATTTATAATAAATAGGAATTTACTTGTGACTCTTTCTGTGACCCAAAACCAACACTAATTTGCTAGATGTGTGTGTGTGTGTGTGTGTGTGTGTGTTTGTGTGAGTGCGCACACGTGCCCAGGCGAGCTGTTAGACATTTGCTGTCCTAAAAGCTATTTAGAAATGTATTTTTAGAAGTACTTTGCTTAATATTTAAATATTTGTGACTTTTCTAAAGGTTATTTAGAAGTACATCAATTAATTAGATAGTACTGTGAATTCAGTACTATCAGCATGAAGTTGATGGCCCTCAGATCTTGAAGAAATCAATATCTTCATCTATTTGGTTTCCTTACTTGCAGGATGGGTGTGTTACAAAGACTAGTCCAAGGTCTGAGAAGACCTTTGGATATAAAGCCTTCAGCTATAAATGTCAGTCCTTCTTTGCTTCTAACTTCAAAGAATATTGGGGAATTAAGTTAACAATTTGTTTTGGCAAGATCTATTGAACTTTAGTAGATTCTTCTCTAATTCGTTTTCCTATGTCAGTGGAATTTGTAGTCCATAGCATGAGGGATGGTGTCAAGTCCTTTATTTTGGATATGCATAGAATATAATGGAGCAGGCAAAGGTATATGCAGAACAGACACTTCTTGATTATGAATGGAGTCCACTGAAACACTTCACTATGCATTTAATATTACAATTCCATTTGCAAAATAAGTTTCTTCTCATTTAATTTTCAGGTGTGATAGCACAAAACAGAAAGAGATGTTTTACAATCAGGGACAGAGTTAGAGTTAAGGGTATGGTGGTAGAGGAAATCTGCAGGTTATTTAAAATACCTGCCATCTGTTTGGTATGTTTAATGTTTACTCCTAGAAAGAGATTGAGCAAAGCCGTCAAGGTTTAATGTAGAGTAGCACTTGCATCTACTAGGAATTGATGGGGTTGACCATCTGTATTTATAGCTAATTCACTTTGAGTATTTAAGTGTTACACAGGATATTGGATATGTTTTTCCTTCCTTGGAGCGCTCTCATTGATCTAAATGGAGGGATTTTGTTTTGTTTGGTTTTGGTTTTTCTTTTGTCAGGTGGAACAGTCTTTTTCAGTGTCCCTTTTATGTACAGTATGTGCAAGTGTCTTTGTCAATAGGTGGTTGATTGGGATTTGGACCACCTAACTGTTTGATCTGCAGGGCCATAAGGTTATTTTGGGCACAGTCTTGTTTTTACTCTAAAGCCTTTTAAAAATGTTCTGCCAGGTGTTGTATGTGAAGCAACATGCAGAGCATAATGTAAATACAATTAACAAATATAAAATGAACAAGACTCCAGGACTTTAGCATATAATAAATGAATTCTAAAGCCTAATTTTGGTTCAAAATATTTTATAAAGCTTTTTTAGTTCCAGAAAATGCAGAATAGATACATAGATTTGGACCTTGATCAAATTAAAGTAGGCTTAAAAGGTAGGCAGGCCCAATGACCAGAAAACAAGCCATACATTTAATATAGATGACCATGTATTACCTATAAAACTACCTTAGTAGGACTGTAATACATGCATGCTCAGATGCATCAGTGTTCTCTATTTTTTAAAAAGGTGTTTCGTGCCTTGGAACTTCCTTTATGTCAGTGGTTTATATTCACAGTTATTTTGCTCCCTAGGGGATATCTTGCAATTTCTGGAGATATTTTCAGTTATCAAAACTGTGGTGGGGGTTGCAGTGGTTGCTAGTGACACCTAGAAGGTAAAGGCCAGGGATTCTATAAAACACAGTACATATCCTCTCCAAAAAAAGAATTATCCAGCCCCAAACATCAATAATGCTGAGGTTAAAAAGCCCTGCTTTGTATAGAAAAGGTGATGGAATTCTGAAAGCAAATCTCTCAGTCACCTATTTGGTTCCCATTTGCCAATGCCAAAAGACTAGCTTGTGAGTTATTCTAATCTCATGCAATTTAGGATGATGCCTGGGCTTGGTGAACCAGAGAGATCAGGGGTGGGAAGAGATTAGGTATGAGGTGGGAAGATGGAGTTGACTTTAGTGCTAATATATTAACCAGAGAGATTTAATTCTTTGAAATAGAGAAAAGCTACTGAATAAGACCCAGGTTACCATGGTAGCACATGGCTTCAATCACTCCTGATTAATTTTCAGCAATTAGAGTAAAGGGTGAGCCTTTACTTATATCTCTTGTCAAAACCAAGAGAGACAGCATCATATGAATCATTCTAAGGAGCAGCATCTGATGCAATCCATTTAAAAGATGGTGTTTGTTTTAATCTTATACCTAGCTCAAAAATGGCAATACCGTGGCTGGACACTATGAAAGACCCCTCCCATATGTTGATGATAAAATGATTACCATTGGCATCAGTGGACCATCTGCTCCTGGAATTTCAGACTGTTAAGTTGAAATTGACTTAGAATTGCATCAAGGATACTAGAGATGCTGTCTTTTTCATTCTATTATTATATTCTTTGTATTCATTTTAAGCCACTAAAAGAGTAACAAATATTCATGCTAAACTTTCAATGTCTATTTGCTGTCTATATTTATAACAGATTGTCAGATCTTGGTATGTGTTTACATCTCTGGTGCTCTGGGTAAGGTTATTTCCATTTTAAAATGTTTTATTTATTGTGTAAATTTTGCAACAACTCCAGAAATAAAACACCCACAATCTACAATGTCAATATCTCTTTAATCAAATATATTTACCTTTTAAATATTCTAGTCCAATGTTGTTTATACAAATACATGGTGGTGCATAATATTGCACATAATGTTCTTTTTGCACCTACTACTTTTAAAATATTTTACATGTTTTTCCTCAGTTTTCATAATTACTACTTTACACCTGAGGTTTTCCTGAAATAAAATTTTTGCATTCTTTAGAGGAAGTTCAGTCTTGGTCTGAGAACCCTTTGGTACTACAAGTTTGGCTGACTGAAGGCAAGAGGCACCTATCCTGTAGCATTTCTTACCTCTACACATCCTAACACAACCTCTGAGGACCAGAGAGACTGTTTTTGTTCAACATACTTTTGATCATTCCTATAATTTCTTAAACAAATATGTATTGAGTGTCTATTCTGCAGCAGGCCCCATGCTGCCCATAAACTTAGGCATGCATGATCCCCGTTGTCTTGGTCATATGTTGATGTGATCAAAGTTTGGGATGCGTGTGTTGGGGAGATAAACAGAGTACTCAGGGAGAATGCAAGAAGAGCCTCTAACTTAGTCTCAGGAGAGTGGGGAGTCCTCTACCTCTCTCTCAGAAGCCAGCTGAGGCCGTTGGTAACTGTGGATCTGAACCTGCAGGTTCTGCCCTTACTTTCCACTCTATTCTGATTATACCACTGGCAAATAGGTAGATATATTTTTGGGTTTTCATTTGTCACATTCTCACCACCTGCAAAATTGCTTCCTTGTTTTCTCATTGTCTCAGTTTCCTAAGAAGGCCAGAGATTGAGTGTTACCATTATAGAAAGCCTTCTAATAAAAAACCTGGCTTAGGTGGTCTATTGAACTTGTTAAACCTATTAAAGATCCAGAAGTAACAAAATACATGAACTCAAACCTTACTAGTTTGAAATATGCAATAATTGCATCTTTGCACAATTAATTTTAAACATGTGGCTGAATGGACTATTAGTATTGCCTTATGACAAACCTTTCCAGCAACTGGAATACTTACATACAAATATTCAGAATGCTTGGTCTTGCCATTTGTTAAAACATATCCACAAGGCTCTTGCAGATGCCTCTGGTGCCCCAGTCACAATCCTTCAGCCCATCTCTAATTTCAGTCACAGCATCTGTTTAGATTAACTCTGTCCCATCTCAAGGGCTTCGTGCATTTTGGTACTTGCTGCTGAACAGCCTTCTCTGAAGCCAAGGGAGCTGGCTTCTCCTCCTCCCCTGTCTCATTCTCCCAGTATCCTCACTCTTTTCCTTGAGTTAGTTCTCTAAAACCTCCTGACACCCAAGGGCTAGCCTCAGACTCTGTTTTTAGGAGGAACCAAAACTAAGATAGCTTTCAACTTGGAATTTTATCCTTGGCCTGCTTTTATAAATACAATAAAATTATAAAATGATTTATTTAATGTATTGAAGGTTCAGATTTTTTGATAGCTTTAGCCTGGACTTACCCAAATTTATCTAATTATATAAGCTAATGAAATGCTTGACTTTGGACTTCCTGAAATTCATAGGAGTGAAACCTCTTGGTTTTGATTATTTGTTTGTTTGTTTGTTTATTTTTGTGCCTTACGACAGACTCTTTGTCTAGTTGGAGACATGGAGCTGATTTAAGTCAGGACTTTTATGAAGTAAAATCATCTTAGTTTAAAAAAAGTAAGTGGAAATAGTAGTGAAGTTGTGGTTGTTAAGCTTGACATTGTAGTAAGTGATTCTCAGTCTGACCAGATGCCCTTCATGAGGCAACTGCATTTTGTCAGGGTTTATTGAAACGGATTCAAAGTAAGTGTTCACTCAACATTCTCTTGGGGTGATGTGAACTCTATCTGAAATTCAAAGGCTATAATACCCAATACAAACCTGAAATTTCTAAGCCTTTTTTCTAATGTTTATGTCTTTAAGTCAAAAGGGAACATAAATGAGTTTCTTATATAGTCTTAGCATGTTATTTTTAACCAGAAACATCTTTAAACCCGAACTCTGTGACATACAAATGAAACTGAATTTCTTTACCCTTTACATTTCTAGAGGACTCGTTTAAAAAAATCTGATTCTCATATAATTTAACTGCCACGGACTCCCAGTCCCACCCTAAGCTCCGGAAAGTTCCACAACAGACTAATTTATCTAATGACTTCTGATGTGTTTATATGATGCTTTTAAAGTTCTTGGAGCCTGATAAATGTTATCTCCTAAACCCATTCAGATGGCTTTATCGTAGGCAATAGGTGACTAAAATTCAGTAGTATTTAACCCAATGTTTCCATGCCAGCCTAGTCCATCTATTATGCACATGATTCAGAAAGTATTGCTCAACATAAGTGCATACAGGCTAAGGATACTTTTCTTTGGGAAAGTGGAAATTCATATAAATCAAGGAAAGCAAGAGAAAAAGTAAGCACCCCTCAACCCTACCTACCCCATCTCCTCCTAGTCTCACAGTGAAGGCCAGGGTCTTTGGGTCCTGATCTGTTAGTCTGTTCATGGGATGAGACCTCTGTCCTCCTCCAACCCCCAATCACTATATGTAAGCATAATAGCGACCTGGTTGGAGAGGGAGTAGACTGCTTAATGTAGGAAGTCTGAATTTGGAGTACTGAATTTTATAGGAGTAGACTGTAGCCACAACATACCTTGAGGCCCATGGAAAACCATAATCACCTTTCTGGGAGAGGGGGAACTTCAGTCCTGTGGAGAGCTGAGTGTGGGTGAATCTCCTCAGATTGGGAGCAGGGACAATTCAGACCTTTTTCAGCCCTTTGTCCAGTGCATCCAAAATCTCTCGCAGGGTGACTCTCAGACAATTCAATTTTATCAGGCTTATCGGAAGAGCTAGATCAAAGAAAAGGAAAATGGTGCCTCTCACTGGAAAAGTGTTTCCCCTTACCAAGCAGAGGTAAGGACACTCATTTAGCTAACTATAAAAATATGTAATCGATAATATATAAAGATTAAGTAAAATACAATTAACACTCAATTGTATTCTTCTGATAATTTCTAAATAATATTGCTTTTCCAGATAGACTGAAAGCACCATTATATGGACAGAAGTATTTAAACTCACATTTACTAAAACTTTACTGAATAATGGATGCTTTTGTTCATTATTGAATGTAGTTTTTAAAACAATTCTAAATGGTTGTCATTAGTAGCCCTATTGTGCAAGTAAGAGAACTGAGGCTCAGAAAGGTTAGATATCTTGCCCAATGTCACACAGTTAATAATAAGCAGTACATTCAGGCTTCAAACCCTGTGTGATTCAAAAGAGGATGTTCTTTTTCCAACACTACCTTTTTCCTTTTATTTATTTATTACATAGCCCTTTACAGTGCTGGTGAGATAGAAAATTCTGATGATAGTTGGTTAATGAGTACTATGAATTTAATCTTCAGATGCGATTAGTTCAACAATATGAACTTCCTGGTCCTATAGCTCATACCCACCACCACAGTAGCAGTAAGACACTACATAGAGTCTTGTCTCAGGGGATTGGTTCCAAGACACCCCACAGATATCAAAATCCATGGATGCCCAAATTCCTTATATAAAATGGCATCTTATGTGCATTTTCCTACATACTTTAAATCATCTCTGGATTACTTATACAATACAATGTAATGCTATGTAAATAGTTGTTATACTGTATTGTTTAGGGAATAATGACAAAAAAAAGTACATGTTTAATACAGACACAACCACCCTTGGGCCTGACTACATAATACACACACATCAGCAACAACATAAAATTTTTTCCTGAATATTTTCATCCACTGTTGGTTGGATCCATGGATGTGGAAATTGTGTATATTGAAGGGTCAACTGTCTGTGTCAGGCTATTTTCTCAAAGCATGTCGGTACTATAGTCTGTGCAATCACCCCATCCTGGGATTGTCTTGCAGGAGCCAGTTCCCTAACAACCCACGTTGGAACTCTTTCTACTAGAGGCAGATATTAGCTCTCAGGATTCTTTTTGAGCATGGCTTTCTCTGTGATGAGCTGTCCTGCAACCCTCTGGTGTCTGACATTTAATTGAAAATGATTGAACACTCACAGTGCCAGCCTAATTGCAGACTAAGATTCTTCCCTATTTGTGAAAGAGCCAGTACTGAGCAGTGACTCAGAGGCAGCAGGAGAAGAGGTATTAAGAATGAGTGATAACCATGGTAGGGGAGGGTCTCCTTTTTGTTTTCACAGAGGCATAGCATAGACTTTCAAACTGTACTGACTGTGTGATCAAATTAATCACTGTGGCAGGCTCCCACTAACTGACGTGATTAAATTGTCATTTCAGCCTGACCACATAACTGGCTATGCTGTAGGCACAGCTGTGGTTCCTAAGAACCACCTTTCCCAAAGGTGGACATATCCAAATGGATCTGTAGCACTGATAGTTGGTCATCCACGGCAATGTCTATGGTGTGTAAATTAAAGAACAACACATTGAGCACATCTCTTTTTCTCCCATGAAAAGTGTTGCATATTCATGTCTTTGAGAAAAGATAAGAAGATAAAGAAAGCACTTCACTTCAGCAATTCAGTTCAGCAAATATAAAGTGCCTAATATGTGCCAGGCACAGTACTACAAACTAAAGATAAAGGTTTGCAAAAGACATGTGGATTTTTTACTCATTTTTTTTTTTCTCACCAAGATGTACTTTTTTTCTTCTCTTGGTTTTTCTTCTCTTCCCCAGGACTGAAATCGAAGGGACAGATTCAAAGAACAGAGGAGGCTCTAAATCTGGAGGCCATATTACATACTGGTTCAGTCCACCCATTTTAGAAGCAAAGCAGACATGGGTTTAAAATGTGACTCATCTCTCATTTATAAGTTCTGTTGTTTTAGTCGAGTGTCTTAAGCCCTCTGAGTTATAGCCTTCTTATATATAAAATGAAGATTATGATGCTAATTTAAAAAATGGCTTAAAGTGTAGAAGTGGGAATTATAAGAGTATACAACTGAAATGCTTAGCCCAGTGTCTGGCATAGTAAGTATTTAATAAAATAAATGTTAGTGATTATTAAATACAAATAATTTCCTTCGTGTGTGCTTTGGCACAATAAGGCATTTGTGCAAAGATGCTCTCTACTGTTTCTGTATTGCATAGCAGTCTTCTTCCTCCAACACCCCCTACTGTGCAGGCTTGAACCATGTGCAGGCAATGATTACAGAAAATAGGTGTGAATCGTTCAATATTTATGCGATTTAACTAACAGCATTCTCATCTAAAGTACATTAGCTCTTACGCAGTTGGAAGCAAGAATAATTGATAGGGGCAAAGTATCAAATGATTCTCTCTTTTTATCCTTAATTAAATATTAAAGACAAAGCCCGACTGATGGCAAGCAATGGTTGTTTTTGGCCTGGTCTTCCTATGTTACAAAAAATAAAAATGAAAAATAAAAAAACAAAACCAAAGTTTTGAAAATGGTGCTGAGGAGGAAATTGAATCTGCATTTCCAGGGTCTATGAATATTCAAATCTCAGTGATTTCTTGGGTCAAGAAGTCCTACTTTTGTTTTACATTTAATCTTGCTGAATAAATCCTTATAAGTTGGAAATTATTGGAATTTCTTTTTAACAACTTTATTGAGGCAAAATTCACATGATAAACTGCATATATTTTAATTGCACGATATGATAATTTATATATATATGTGTACACCCTTGATGGGTATGATAATTTGCACATATGTGTACACCCATCACTCCACTCAAGATTATGAACTTATACGGCATCAGAAATATTTCCTCGTGCCCCTTATTATAGCCATCTTTCTCTCCCTGTACCCACTCACTAATTTATTTTCTGACAGATTTGTTTGTACTTTTTAGAGTTTTATATAAAGTAGAATAAACTAGGTGCACATCTGGCATTTTAAAATCAAACATATTCTGTGCATCATCTATATTGTACATATCAATGGTTCATTTCTCTTTATTGAGACATAGAATCCCATTGAATAGATATGCTGTAGTTTGTGTTGGTTTACGGATTGATATTTGGGTTGTTTGCTGTTGCTGACTATTACAAATACAGCTTATTTGAACACTCATACAAAGGTCTTAAAATGGAGATGCACTTTTAATTTCTACTGGGTAAATTTTTGAGAGTAAAATGGCTAGATCATATGGTGAATATATGCTTAACTTTGTAAAAAAACTGCCAAAATATTTTCCAAATTGAATGCTTTATTTCACATTTGCACCACCAGTGCATGAAAGTTCCAGTTAGTACCTCCATCCTCAGTGAGCTCTGTATGATTCATCTTTTTAATCTTAGCTATTTTGATAAATGCATAGTGATATCTTATTGTGGTTTTAATTTGTATTTACCTATGGCTAATGATGTTGAGCATCTTTCCATATGCTTATTACATATAATTCTTTTTGGTGAAGTGTCTGATCATATAATTTGCCCTTAATATGAGTAAACTGAGTTGTGTTCTTATTCTTGAGTTTTAAGAGTTCTCTATATATTTTAGAATATAAGTTCTATAACAAACATGCAATTTCCAAACATCACCTCTCCGCCTATGGATTATCATTTTTATTCTCTTAACAGTATTTTTCATGAAGCAAATAATTTGTTTTAATGAAGTTCATTTTATTGATTTTTAAAAATTATGTTTATGTTTTTGTATTTAAAAAAACTCCTCACTAAACCCAAGGTCACAAATTTATTCCAATGTTCTCATCTAGAATTTATATTTAAAAAATTTACATTTAGAGATATGATCCATTTTGAGGTAATTTGTGTAATGTATGAAGTATATGTAGAGGTTTTAAAAAAATTTTTGTATATTATTTCCACATTTTCCAGTACAATTTTGATGAAAAGACAATCTTTAATCTTTGCAATTAAGGCTATCCTCAGTTGAATTGCCTTTTTACGTTTGTCAAAAATAAATTGATCACATTTGTTTGACTCTATTTCTAAACTCTCTATTCTTTTCTCTTGATATATATTTCTAACCTTTCACCAACACCACATTTCCTTGGTTATTATGAAGTCTTTACATTAGTCTCGAAACTGGATATGATGAGTTCTTCCATATTCTTTTTTCCCCTCAGGAACCATTGTAGTTCCTTTGCCTTTCCAAATAGATTTTGGAATCACCTTGATGAGATCCATAAAAAAGCTTGCAGGAATTTTGATCAGGATTGCATTTAATATATTTTCAAATTGGAGAGAATAATTTAATAATAATATTGAGGCTTCTAATTCATGAATATGATGTAATATATCTTCATTTTTGGGGAAAAATGTCTTTTTTTATCAGTGTTTTGTAGTGTTCCAGCACACAAATTGTTTACATATTTTGTTAAAGTTATGCCTAAGCACTTAATTTTATTTGGTACTTTTAGTACTGAACATTCATCGATATCCATGTGTTGGTTTTTAGAATTTAAAACATTCCAACTTTTTGTTGCAGCTGTATAGGAATACAGTTGGTTTCTGTATATTAGCCTTGTAGCCCGTGTTTCTGCTAAATTCACTTATTAGTTCTAGGAGATTTTTTTGTAGATTCTTTTGAATTTTATAAGTAGAAAATTGCATTATCTGAAAATAAGCTTTTGTTTCTTTATTTTTAATCCATATGCCTTTTATTTATTCTTCTCGTCATGTTGTCCTACCAGGACTTTCTTGTATGGTACTGAAGAAGATTGGCAAAAAATGAACACCCTTGCCTTTTACTAATTTTAGGGAAAAAATAGTAATTAACCATTCACTATGATTTTATTCATAGGTTTTTAATAGTTATCTCACTTGTATTCTTATTTTGCTGTTAGATTTTTATCAAGAAAAAATATTGAATTTTGAGAAGTGCATTTCCTGCATCTATTGATATATGTGGTTTTCCTTTCTAAGTCTGTTAATATGGTGAATTACTTTGATTTTAGAGTATTGATCCAGCTTTGGATTCCTGGGATGAAACCACTTGATCATGATACTTTATCCTTTTTAAATATGGCTGTTTTTGATTTGCTAATGTGTTTTTGAGGATCATTGTGTCTGTGTTAATGAGAGATATTGGTATATTCCTTATAATGTCTTTGGCTTAGTATCAGGGTGATGCTGGTCTTATAAAATGAGGAAGTGTTCTTTTCTGTTTTCTGGAAGAGATTTGTAGAATCAATATTATTTCTTGCTTAACTGTTTTTAAAAATTTGTCAGTGAAACCATCTGGGCTTGTAATTTTCTTATTTGGAAGATCTATGTATAGTTACAAATTCAGTTTCTTTCATCTGCATGTTACTATATGAATTACTTATTTTTTCCTGAGTGAATTTGGGTGGAATAGAAATGGTCCATTTAATTTAAATTACTTAATTTAAATTATTAAATTTATGGGCATAGAGTTATTTGTAAAATTCTCATATTATTCTTTTAATTTCTGCAGGATCAAGCATAATGTCTTCTTTGGCTTCAGTGGCAAACTTGTTAGTAATTGAATGCAGTGAAGTGATGTTGCATGACGTTCAAGGCTAGGTTAAAAGAAGCTTTGCAGTTTTTGCCTTAATTACATGGAATGTTTGTTCTCTCAATACTCTTGAACTGGATACTTTTATTGGAACCCATCTGCCCTTCTGTGAGAAGTCTGTGTCACATAGAGAGACTACTGGTAGGTCCTCTTGTTAAAAGTCCCAGCACAGCCCAGCCTTTGAGGTATTCCACCCAGGTGCCAGACAAGAATAAGAAAACCTTCAAGTGAATCCTTTTTCCAGCTATTTGCATCATCCCTGGACATTCAGCATCTCCCCACCCACTGAGATTCCAGACATTATGAAAAAGAAACAAGTCATCTATATTCTGCCCTGTCCAAGTTCTTGATCTATAAAATCTGTGAGAAAAATAAAATAATAGTCATTTTCTGCCATTAAATTTGTTTGTTGGTCAGTAATAAATATCTAGCACAAAAACAAAGGTCTGATTCTTACTAGCTCATCTCTACAATTTATTTTATGCAAAATATGGACTTATCTTTTATTGACTAATTTGTCCTTAAGAGCTATAAATTTGAAGTAAAAACAACTTGTAATTGTTTCAAATTATGTATCTTTGCCTAAGAAAACAAAATTTAGTAACACTGGTAGTAAACATGTTTGTGCCCAAACTATGTTATTCGGGCAGATACTTTTACTGTCCCATCACTTGTGACTCTTTTTCCTCATCTCTAGAGATGCAATGATCACAAAAAGAACTTTGAGCAATTTTCTAAATGACAGACTTTGGTTTACTTTGTGGTGTGATTTATTGTCAGTCAGTTCACTTAGGCGGTATTACCATTAATAGATAGTCTATCAATTCTCTTAATTTGTTTCTAATCTGTTTTCTGCTCCCACTTTTAATGCTCTAGATCAAGCCCTCGTTATCTCACTGGGACTATTGCAATAGTCTCTTAAGACTCTCCCAAACTCTAATCTTCCTCCAATGCAATTCATCCTGTTTAATACTCTTAAAAATGCCTTTCCTCCTCAGTTCTGGTTAGACCTTTCTGTGACTCACAATTTTTCAGTGGTTTTATGTTGAATTTTTGAATAGATAGGAAGAACTCTGATTCATCAAATGAAACTTGAGGCAATCTAAACTTTATCTTTTCCTTTGGTTCTAGAATATTTCAACAGTGATCTAGGTGCTCTAAGACCTAGCTTATATCGCAGTAGAAGACAAATACAGCATTATCTCTCTAGCCATGAGAAAACTCAGAAAACTCAATAGTTCAAAAGAAGAGTAATATGAAGAACATGTCTGTTAAAATTATAAAATTAGACTCCTTACTAAAAAGAGGAGCAAACTTTACAAGAACATTTTTTTTGTAGTTATTAATTAGAATAGTAAGTTAATTTTGTCTGATTTGGGGTTTCATACAAATCAAATTACACTGTACATTGTATGTTTGTGTTACATATAAATCAAATTACATTGTACATATTGTCTTTTGCTCAACTTTATGTGTGTGAGATCCATTTACATTCTTGTTACAAGTGTAAAGGATTCATTCTCTGAATGAATATATCTGAAATCAGTAAACTACTGTTATCAGGCCAGATCTAACCTGCTGCCTGTGTTTGTAAACAATGCTTACTCACTTATAAATAGTTTATGATTGCTTTCATGCTACAGCAATAGAACTGATTAGCACCAACAGACACTGTGTGACTTACGAGCTTAAAATATATCTGACCCTTTACAGAAAATTTTCTGACTTTGCTATACAGTAATCTATTATATACTATAATTTTATTATACACCATTATATAACAAAGTATAGCTCAATTTCTTTATGTATTCTACTGTTGATGAATGAAATCACACAGAGGATCAGATTGTTAAATCTCACACTGGAAAACTAGAGCTATTGCTTGATATTAAACTTTATTAATCATTTCAGTAGTATAAGTGATCAAGAGGTAGAGGAAAAAGGGGAGAGTTTGGGACATCCTTCTTGACTACCTAGATCCTTCCTTTCTGCATCAGACAAGCACTCTCTTACTATTATAATAGATGTTGTATCTAAGGAAGGTTTGTGGGTCACCTCATATAGCATTCCCATTCCTACCTCAGGGATTTGTATAGCTTTTGTAACATTTTTCAGGGAGCCATGACTTTTTTAGACTGAAAGGGCTTACTATATAACCTGAAAAATGGAATTAGGTGATCGTAGGACAAGTGACAGAATATGGAAAATTTTTTTATGTCAAGATTCAATAAAGCATGTTAAGATTTCCAGTTATGGCTCTATAGAATTAGGATCAGGTAACACGGAAATCTTTTTATAATTTTGCATAAACTATTCTAAAAATGTTTTGAATTTATGGATAAGCTCACATGAAATAATAGGAAATTCTTGGTGGTAGAAATGGATAGAACCAAAAGAGGGAGGTAAGCTGACTTTGCGAGCATCCTAGAAGAATGTTGGGGTTATTGGACAAACATTTGGATCAGAAACAAGGCCTTAAGTTCATGCAGGAGGGACTCACAAAAGGCTATACATTCAGTGAAAGAATAGGAAAAATAAAAATAGTGAAAAAAAAACTTCTTATCAATCGAGAGGATGACAGAAATGCTGTTTTCTGCTTATTTCATAAATTGTAAAAAAATTTCCCGTGAGGAAAGGAAATGAAACGTTAGTACCTTATAGAAGTTTGAAGTCTGAAATATTCCACACATATGATGAGAGAATTTTGAAACCAAGAAATTAACTTAAAAAATGATACTGGGCTAGAGATAATTTTGTTATGTCTGGAAGATGGATACACAGAAGTACTTTTGAAATAAAAGGAGAAACAGTAAGAAATAAAGAAAGTAATATGAGGTTAAAATGGCCAGACTGAAAAAAGAACCAAAGAGAATTTCTAGAAACACACACACACACACACGCGCGCGCGCGCGTGTGTGTGAGTGTAAAGAGTGAGAAAGTAAGGCAGAGGGGAGCAGAGTCACTAAATTTAAAAACTTAATGGAAGAATTTAATATTAATTAGAGACAGAAGAATTTATTACTGAACTGGAAGTTAGTTCTAAAAAAATTCTCCATGATTCCTTCTGGAAGAATGTGAAGAATATACCCCAGGCACAAAAATATTGAACACATAAGGAAAGAGTGGGAAACAAGAAGCAATGTCTCTTGTGTTATTGTTGAAATGCCTCATAATTTAAAGAAAAATAAGGGGAAAATGTTCTCAAAAAATCCAGAGAGATAAAAGCATGTTGCCTACAATGGAAGAGAAAGAAGAGGAGATACCTGATGTTAAATGCTTATGAAACAATAACTATAGAATTTTGAGAGAAAGATTTTGTAACTGACTCTTTATATGTGGGACAGACATTCTGAAAAATGCAAAAACTATACCACGCATTTGGCCTTCATGAATAAAAAGCAAACTAAAAAAGAAATCATAATTTAAAAAGAGCATTAAAAACTATGGTAATAGCAAGGTAAATATCCAAATTATTTTCAATGTTATCATAAAAACATATGAAGCTACATAACACACACATACACAAAACAAATCTGAGCTGAGTAAAATAATTTCAGAAATATTAGAGAGTAGTAGGGTGATGAAGAAAATGCAATGTTATATTTCTCATCTCACCTAGAGGTTTGTGCGAGAGCTGGCAATAGATATGAGGTAATGAAAAAATGTGACTTAAGCCACTAAAACGATTTGAGCTGGCTTCATGGAGAGTGAAGACAGGGGTAGCCACTATCACTATCAGACTGAATTTGTTGAGGAGACAACTGTCCAATGAGGACTGGTAGGAAGTTCATCTGTATAAAGCACTCTGTAAAATCACTGTGTTGCCTCTTCATGGAAACTTTCAGTGAAGACCACTATTATTTTTCAATATTTTCAGAATCAGCTTTTTAAAAATGTATCATAGTACCAGGTCTAGATCATTGGGCTGCAAGGCTTTAGGCATCTTACATGGAAGGTCTTTAAAAAGTATTTTGTTTTTAAATCAACTTAAGTACTTGTCCAAAATAATTTACCATTATGTGATTGCTAACTTCTAAGACCCAGGTAATTTTTATGTTTTGGATCATTCTGATATAATGTTTCCCAATACTTCTAACATAAAAGAATATTTGTCCGTATTTGTTTGACTCATGGGATAAATCTACAAAGAAAGTAAAAGAAGACATATTAGGACCCACATTATGAGATAAGACCTATATTCATATAAGTAATTTTTCTAAAAGTCAGGGTATCTGGGAAATAATTCTGGTTTGTATTTGTTTAGAAGTGTGACCTTGGAGAGTAGAAGGAACTAGAATGTTGGAGAGAAGAGATTATATGGCTCCTTCTTTCAACTCAAAATTTGAATGACCTAAGACTTTAACTGACGTAAGGCCAGCTTTTGTGTTTGTTATACTACATCAATATTCAGTTCTCCGTCTGGCACATATTCGATGGTTAATTTTATGTTTGTCAAAATAATACATCACAGATTTTTGTATATGGAAGAGACATCACTGATTCTCTTATAGAAAAGTTAATGCTTCTAAAGTTGCCTATTTAGCTGGCGGGTGTGGGGAGGGACCCAAAACCAGAACCAATGTCATAATCTGTGTGCCCTTATCTTCTCATTACACTATATAGTTTGTAGGGTATGGATTTTGCTAGTTAAAAAAATGGTTATCGAATAGTCCTCAAGATGCATCATTTGGGATGGTAGCTAATGGCAATGTTTATGCTGCATTTAAAGAATTTTTGGTTAAAGTTCAGAGGTGAAATGGCAAACCTGGAGGTAATAAATCTATTGCTGCTTTCTTCCTGAATAAATCTATTTAGACTTGCTATGACTAATAATACACCTTTGATTAAGTAAAGCATATATATAACTATTTGACAGTTTTAAAATACCACGTGTTCCTTTCCTAAAGCAATCTGCTAGTACAAGTGTAGCTGAAGCTGCTATAGTTGTTTTAGGCTAGAATTTATTAGAGCTAGGGACTCTTGTGTTACCTCCTAAAAGGCCACTGTGGTTTCTAGTTAGTTATTGTAGAGAACAGATTTGCCCTGGATCAAAATTCAGATGTATTTAAAATTTATTGTAAAATGAGTCTGCCTCTTAGAGGTAGAGGAACTCTAACTGCTAAACCTGGTAAATTGTTATAGCCCAGGCTCTATCAGGTTATTCTACAATTAACATCTCTTCCTTGGCTTTGCAAATACCAGATTATTAAATATTTCTTTTGTGATCATGCCACAGAGGCATACACACACACATACACACACACACACACACACACACACACACACACACATTCATAATTTAGTTTGGATGTTGAGACTGATGACCACACATTACACTAAGATAATATGAAAAAGTTTATTTTACAATGAGGATTTCTGAGGAGTTTGGGGTAGGCTCCCAAGCAGATTTGAAAATGGCTTGAGACTATATCAAGTCTAAAAAGCTTCTGCATAGCAAAAGAAACCAAAAAAAAAGAGGTAGCCAACTGAATGAGAGAAGATATTAGCAAGCAATGCCTCTGAGAAGGGCCTAATATTCAAAATATCAAAGAACTCATACAACTCACCAACAACAACAACAAAAAATCCAATTAAAAATGAACAGAGGACCTGAACAGACACTTATCCCAAGAAGATATACAAATGGCCAACAAACATATAAAAAGTTGCTCAGTTCCACTAATTATTAGGAAAATGCAGACCAAAACCACAATGAGATACCACCTCACTCCTATGAGAATGGCTATTATCAACGAGACAAGCAAAGGAAGTGTTAGAGAGGTTTAGGGAAAAAGGAATACTCATACACTATTGGTGGGAGTGTCAATTGGTACAACCATGATGGAAAACAGTATGGAGGTTCCTCAAAAAGTGAAGAATAGAATTACCATATAATCCAGCAGCCAAGAGATGGAAACAACTGAAGTGCCCTTCAATAGATGACTTGTTAAAGATGTGGCACAGATATACAATGGAATATTACTCAGCCAAAAGAAAAGATGAAATATTGCCATTTGCTATAATGTAGATGGATCTTGAGATTATCATGCTAAGCAAAATAAATCAGACAGAAAAAGTTGAGAACCATATGATTTCATTGATATGTGGGATATAAAACAAAAAGTGAAAAACAGACAAGACAAAAACTCAGATACAGACAACAGTTTAGTGGTTACCAGAGGGAAGGTTGGGGGTGGAGAAAGGTAGATAAGGATAAAAGGGAGTCATATATATGGTGACAGAAGGAGATTTGACTCTGGGTGGTGAATATACAGATGATGTATTATTGAATTGTACACTTGAAACCTCTATAGTTTTATTAGCCAATGTCACTCCAATAACTTTAATAAAAAATAACAAAGTAAAAAAAAAAAAAAACATGCCTTGAGAGGGTAAAGAAAAGAGACTGGCTTGTTTTTATTGTGGTTAAGAGGTGGAGCCGAGCTTAGGTTTCCTGAATGTAGGACAGGGCTGGATTCATATGAACTTCCCACCAAGGCCAAAAGAGGGAGCACCTGGACTTTCTTAACCTGTGTCTGTGTGGGGTAGAAAAGGAAGGGGACGGGTGGGACTTGAAAGCTGTCAGCAATGAAACATCAAAAACAGAGTCATACTATTACAGTTTCATAACTTTTAAGTGGCCACAAGTACAACTACTACTAGATAAACTAGTATGGCTAGTAAAATATAAAATCTTTATGGAGAAATGTATTCTTTATCAATTCTAGCTAGCCAAATAAGGGGAACCAAAATATATTCTAGGTTCTTTTTCACTGAGCTCTAAGGCAGGGATCAGTACCACCCTTAGACATGTGTTAGCCCCTTCTAAGACCCATGCCTTAGAGCTCCTTGTGCTTTAGTGTGCCTTTCTCTTCCTGAGTCCCCTCTGGCACCTTTGACTGGCCCTGACCAGCAATTCAATGTGTTAGGATGCTCTCCAACCCTCTACTTTCAACTTCTAAGATGATCAGATGTCCTAGGAACTTTTGGACTTTGGTTCATAGTATGCATTTTTTGGGATATCAAAAGATTGGGCCACGAGAATGGTGCTGACACATTGATTTTCAGTGATGTCACTCACTCATGTTGAACCCAGGGAAAGCTCAGGACTCAGGGCTAGTGGCTGTCCCCTGATCTGGGCCTCGAGCTGTGCTCACAGGCTAAAGTTCTCACCATCTGTGTTCTCATTAGTGTTTCCTCAGGTCTATGGCACCTGAGGGTGGCAGGGGTAGCCACACAGTGTCTTTTACTCCCTGTTGCTGGCATCTGGAATCACTCCACCTCCTCTGCAGGCTCTACACCACATGTAAAGTGTCCTCCTGGGGTGGCTTTATCTGTCTCCTTTGGGGATTCTGAAACCAGAGCTCTACAATGGAGTCTTTCTTGTCTCTAGTATGTGAGATGACATTGTATTCTTCCAGGTAAGTCATATGTCTTGCCAGATGCAGATGATGGACAGATTTCCTCATGTGGAAAGGGCCTCTATTCTCTCCTCATAGTCTCCTTTCCTCTGGATGGAGTGTGGAAGGCAGAGATGAGGTAAACATTCAAAAAGATCATGTTCTTAAAACATAACAATTATGACTAAAAAGTTTAGGAGAACACATGGTTGAAACATATATTCTTCTACCTTTATGCTTTGAAATTTTAAATGGCAAATTTAACATCAGAAAACAAATGTTCACATTTGCCTCTATTCTTTGTAGGTTATGATGATAACCACTTGTGGTTATTATCAATGAAGGTTTATATTCTACCTTTGGAAGACTAATTGGTAGCCAGTACCCACAGGTGGCATGATGAAATGAGGAGATCTCATGAGTAATATTACCAGCATTAGATAAATGATATTAGAGATGCTTGCAGAGGGAAGAGACTATTTGTTTCAATAGTTTCCCAAAGCTATGGCTTCTTGAGTTAATAACATTGCTATCTTTTTCTTGTGGTGGGAGATATGAAATTAGTGGGGAACAGCACATTTGACAAGAAAGAATATGAAAAAATGGTTCCTGGACCCTAACAGAAAGAAATGGTGCCCATATACTAGATAGAATATCCATTTGCTCTGACTAGACAGTAAGCGAATACATAAGCACCACTCTGTACTATCACTCTAGAATAAATCACTATACATCACAAAGACTGCCAAAATGTTTGGCCGAGGCCCTATGTACTCAAGGAGTAACCCTAGAGAGCAACTTTTCTCAAGAAAATGTGCTTTATATACTAGTAGGTATATATTGTTAACACCAGAAGTATAAAGAGAGAAGAAAAGTTATCTGTTTCTGCTCAGTAAAATATATAAAGTGCAAAATTATTAGAACACGAGGCAAAAACTTGTGTATCTCCTCACTGGCAGCAAAATGAAGAGCATTGTAAAATGACATCAGGTAAAAGTGAGAAGGCTCATATTTATGTGTTGTGCTGGAAGAGTATCAAAAATGACACACAACAAATATATGCAGACTTATCAGGGTACCCATCATCAAGGATCATGCTGAAAGAAAATGCAGGATTTATCTTCTACCCCTATATCTTTTATTTATTACTTTCACATGATAATAGTTATACTATATCCATGAAAAATAATTCTGCATTTTTCAGCTAGAGTATTTCCATAATTTTGAACATCACATTATTTTGTTCCAAAAGTTTGTGCTTTGAAACACATTATACAAATGACTTGGTTCAAAGACTGAAAACAATAATTTAAAAAATGCTCTGTTTACTGGTAGGTAAAACATGGTCTAAGATGTGTTGATATCTTTAGTCTTTCAGTTCTTGGTTTTCTGGAATTTTCTTCTTTCTGATATTTCTATTCATTTGTAAGCAAAATTAATATCCAGAGAGTCGCTATCTCATATTAAGAGGAGATCACCTTGTTATGTTATTGAAATAACTGCAGATTAAAGAACTGGAAGAAACGTTTTCTTAATTATGCTTACCATAAATCAAATTCATGAGGTTAGTGTATTAGAATAATGAAACTTACAGTAAAATTTAAATTATATGGGAATTACTCACATGGAAATGCAAATATTTTACCTAGTCAGATATAGAAGTAAAGCATGAAAAACAGCATCACAAGGACAGAATATGAAATTAATTTTAAAAGTTAAAGACCAGAAAATCATTGGATTTCTTGATTATCTTTTAAGAGAACACACTAAAACATATAACCCAATAACATATGTCACAGTGATGCTACTTAAATCATCCCAGAAAGATTGTCATACTACATATCTAAAAGAATAAAAATACTTTTATTATATTTGTTATACTTATTTTTTATATAAACCTTAGAAAAAAATACACATAAACAAAACTAAATTTAAACCAGCCAAATCTGCCCACAACCCACCTTTTAATCCTGTACATGTACAGGCACATGTTTGATGAATAGACACAATTTGCTATTATATTTTACATAAGGTTGTATAACCTGCTTTTTCACTCATATCACTAACATCTTTCCATGTAAATTGTATGTCTCATCATTATCGACATTAATGCCTTGAATGGTATACAGGGTTGCATTGTATGGATATACCTTTTTAAAATTATTTTCCTATTCTGGGAAATTTGGGCTTTAGCCAAATGATCTTTTAATAAAGACCATAGAAAATTTATCTGTGTTCACTTGTTTGATATTTTCTTAGGATAAATTTATAGAAGATGATTTGTTGGGTCAAAGGTAAAATATTTTAAAGACTTTTGATACATAAAATTATATTATCCTCCAGAAATTCTGTTTGTTGTGCTTTTATTCAGCTCAGGGATATCAAATAATTTTTGTATGGTAACTGACCATTTTGTTTTACTGATTTTTATGACAAATATTTTATGCTCTAGATTTCTCTGTGTTTTGTTGGTTTTGACTTCCAAGCTTTGAAATATAAGTGCCTTCTTTATTATTTGTGTTATCTGGAAACAAATACTCATTTATACAAAGGAAAGGAAATCTTCAATAAATCCTTTGTTAAATCAACTAAACATTTTTGTAATGAATGTAATCTACCTTGATTTGATGTGTAAATACCAATGTTAGCATTATAGAGGTCTTCGTAGAAAATTTTTATTGATATTTTACATTTTTGCAGTTGGATTTGTAACAGCTGCTGTTTGTAGCTTTCATTCAGGAAAAGTCTTGATAATGGATAACCAACTGTTATCAAAGCTTCAGTATAAGTATATTTCTACTAAGTCTGTAATATTAACAGTAAACTACCTTAGACCTGACCTTTTAAATCAATACTCTAAGAAGCATCAAAGGCTTAATATTACTGGAAAGATTCTTTAGTTGCCCTATTGGAGTTTATAACTTATTAACCTATTATAAAACAAGAAACTGAGATATAGATTTCTTACCAGTTAAACATCTTTCTTTTTTCCATTTTAGAAAATTTATGAAAACAAATTAGCAGTAAGTTTGAAGATTCCATAGCACGGCCATCTGTTCAGAGATCTGAGAAAACATATTTCAAAAATAACTTTTTAAACATGATTCAAAGATACTAGATTTTGGGATTTAGGTTATTGGTTTTAGCTTTTTTTATTTCCAGAAGTATTTCCTAAGAAATTACTCAAATTACTAGAAATTACTGGGAATGCTCAGATTCAGTATTGGCATTTTGCTTTGAGACACTTTTTCCTTTACTAGAACAAATTACAATTCTGTCTAATATGTTTTATGATAGAATGATATGATTTTTAAAGTATACACATTCTAGAGGAATGTCATGGCTGGATCAAGCAATTCTTAAGCCAGATAAATTCAGGACCTCTGATTATTTTGTTTATTTGTCTTATTTCAACTTTACATGCTGAATTTTTCAATCAGAGTCAGAATATTTGTTAATGACAAGACAGAGGTTTAAGATTGTTCAGGCAAGACTTCTGACTCCACTGACCATCTATATGTTATCAGTGGATGCAGAATCAGAGGAGCATTTATCAACCTGTTCAAGTTGTTTCTTGTACACTCACACAAGTGAGTAGGTGCACACAGATATGTACAGATAGAAGTGCAGAATCTACCAGGTAGATCCCTGTACAGCTGTTCAAGTAGCCTCTGAAATGGCCTAATGATGCTTTTGTTGCCTTTCTATAGAAGGTGTTTTCTTTGAAGCATATATCAAAGACTCATGTATAAATTGGTCCACATGATATTAGTTTTTAAAAAATGGCAGCCCTAAGTAAAATTAGTTAACAGACTTAGGAAAATATAGTTTATATTATTTTACCTTTGAGTTTGAATTTTATTAAAAGCATTGCCAAAGGATAAAGGGTAAAAAAGAATATCAAATATAGGCCTGGCTAGAACAAAAAGGTCGTAGCTAAGAAAATATAAATTGAAAGTTTACAAAAATTATTTCACACTAGCTACACACACACAAATGTATAAACACTTAAGCTTTTATCTTCACTTAAGATTATTAAAAATACTTAGAAGAATATTAAATCATTTTGACTGCATAAAATGTTATAAAACAAGAAAGGTAAGCTTTGTAGATTAAGTAATAGCATATGATTCATTTCTGTAAATTTTGAATAATGTACTCTAAATTTGCATGCACAAGTTATTAAATATGTGTTAAATTTTCATTTGCACTGGTGACAGCAAAGGTGGTTGCAAGTTCATGAGCATATTCTAGGTAATTTCCCAAATGATACACTTCTAATTACAACACTTTGTTAAATCAAGCAGTACATGCGCTCAGTCCCATGGCACCCTTGCTCTGCTGGTGACATCAGCTTGAATTACTTCATTTGAAAATGTAAAGTGGTTGTTTTATTAATTGAAACTGCTTCTGTGATAAAGTAAGAGAAAAAAGCTATAAAATATTTTGTCATGTATCAGTATTTCTTTTGATTCACCAAAGAAATACCGATACGTGACAAAATATTTTGACTGAGTGAAGAATAGAAGAGTAAAGGTATAATGTGAAAAATCTTCACTCCGGTAGCCTCTCTTTATTACAGTAACACTGAACATTAATACAGTACTTTTAGGAGCTTTATTCATTTTTAATATTTAAAGATTAAATCAACAGAAGATACTTTTCCATTGTATGCTGAATGATAGAGAATTTGGAGAAGTATCAGTAGAAAAATTAGTTTTTTAAGAGAAGAATCAGTAGAAAAATTACTTTTTTTCACTTTCTAGCTTATTGGGGTTAAAATAATTTTATTCCTTTGTTTTGTTCTGTCACTGTTCATAACTAGCACATATGGTCAGCCCTCAGGAGAGTGGCACGTTGAGGACTGAGCGAGAGGGATCACTTTGTTTTCTGTTTCCTAGTGACTGACAAGCTACCAACTCACATTTCTTGGAACAATTGTCATTTTCATGTACCATTTCTGTGTTGTTTACAAATATTGTAAAAAAAAATTTCAACATTTTTCATGATTCAATATTGCATTTATGATAGGCACTGGGACATATTAATGTCTTTTTCCTTCTCTATTTAATGTTGCGGTTTTTTTGAGCTGTGAGAAGTGTTAAATGTGTACTATTTTGGGCATGCCTCACTGATTTTATAATCTTATTAAGGTCAGCATTCTAGAACAAAAAAGAGAACAGACTTACACATGCAGGAAAACACAAATTAGCTTTTGATCGAATAGCAAATAAATATAAATACTCCCTATTTAAGACACAGGTGCTGATTACTTTCTATGTAGACCTTCTCTTATTTATCCCAGCTCTAACTAACTAACTAGCAGTATAGCCTAAGAAAAGTTAATGAACTTCTTTATGCTGTAATTTATCTGTATAATGGGAATAACATTTATTACAGAATAGAATTGTTGTGAGAATTAAATGAGATAGTACAAATAAATAAGAAAAGCAAGCACTCATTAATTTTTAACTTTTGCCTATTGAATAAGAGTATAGTACAATTATTAATATTTTTAAAAGTAAATTGGTATGGGAAACTGAAAAACATTCTTGTTTTATAAAATACAATTTTACATGGGCAATTGTTCATAATAGTACTGTAGATCTGTAATGTCAGCATATTGAGGCAGTTTTCATATTTATTCAAAGTTTTTATTTACCTTAGAAGGTACAGGATTTCCTTGTTCTAGGAGTTCCAATTTATTTGACATAAATGGATTTTTTTTGGGGGGGGAACTTTTAAGGATCATCTATCTATTGAAGCTGTTCTATAGTTAGAGAGACTGTTGTCTGTAAGAAGAGAAAGCAGAGTTGAAAGGTTGGGAGAGAAAATGTGGAAATACCCTTGTTCTAATCTTTTCCCACTCTACCCATCTTTCTGAATTATGTGAACTAGTAATCTCCCCTTTTTCTCTAAGCAAGTTTGAATTGCTTCCTGTAACTTATAACCAAAGAGGTTATGACTGACAGAATGAATGCTATAAGACCATAAGGTGGTTTTTATCCTCAGGCTTTTAGGAGACCTAGCTCATCATATGTATTTTGGGTTCCTTTTTGGAGACAAAGGTGATCATTTTACTGCATTCCTATATACTCCTGACCTTGGGAAAGCAATAAATCAGGTCTACTTTTCACAAACATTCTGTTTTCTACATTTGATCTTAAAATTCTGTGCCTCTTGTGTCAATCAAAAACTATCTAAATGATTTAGTAATAAGGACCCATTAGAGCCCTACTTGCTGTTTCTTTCATCTTCTTTTCTCTCCATTTCTTTCCTCCTGCCAATCATAAATCTACCTCTATTTATATATAGAAAACAGTCTGAAATCAAGTCACCCAAATTTGAATTTCATGGAGAAGATTGAGCATCTATAAGTAGTGCATGCCTAGTGGGGTACACTGAAACTTCTTCCTCAAAAAGAAGTTGATAAATGTATATGAAGATAAAATGACTACTTTTGACTGCTTTGATGTCAAAAGAGGTATAAATACTAAAATGAATATTCAACCAGGTAGTGGATTAACAACAGAAAACATGAGTAGATATTATATTTTGTAATTCTTTAGATATTAGCACAGGAAATAATGATTATTTTTTAAAAGTCCAAGGTACTACAAGGAAAATGCACTGTGATTTAGGACTCTGAACTTGCCTAAGAAATCATTCTTTTCCTTTTCATATGATATTTGAACCAGACTAAATTCCAGGTAAAGCTGAATGTCAGAGAAATTTGCCTTCAGTATATCAAGGACAAATTCTTTTTTCTCCATAAGTTAAGTTTTTTTTTTTTTTTTTCCCAGTGATCGAACCCAATTAAAAGTCTTAAAGGGACAGGAGTTTTAGAAAGATAGATGTACAATATTCTCACTTTCAAAGAAGGGATTGAAAGAGGAAACATGAAAATTAGAACTATTTTGAATGAGAGATGAAGTGAAATAGGAACAGATAACCCTTAATGGGAATTGGAGACATGGGGAATGAAAGAGCAAGAAAGATACTACTATGTTCATATCCAGACTATTTCTCTACAGCTTGTAAAAATTGAAACATGGAAAAAGAAGGCTTTAGCAATTAAATCAATAAGTAAAATAATGGTGTTTTGGAGAAGAAAAAGCAAAGAAAAAAACATGATAAATATGTTCAATTTACTTCTGCTGTTGTTATGTGGAGACCCATTCTGATTGCCTCTAGAGCAAAAGCAAGCCTGTTGGTTACATTAGGCTGCAGATGCGCTCTCTGAAAGATAATCTGAATTCTACCCAAGTGCCAAAAGGTAGGAAAGAGAGGGCTTTATGGAATGGGATTGGTTGCAGTATTGACTCTTTCTGCAGGTCCACATACCTTTCCAGACAGAGCATGTTTTTAGATGTAGGGAGGAAGAGATGACGAGGGCTCTACCACCCTAGTTAGTAAGAAGTGGTATACATTTTTTTTAGTTCTCACACATCTCAGATCAACAATACATTGATGTGTCAATGGTTCATAAACCAGAATTTTCTTTTCCTAATGAAGAAGAAAGCATAGCATAGGAAATTATATGTTAGTCATCTTAAAGGCATAAGTCACAGCCTTGTGAGAGCAGTACTCTTCTAAAATTCAACAAACTGAAAAGGCAACCTACTGACTGAGAAAAAATATTTGCAAACCACCTGTATGATAGAGAGTGATATCCACAATAACTAAGGAACTCATATAACTCAATGCAAAAAACAAATCGGATTAAAAAATAGGCAGAAGGCCCGAATAAACACTTTTCAAAGGAGACATACAGGCCATACAAAGGGCAACAGGTGTGTGAAAAGATGCTCAACCTTTTTCATCAGGGAAATGAAAATTAAAATCACAATTAGATATCATCTCACATCTGTTAGGATGGCTGTCATCAAAAAGACAAGAGATAAGAGTTAGTGAAAATGTGGAGAAAAAGAAATCCTTGTGCACTGTTGATAGGCATGTAAATTGATAGAGCCACCATAGAAACCAGTATGGAGGTGCTTCAAAAAATTAAGAATAAAAGTACCATATGATCTGGTATTCTCATTTCTAGGTATATATCCAAAGAAAACGCAGTCAGGATCTCAAAAAGATATATGCACTCCAATTTTTGTTGTGGCATTATTCATAATAACCAAGCTATGGAAACAATCTAAGTGTCCTTCTATGGATGTGTGTGTGTATACATATATGTGTTTATTTGTGTGTGTGTGTGTGTGTGTATGTACTTAAGATATATATATATATATATATACACACACACACATATACATACATACATACATACATACATACATACATAATGATGGGATGTTACTTAGCCATGAAGAAGAAGGAAATCCTGCCATTTATGACAACATGGACAGACCTTGAGGCAGACAAAAAAAGACAAAAAATGTATGATCTCACTTATATGTGGAATCTTAAAGAAAGCTGAACTGAAGGAGAATAAGTAGAATGGTCGTTGCTATTCTACTGCCGGGGCTGGAGATTGGGGAGATGTTAGTTAAAGCATACAAACTTTCAGTTATAAATTCTGGGGATCTAACATAAAGCATGATGGTTATAGTTAACAGTACCATTTTATATACTTGAAAGTTGCTTAGGAAGTATATCTTAAGTGACCTCACCACATATGCACAAAAATAATTGTGAGAGGTGATAGAGGTTTTAACTAACCCTGTTACGGTAATCATTTCACAATATATATATGTACCAAATCATCACATTGTACACCTTAAACTTACACAATACATCTCAATAAAGCTGAAAAAAATATTCAATCAGGATGTACCAATATCTGAGCCCAAGCTTAGTGTTCAAGCAAGAAAGACTAGCAACATATTTACAGCTTCTATAGTGAGAAGCAGGCTGTTACTTCCACAAAATTCACTAGATGGAGAATTCCCTAAATATAAGGAGGGATAAGTTGCTGGGAAGTTTAAAGTGGACAAATTTCCACCTAGGAAAATAAAAAGTAAATGCCTATGGGAGGGTTACTCTTAAAACTATAGCATATTAGTGGTTGCTCTTAGTTCCATCTACATGTTGAGTATACTACTCTTGTACCTGTTCCTGATAATATTCCTATTATTTCATATTTCATTATGATCATATTTATTATGATCTCTGTGGCACAGTTTATAAATAAGATTCATGGATTTTTACTTGTTGCTGAAGGTTAGGTGTTCAGATCCCATTCTGTCTCTTTTATTTCACTGGTACTGGTATAGAAAGAAACAGGAGGAATTGAAGCAGGAATTGGTGGATGGAGTTTTTAGTACACAAGAGCTGGGTTCAGATACCTGTCCCATCACTATCTGGTTGTATGAGTAGCAACATCATTTAATCTTTTTGGACCTCAGCTTCCTTCTATAAAATGGGAATATTATCATCCAGTTTAAAAAATTGGCCCAAAAATTGTTTTTAAGTTACCTGGGGGAATGCCTAACACAGAATATACTGAAATAATTCTAAATGGTAACTCTTTTTGTTCATTTGTTTTTATTGTCTTCCTTTTTTAGAGTCATTGGCTGTGAGTACTTAGTGTGTCTGCAATACCTAAAAAATCTTTTTTTTTTATATCTCTTTCATTTTCCCTCACTTCCATTATTTGTTGTAACAGCTATGAAAGTTTATTTTATTAGCTACTATAGTTGTAGTCAGCCTCTCTGATTATTTATTCCTGTTGGACAAGGGCAAAGCCATATCCATAGCACCTGCGAGGTCTCTCTTGCTAGAAAAACAAAACAACAGAACAGGAAAGGAAATGAGGATGGAGCAGTGATATATTTCAGAGCTCTGTTAGTAAGAGGCAAAACAGTAGAACTGGAAATGCACTGCATTCATCTGGTAACACGTTAGCTAGAAGAAACACTACACAAATCCTTGCACCTCCATAATGTGCACCTGCATTTTTGGAAAGCCAAATAACAACCTGAAACTTTCCTCTCTCATTAGCTAGGTAAACATCTCCAAGAGAGATCAGCTCTCAGAAGCTTATTTTCTTAAAAGTATAGAGTAATATAAAGTTAACACATGTGTTAAAAGAAGCATGAACTGAATAAAGATATCAGAATTCTCCTGGATGACCTTGCTCATTAAGATAACTGCAGGGCATAACATTTAATTATGTACATTTTAATTTAGGAAATAATAAAAACCTTTTACTTCCCCTATTTCTGATAATAGCTAGTGAAGGAATCAAGACAATTTAGAATAAGCTCTGGCTTCTATAGATTTGAAAAGGAAATAAAATGATTTGCTTTCAAGCACTTACACATTGAATAGTAGCTCTTAGAAAACATGTTAACCTGAGTCATATTTACACTCCTGTTGCCAACCCAAGGAATTTCTTTGCATGAATTTAAGGTTCTTTCATTTGTTAAAGTTTCTTGTTCTAAGTATGAGACAGTACTTAAATATAGAAAGTGTGTGAAAATGTGTTTCTGTATAATTGGAGTTTTCAGTTATAATGGGGTTTCTTATTCAACATGAAATTTAAAATTCTCAGGGCAAAGGATTTAATCCAACCAATATATTTCTCAATAGGGCTATAAAGAGACTCATAATCAATGTGTTAATAGCTACTCCCTGTTTACAAAGCATTATCCCAGGTCTTGAATTGTAGCAAATATACATCAAAATTAATAATGTTCACAGAGCAGAGAGAGAATACTTTTCATTTCTTCAACTCTATAAGACATTTCAATCAGAGAGACTGAACAAGAAGTGGGTTTTAAAATGTAATCTTGAAATTTGAACCTAAGGTAAGTTATTTATTGTAAAATAATTTACTGTTTTCTAGACTAGAGACATAATGCAGAGATCTTCTTGATTTCCTCTTAGAAATCACTAATCAGGGACCCTAGAGGTCAACAAGTCTAATTCGTATTTTATGTATGAGTCCTTGACAAATGATTAATTGCAAATTGGATCTATCCTGGGTCAGGCAGCTCACTCTTACAGCAAACTTTCTCAGTTTGACAGTCTTATTATTAACATTTTCTTGAAATTTAGGCTGTTTTTCTTTGTTCTAGCTTCTGAAGACACTTAGAAGAAGCAGATTCTTTTTCTCATGATAGTCCCTCAGGTTTAAATTAATAGCAGTAAACAAACCTCTCTCATATTGTCAAACCTTATATTTCTTTCTTTTTCAAATGTTACTGACATGATCTGGTTTCCTGGCATTTAAGTGTTAAAGAGCTCCCACCATGCCAATGGTGGATTAGGTAATTCTGACCAAATTTGCCATTGAAAACAACAAAATATTTTGGGGAAATATTAAAACATCTTCCAAAATATATCAAAATGCTAACAATATGACCACACCAGAAGCAGAGAACACAGAGAAATTTAAAAAAGAAAAAGCACTTGATCAGCTTTTACCCTGGGGTCCTATAGAGACATTTGAGATATGAGCTTTGCTTCTAGTGACCTCAAAGACATAGGGAAACAAAACTCAGTATCTGGGGCACACTCATGGTGCAGATTCTAAGAAATGTATTCTGTTTCTGAAGAGCTAGTCTATAAGTGTAAGATTAGACTGGGAATAAACAAGCCGTGGGATGGTATATGACCAAGCCTCACATCATGCAAGTGATCTAGACAGTCTTAAAACTTGAATTTGTATTAAGAAGGTCATGGACTGCTAATGCCCCCAAACATCAAGCATCTGACTAAAGCAAATGAAAAATAATCCCTGGAGAAAAATATTATCATCTTGGAATTCAAATTATTTCTTCAAACAATTTTTCAAATACACCATCCACTGACTAAAAATAACTAGGCACAAGAAAAAAACAACATAAAAAAGAAAGACAAGAAAGATAAGTAGACAACAGAAATATAGAGATTAGTGTATTAGAATTCTCCAGAGAAACAGAACCAATATGTTCTATATATAAGAGGAGATTTATTATAGGAACTGGCTCACGTGGCTTTGGATGCTGGGAAGTCCCATGATCTGCTGTACGCAAGCTGGAGAACCAGGCAAGCCTGTGGTGTACTTCAGTCTAAATCTGAGCTCTGAGAATAGGGGTTTGATAGTGTGAGTCCCAGTCTGAGTCTGAAAGCTCAGTACCGGGAGTGCTGATGTCTAAGGACAAGCAAAGATAGATGTCTCTGCTCAAGCAGGCAGAGCAAATCCACCCTTTCTCTACCTTTTTGTTCATCTCAGCACCCCCCAGATTGGATGATTGGGGAGGGCTAGCTGCAATTCAAATGCTAATCTCTTCCAGAAGCACCCTCTCAGACACAACCAGAAGAAATAACGTTTTACTAGCTATCTCGACATCCCTTAGCCCAATCAAGATGACACATAAAATTAACCATCACAATTAGAGATGTTGATATCATAGACTGTAAAACAAGTGCCTTTACTATGTACAGATAGAAAAGGCAAAGTTAAAATATTTGGGCAGGGAACTAGAAACTATAAAAAGCGACATACATTTGTTTTAAGTAAAAATAAATTCAGAGCTGTAAAAACAGTGAGAGAGAACATTAAAATAGTTATTATAACTATATCCCTTTTGTTCAAGAAGGTAAAGAAAATCGTAAACATGTTAAAGAATATGAAAGAATAAAGACCCAAATAAAACTTCTAGAGATCACTCCTTGGTTAGCACTCACCCATGCATTATTCCCATCAATAACACAGCACCATGTAGAGATGTGCTACGTAAGTTAATGCTTATACCACTTCCTAAAGGATGGCATCCCATCCTTTCAGAGTGTTTCCTCTGAACTGGTACTTCAGCTATGCTTTTAGAAGAATAGTGCTCTATCCTTTAAATGCTCTAGGAGACTTGCTGTTACTGGATTATGTAGCATGTGTTATAAACAGTGGAGCCTATGATGGATGAGATCCTTGGATAGCCTACTCCCACATCTCCTTTTCTGTAAATGGAGCTCCTGTGCTCTGTGGGATAAGTGCCTGTGAATAAGGCACTGTAAACCCCTTGTTGATAGTACTGACTGAGGCTTTGTGCACAGGAAAGAAAAACATATGCCTGGAGAGCTTATCTAGCCCTGTTAAGGTGAACCATTGACTTTTCTGGGATGGAAGAGGCCCAATGTGTAGTCAACTTGTCACCAAGTTGAGAGTCAGTCTTCTCCAGGAATTTTGCCATATTGGAGGGTTGGCATTTGTTTCTGTTAATGACAAATATTCAGTGGCTGGATTTGCTTTAAGTCTGAGTCCTTTCTGTTGGCTCCATAGCTTCTGTCCATGGCTACTGCTGCCATGTGCCAATAGTGTCAGTTCTAAGGTGAACAATAGAAAAAGCTAATTTGCATAAACAGTCCAAGACATTGAGTATATGGTTATTCAGTGCCTCTTGCATTGTAGATACCTTCTGATGGATGTTGATGATTTTGTGCCAGTCCCATCTGTTCACCTAGATTCTTCTACAGCAGAACTTCCTGTCTCTGATCATCTAGTGTTTTTTCCCTTCCAGGCATCTGACCATTCAGCCAGACCACAAATCAGAAATCTGATTTCGCTAATCAGTAATATATTCTCAACTAGGACCACTTCTTTCATACAAAGTATATGACCATGTGCACTGTCCTCTGGAGAGATTTTCATTTCCGGTCTTTCAAGATCACCCATGAATGTGGCTTTAACACAGCCACTGTTAATCTTGAGCTGGTACCCACTTCCTAAGCCAACCAATTCTGAACTAAGCATGGGCTTTTTCCTCCTCCTCCTCTAAGCCAGTCTTAGGAAACCACCACCCACAACCAATTCAGCCAAAGATATGAGCTGGGTAAGGGGTATTGGTCCATCTGTGTCAGGTGATTTGGGGGTCTGGGTACCTGTTTCCATTGTTTAATCTTGCCCCTGGGTCTACCTGGGCTCAATTCAAGATGTACATTTCCATCTTATGAAAAACTATTGCTGGAACTATCCAGTTTTATGATTTGGTGGGCCTGACAGATTGAGTTCATGGTGGACAGTTCCAGACTTATGGTCACTTGGTACACCATGGTTAACTATTTCAATTCTATCAGAGCCAAACTGACATACCAGAAACTGTTCCTCAAAACACATAGAATTCTCCAACTTGCTCCAGAATCCTAATGTCCTCAGCGAGTGGTGTGGCTTCTATTTTCTCACATGGAATGCAATCTTCTGCTGGGTCTCCTGGCTTCATGTTTTATTTATCCCAAGCATGCCCAAGTCCCTCAGCCTCTTCATTCTTTCCTTCACTGTCAGTCATCTCTGCTTCACTTACTACTGGCCATTGCTTTTTCCAGGCTTCTAATAGCTGCCTTAACAATGAGTTTGCTTAACTCCCTAGGGTCCCTGCCCTGGCAATGTTCTGAGAAAGTGCCACAAAGTCAATGAATTCTTGCTTGTCACATCTTACTCTTGATCTACTCACCAGGCTCCCTAAAAATTCAATCCCAAGGGTACTTACCTGGCTCTTTCCAGTATATATAACCTAATTCTTATATCTTCTTTAGCATATAGTTTTTTCCATCCCTTATCAGGCTCAAGCCTGGTTATACTGGGGTTTAACCAAATTATTATCCTAGCTTTTAGTAGAGCAGGTAGAGATAGCACCTGAGGGTAGTGTACCTGTTGCTTTGCGGGGGTTAGGGGGCCTCTGTAGCATCATCAAAAGGAAGACAAATATTAACTCTTACTAGAGAAGGGTTGGACCCTTTCTGCAAGCCCTGTGAGTTCTGCAGAGCCAACTTTATCAGGACTATCCACTTAGATCATATCTTTGGTCGAATTAATTGGGGATGGTGGTTTTTCCAACCCTACCCTTGGCTTGCAGACCTACCTTGACTGAAAATTCAAATTTTGTTTTGTTACTCAGTCAGATCTTCAAGACTGCTTATCAGTATCTGCTCTTCTACCAGAGGAGATAAAATCTTTGTAGGCTACCAAAGTGGTCCTCTTGTTAGAGATTAACTGTTTGTTAATAGCCCTTACTTTCTCATTATCCCGCTAAAGGGGAACAATTCAACAATGAAGTAACCAATCGACTCTGATGTTATTGTAGGCATTCATTGCATTGCACAGTGCCTTCCCCACACATATCTTTCAAATGCCTGAACCATCTCATCTGTAAAATCCTGGATAAATGGCTCCTCCACTAGGATTTTTTTTTTAGGTTACCATCAATAAAACCTTAAGTAGTTGGGCTGCCTGCTTGTCCTAGTAACTATCCATTTCCCACTCAGGATGATGTCCTCTTCACCTACTGAACATTGAGTGGCCTTAGCATAGGTTCCAGGGGAATAGTAGCTGTGGCCATAGTCAGTTATGCTCCTTGTGGCAAAAGATCTCACTGGTGTTGTTTACATGGCTAATGAACAAGAAAATAATAAAATTGTTTAAATATTTTTTCTTTTTACCATTGCTGCAGGATGTATCTGTCCTAATATCAGTTTAGGGTTTGCACATATGCTTTTATTATGTCTTTATCTACAATGAACTTTAATTCTCCCCCACATAATTTTTAAAAAACCTTTTTGAAATGGAGACTATTTTCTCTTCTCTATGACTGAAAAGGAAAAAAAAATGGTTTGTCTCTTCATTCATTGTCACCTATTCTATTCCACACTATTATCTGTCTTTATATCAGTTAATGGCACATGATGACTATGAGATTGTGTCATGTGGCTATTGTTCTTTGATAGTAAGTAGATAAGGTCGATGATAGATATAGATAGATGATAGATAGATTTTTAAAAATATCATCGAGTCTTTGACGTTTGAGGGCAAAGAAGAAAAAGATGACCCTAAGGCTTGGCTATCATAGTTTTAAATCTTCTTTTTGAGAAACTCTTCTTAATACTCAGATAGGCTTATATAACTATCATAGACTCAATGTCAAAATTAAAAAAGAGAAGTTCCAGTCAGTAGTCAGATGATCTATCATTTAACCCTATATAGTTAACAACAGAATCTGGAGTAATGAGAAAAGTCTAGAAAAAATTTTTAAATGAAGACAATGTGGGGAAAAGAAAACAAAACTTTGAGTGCTTTTACATGATAAATGTTCCAAGTCAAAAGTAACATTTAACTTTATGAAAGCGTGCCGTGATATATTATTCATTATGGATGGCAGGATCCAAGAGCTTGGAAGCAATTACATTTTCCTCAAAGTGAATTTGTATGTATAATTTAACACAGGAAGCCAACACTAAATGTTTTTAAATTCTGTGAAAATTTTTAGAATATCGGAAATTATACCAGTCTAATATAGCCATATTTTATGACATTTCCACATTTTAGATTTAACTAATCTTTCCTTACTTCTACAATATTACTTATCTCAAGGTTCAGTGGTCTTTTAAACTAACATGCCAGTTGTTCAAGGCAATTTATTAACTTTCGTGTTTTTTTTTTTTTTTAATATTTACTGTGGGTGGTGGGGCTAATTGAACTGGTTAATAGACAGATATTTCTAAATCATTTTCTGCAGTACATTAACAACTCTTAAGTTGAAGATGTAGCACTTTGAGAAAAGCAAAATAGAATTAGGGACCGTGACTGCTAATGTGCTATTAAAGAAAATTTCTCAAAAGAAGTTGACTAACTCATAAGCGTTGTGGTTCCAGACTTCTGAAATGTTCTCATATTTCATTGAGACTCTTGCACTTTCTCATAGGGTCTTGCACCGGCCTTCCGCTCTCCAGTTAACAGGTTAAAAGCATATCAATCCACTTTAAAGAATTAAACCCATGAGAAAAGTACAGTTTGCTTCAGTTTTTCATGTCACCCAAGAGACCAGCAGGGTTGACTGAGAAAGGAATCTTCCACAGAACCACATGAAGTCTAGGCCAAAGGGAAGATAAAAATAGTTAAAACTAAGGCCAAGAAATTATCATAATACGTTTGTACAGCTTGTGAGCTAAATCCTTAGTGGGTAAGGTCCATGTTGCATGCTTCAAGTTAATTCAGAATTGTTTTTAAAGTGAGCTGTGAATCTTGGTGCATATTTTTAGGAGCATTTCTGTCTGTTCTAACAAGACCAAAGTCACTTATTCAAACTACATAGAGGCAGTCATTAATTTTGGATAGCAGAAAGTTCCTTTCCTCTGCCCTAGGTTTACCTTAAAATCTAGTGTCTCCCAAAACACAAAAAAAGGCTAAGAAAAATAGTGTGCATTTCTCAGCATGAGCTACATACAAGGAGCATTTTCTATTTGTGGTGTATCATTTGTATCCTCTTCTTAAACAAAGGGCAGCAATAATGTGCCATGGGTTTGCCGTGTTAAGTGGCGTTTGTTTAAAAAAATAAAATGAATCTATTTTCATATGAAGAAGCTTTTTATGTACATTAGGTCCCTGTGGGATGATCTATACTACTTAAAATTTAGTATTTGCTGCCATGTCATTAAGAGTTAATATGTTTCGTCATGTCGAAATACAAACTTACTTTAGATGGTGAAAAGGGAGTCATTCTGCTGGGCCATACAAGTCGGAGGCGCCAGCAGTGAATTTACCCAGCTGGCAGCAAGAACAGGGGGATTAGCATATTATGTTAATGAGGTGTGCTCCACTCCCAAGCTCTTGGAGACTTGTTGCTAAGCAATACCCACTACAGCTGGAGTAAAAGATATGAAAACATAATTCAGTTATGGAAACAATAAAACCCCTTTCTGTTTTTTTTTTTTTAAGGAGATTACAATAATACATAATTTCAGGTTGAAACCACTAGGGAGCTCACACGAGGGTTGCAGAGCAGCTGCAAATTATTCAGATTTATGAAGAGGTGCTGTGAGATTAGCAAGAACCTGATGTAAAATCGGGTTAAGCCTCACTGCCATCCATCACTCCCCTGGAGCATGACAATAACCATAAGCACAATAACATTACAGGGAACCACACATACACAAGAGATTTATTTCACCAATATAATGCTATAAGATCAAAACTGGGTTTAAAGTTCATTCTTTGTAGGTAAAATATTTCATTCACATAAAATTGTTTCTAAAGTTAACATGCATTTTCCGCAGAAAAGAGCTATATTAAAGATATCAAGAATGTCCAATATTTCAACTTTACATACATAAATGCATTTCTTTTAAACAACAAATATACTTGGTGCAGAACATGAAATTACTAGAATTCTAAGTTAATTTTTAGAATCAGTTTTAAATAAAGAGGGGTATACTTGGTTTGGATAATAAGTAATTTGGAGGCTAATGTATGGATTCCCTTTAACGCATTTATAATGTCATAAATGATAACCAAAGATGATAAATTTGTAAGGAGAAATGAGTTCCTCAAGGAGGATATATTAGTATTTCTAGTCATGCGGGGTCTATTTTAACTTTGTTGAGAAACTATAGGCAAACCATAGAGATGAAGGGGCATTCTCGCTCAGTTCTGCTGCTCAGATTTAAACATGTTCTTTTCCTAGATTGCTGAATGTTGCGGTCTAATTTTGTATATGTTTTACAAATTGCCTATAAATACATGTAGTTAGGGTTGTTGCTATTTCAAGTATCTAGAATAATAGGGAACTACTGTCTAAATTACTCTTGAAATTTTTGGTGAGTGTCTTAATTCTATCAGGATAATTTGACAAAGTAACAGGTGTGTTTTTATATTTCTACTTAGAGGTGTCCATTATTCATGCCTGAAGATGTGACATTGTCATTTATCTCAAGGGACAGTTGTCAGGATTGTACACTTCTAGCACCTATAATAACTTTTATGAGTGCACTTAAAAGAAAGATTTGGGAAGAAGAACACATCAACCAGCACCAGACCAATCACACAGACTAGATAGAGACCTCTGAGCTGGGGAAAAGTGAAGGAGAGTTGGGTGTGGAAGTACGAGTTCACTTTGAAGTTTGCCCTCACATCCTTGGGAGAGTTTTGATGAAAGGAGTCTTATTAAAAAAAAAAAACAACAAAACTGCAAGTTGATGGTCTGAAAGTGGAGAAGACCTATGTTTCTCCAGGCTCATTGGATCTCTGATAATAAGCAACCTCACCAGTTTCTCATATCTTGGCACTAGAACGATCACATGGCTGTGATGTGCTTAGGTGAAAAGTGAGATCATGCTGACATCTGGGTCTCCTGCCTCAGAAAGACATGGGTATGTAATGAAATTTTTTCTGCTCTCCTGGGAAGGGCACAGAAGAGCTGTGCCAGCAACTCTGAAGAATCCAGTGGTCAGGTCAAGGAAGAAACAGAGTGACATACATGATCTCATGGACAGAGGCTGGGTGAGACCGGGGAGATTCTGTAGGGATAGAGGCCAGTGACTGAAATCTAAGACCCATGTCTGTGCTACTCAGCAGGTACCAATGTGCATATCATGCCCACCTAAGAATCAAAAACGAATACCTCTGGAGATAGTATAGCCCTGCTATTGAGCAGTTTCAACTTGGAAGTTCATACACATGGATATAGTTTACTTTTCCCAACTGCTCTCAGCTTTGTGAGGTCAGTCAGCTCTTCATCAAAGGCAGAGCCTTTAAAGATATTGAAAATTGCTTTTTTTATGTAAAAAAGTAAAATTTTTTGAAAATTTTATTAACTGTATTGGGGTGACATTAGTAAATAAGAATAGATAAGTTTCAAATGTATAATTCTATAATACATCATCTGTGTATTACATTCTGCATTCACCACCAAAGTCAAGTTTCCTTCTGTGACCACATATTTGACCTACTTTAACCTCTTCTACTTCCCCTCACCCCCCTTTCCCTCTGGTAATCACCATGCTGTTGTCTGAGTCTGAATTTTTCATTTGTCTGTCTTATTTGTTTGTTTATTGCTTTCTGTTATATTTCCTCCATATGGATGAAATTACATTGTTCTTGACTTTTTTCTTCTGACTTATTTCACTTAGCCTGACATTCTCAGGATCCATCCACGTTGTCACAAACAATTTAAAACTTTTAATTTCATATTCTACTTGCAACATACTTCCCATTTGTACCCCACCTCACACAGGCAAAACTTGTTTCAAAGGAAAAAGAAGTGATCTGTTTTGTTATTCTTCCTCACATCCTGAGGATTTTGAAGTAGAAGGAAGCATTGTCTAGGATGGGGCCAGCTCCATCTTTTATTCTCTGTCTTTGTGTCTTTTTCTTTCCCTCCTTCCTTCCCTCTTTTCTCTCTCTTTTTTCCTTCTTTCATTTTCTCCTTCAGTCTTTCCTTCTTTTTTACATTTCCTCCATTCTTTTCTTTATTATATTCCTTTGCTTTTTTAATTCCTTGATATCCTTCCTTCTATCCTTTCTTTCTTTTAATACCTTCTTTATTGTTAATGTATAACAAAGGTTATCATATATCTTGGTTTGCTAAGATGGTCCTGGGTTATACCTGCTGTCCTTGTTTAATAGTATCCACCCATTTTTACTATCAAGGGTATATGAGTTTACATAACTAATTGTATAGTCATGCTAAGTAATGCATATAAAGAAAAGTGAATGATCTCAAGATAATGCTGTGTAGCTCCCACACAAGTGAAGAAATAGAACATTATCGATATTTGGGAAGCATTCTTCAATTCTCCTCCAAATCACTTCAAAAGATTACTACCATCCTTACTTCCAACACTATGATTTAGTTTTGCTTATTTTAAAATTTTTATAAACCTACTCTTTTATGAGGTTTATTAATGTTGCTGAGTACAGTTAGAAGGCATTTGTTTTCATTGTAGTGTAATAATCCATTTGATTATACCATTTTTTAAAAATAAAATGTATTCTACTATTTAGGCAGTTGGGTAATTTTTAATTTTAGGCTATTATGAATAATGCTCCTGTGAACATTTGTATACATGTCTCTTGGCATAGACTTCTTTGAGTAAATATTTAAGAGATAAATTATTCAGACATAAGGCATAAATATGTTTAGTAGCTAATTGTAAACTTTTTTCAAAGTGTCTGGCATATGATAATATAGCCAATTTTTTTGTACATGTGTTTTTATTTAATTCTCAAAACAACCTTTTAAGGTATAAATATATGTAAAATATATTTGAAATTTACAGATGGGAAACTAAGACTTGGAAATGTTATATATTGTACTGTAGATTATACAACTGGTAGATGGTAGAGCCAGATGTTAAGCTAAGTAATGTAACTCTAGAGGTACAGTGCTTAAACATTAGGCTTTTCTTCCTCTCATATGTGAAAAAAAAACTACTAGGTGCCATTTTACCACCCATTTCCCTGTCTTCCTAATCTGCAGAATCCCAGTCTCTGACAGGAAGCTAAATCTATATTTCCCAGTCTCACATGCAACTAGGGGAGTTCAGTGAGTTATAAGTAAAAATTTTCAGGTGAGGATTCTGGGAAAGGCACTTCAAGGGGCTGACCCTGTTGGGGGAAATGTCCTTTTGGCCCTTTTCTGCTTCTTTCTTCTTTTCCCCCAAACTTGGAGGTGATTGCTAGAGTTTCAGCAGCCATTTTAGGCCATGAGGAACCCTTGAGCATAGGTTTGTTTATTTCTCATCTCAGTTCTATCAATTTTTGCTTCATGTATTTTGAAGCTTTGTTATATAATGCATAATCATGTAGGGTTGTTAAGTCCTCTTAGTTAATTAACCACTTTATCATTGTGAAATAAACCTTTATGCTTGGGTTTTAGTTTCCTAGAGCTGCAGTAGCAAATTACTGTAAACAAAGTGGCTTCAAACAACATACATTTATTTTTTCACAGTTCTAGAGGCTAGAAGTCAGAAATCTAGGTGTCAGAAGAACCACACTTCCTTCAAAGGCCCTATGGAGGAATTCTTCCATGCCCCTTCTTTTAGTGGTTGCCAGCAATCTCTGGTGTTTTTGGCTGTGGCAGCATAATTCCAACCTCTGCCTATCTCTTCACATGGCCATTTTTTTCTCTGTGCCCATATTCCCCTCATCTTATAAGGTTACCAGTCATATTGGATTTAGAGTTTATCTTAAATTGACTCAATCTGCAAAGATCCTTTTTTCTCAATAATATCACATTCACAGATTCCAAAGTGAACTGTTTTATTTTTAAAATTTTTAAATAAGAGTGGTTTAAAAAGATAGAGTTTTATTTTTTCTTTACATAAAAGTAGTCAAAAGTAAGCAGTTTAGGGCAGATGTGGCAGCTACCTGTTCATCAGGGACCCAGGCTTTTTTATTCTTCTATATTATCATCCATGTCATCACATGTCATCCATTATCATGGTCAACATATTGTTACAAAAAAAGCCCCTGCAGCTCTAGCCTTTATGTCCCTATTCTAGGTAATAAGAAGAGGAAAGGGTAAGGTCAATAGCCCCCCAGCTAAACCATCCTGCTTTAAGAACTTTCCTAGAAACCCCACCCAATAACTTCTACTTACTGCTTTCAGCTTATTCTTTTCTGCAAGGGAGTCTTTCAGTCATCCTTCTTTCCAAACTAAAAAAAAAGACATAGTTTTTTTTTTTAACTGATTATGTTGTTGCACTGATAGTGTAGGGGCCTGTGACATAAGGAAAAATAGATAGAAGATGGTTAGAGGATAAGCGGCTAGTGAGCTTTACCATACAAGTATCACTCTTCATAATGTATTTATATGATCACTTAATGTTGGTTTTCCCCTTCAGAGTGTTGCTCATAGAGGTCATGGATTGTAATTTATTTATTTTTTATCAGCCCCTATCATTGGAGAACCTTAATAAATTTTGTTAAATGAGGTTGTTTATCTATTGTATAATGTTAAATTGTCCTCATATGATCTCTCCTTATACATTCCTGTAATTTGAGTCATATAAAGCCACTTTTTGGATGGTTCTCCAAAATGGACACCTTAGCCCACATGGGATTTAGCCAATGCAGATATAAATGCGTTTTCTTTTTAATAGGAGACTATATCATAAAATTTATGTAAAGGCATTAATTTTATAGCTCAACAGATATGCATTTAAGTTTTCTAGCATCTATAAAGTATCTGACCCACCCTCAACTGCTTTGGCATTCCAAGTCTGTCTCACATTAATATTCATGTTGAGTTTCAAGAAAGACATTTTGCTAAGTTTAGAACCTGCAATAACTCATGAGCTAAAAAAACTTTTTAATTAAGCACCAAACTTTGTGAGCCCAGTTCATTTACCCTTGGCAGAATGCAGTTTCCAGCAAAAGAGCTTATATAGCTGATTATAAAAGCTGTAAGGATTCCCAGGACAGAAGATGAGTCCAAGAAAAGAAACATCCCAACAGTGATCTGATGACCTAACTGTAAAAGACTTAGATCTGTAATAACAGATGTTTCCTCCTCCAAAATGCAGTTTTAAAAGCCAGACGGAAAAAAAAAAAAGGCATGAGTCAAGCATATTCTGCAATATAATAAATTTCAGGTCCAGTTGAGAAGAATTTGGGTGAGGCATAAAACACTAGTGAAGGATATTTTATAAAATGTGGAATCATAATGTCATACACACAGCCTACTTCTAGGGACTAGACAGTTTGTGCAGCCAATAAGTCAATTTTTTTTCTGACCCAATGATTGTATTGCTGTAATTTATGAAATTAAACTAGCTAGACAGGTTACCTGAAGGTTACCACCCAAATACTCATGAAAGGAGAGTGGTGTAAATAAAGTGGTGTAGTTTCTGCCAACATAAAACTGGTGACTCTGATAGAATCACTTTTATCTTCCTCATCTTAAAACCCTTGTGTCATCTTGGTTAATGACAAGAGAGCCACCACCAGGCAGAGTCTGAAATAGGAATTTTGATGAAGATAAAAGAACAAAATGAAATAAATAAAATGAAACCTCTCAAAGGAAATTCACATTTGGCAAGTACTGATGATATGCCCTCTCGGTATCAGGCACGATGATAGATGCTGGGGTTATGATGGTGGATAAAACAGATATGATCCTGCCCTCGGGAACTTACGACTGCAGAAGACCAGACCCTTAGAGAAGGAAAAGAAGTTCCAAAATCACCTGATTTGCAGTCCAAACTTCTTATTGTTCAGCACAGTTTAAAATAAGAGCTTGATAAACAACAGCAACAACTTCTATTAATTGCCAGTGAAAGCTGCTACTCTGTTGCCTTGAACAGGTAGACTTGAAAGCTAAACATCTAACTCATTAAAAAGAGCCTCAGACTCTCGAGCATAAGTACATGTGTGAGGACCCAAATACTTATTCTAGTTGGATATCTTGGAAGGATTCTATTAATTTCAATTAATGATGCCATTTTGGGGTATAAATATTTCGATTGTGTAACTTTGTGAGGGTAAACTGAATAAGTAAAGCAAATAGGACCTCAGGCTGAGTTGGCATCTTGGGAGCAGGCACCAGTAAACCCCACAGAGATACTGTGGTCAGAGTTTTGTTGTTCCCTGTAGGGATTTCTAAGATTGTATAACTTTATTTTCTGTTGACAAAAGCTGATATGTTTTATAATTTTATTAAAGCCTTAAAAAGGAGAAAATTTGTATGCTCCCCAGGTGCTTTATTCAGTCATATTCAGACTGCAGATTGTTCCATTAAAAAAAGACTGTGTGAACTCCACTTATCTCACAGGATTCTATATTTTCAGAGGAGATTGTCCAGTCCTACCCCATAGACCAAGATAAGCCATAGCATCCATCACTCACACAGTGAACACAACAGAAAACTAGAACACCATTGCTTTTTATTTTTCAGATGAACCATTCAGTAGCAGGAAATGTCTAATGTTGAACAACCCAGTACTATAATGTAGGTCGTCTAGACTTAGGTTTGAAGCTGTACCAGTATTGGGAGAAATAATAAATTCTCACCTAGAAGAAGCGGGTAAAATGATTTCGCTCTTTTTATCAGGATGGAAAGAAGCTAAACACAATACTTTGTACAAAAGTAAAATTTAAGATATCATCCTAAAATAAAACTAGAAGAATGTAAAGAAATGTTTAACTTATTGCTACAGTTTTCAGAATCTAGCACAGAAAATAGAATTTACAATTTGAATGAGAAAGAGTGCACTTTTTAGTTCTCAGGGACATTCTTCTCATCAATACAAAACTATAACTTGAAGCATTATAAATACCACCCTCAGCAACAGGGTTGGCTGAAGTCACAGAAGGCCCTTTCTTCAATAAAAGTAGATTTGTTTCACAATCAGCTGATATATTTTCTCAGTCCCTTCAGCTGAGGGTGGTCCTTCCTTTTTATAAATATTTTGGTCTACAGTTTTCAAATCCTCTGAAATAGCCCATCAGGCTCACAGACTTTAAAATCCAGGTGTGTTATTTCTCTTCTATTTACTAGATGATCTTTCCTACTCACATTTATTTTCTGAATCATCAACATCACATGGACTAACTTTATTGACATTTCAGAATCATCATTCTAGAATGAAGACCATCTACTTCAGAAACTGGGATACAGAAAAAAAAATTCTGATATCACTAAGGACACTGCTTTACTGTGACGTCAAGAAAAACACCGACAGTGGCCATCACTATTTAAAATCACAAGAACTTTTAATTCATAGTAATAGCATTTGCAAATATATATCACACTAATAAACACTGAGACGTGTTCAGTTAAGTTAGGAAAAGCCTGCCTTTCATCCCCTTTATTTATTACCTTTATTTTTAGTGCTTATATTTAGAAAGAAAAATTTACAGCAACCTAGGTGCACCTTAATTATTAAACTCGCAAAATATACAATAGCACTGAAAAAAATAATGTTGAGGAATTTTTTTGCTTCCTGACCAATTCTAACCATTAGAATATCTGAAGAAATTAATGGCTATGATTTACATAGTCCATGAAGCATTCAGGTATCTCTATGCAAAAGGAAGTCATGGACATGCAATCCAGGTTAAGACATGGTGCTGTGTTTTAAATTGTTCAGTTTGACATAGCAAAGCAATTTTTATCAAGAAAGACAGAATTTTTAAACCTCAACTGTGATGAAAGGACTCGTGCAAGTTAAGAAAGGAAGACAAGAATAGGACTAGGACAATTATAATTAGTACTGGTAACCAGATGTGTCAACCAGACTTATTAAACAAGAGAACTGAATTTTTTTAAATTGAAATTTGTATGGAAATATGTGGGGTCACATATAGTTAGTTGTAAAATAAAATACAAAGAAAGAAAAAGATTTCTGTACACTTTCCCAGTTTTTCACAATGATAGCATTTTGTAAAGCTATAGTATAGTATCACAACCAGGATAATAATACATTAAATTTATTCAGATTTTCCATTTTTTCTGTACTCATGTCTATAACTGTATTAAGTTATGTACAATTTTATTACCTGTGGAGGTTCATATAGCCACTACATATATAAAAATACTGAATAGTTCCCACACCAAAAAATCCCACATATTTCTCCTTAATAAGCACACATCCTTCCTATCTACCCTTCATCTACAAACCCATCAACCACTAAACTGTCCTCTGGCCCCAAAATATTGTCATTTCAAAATATTATACAAGTGGAATCATACAGTGGAAACACTTCTGAGATTTTTTTTCCAACTCAGCATAATTCCATGGACAGTCATCAAGTTGTTGCATATTCTTTTTTATAGCAAAGTAGTATTTCATAGTTTAGATATACTACAGTTGTTTCGCTTGTTGAAGGGCATCTGGGTTAATTCCAGGTTTAGGTTTTAACAAATAATTTTTCACCTTCTTAATTAGGTTTATTCTTTTTGATACTATTGTAACAGATTGTTTTCTTGATTTTCTTTCTTGATTTCCTTGTTAACATAGAAACAGGACTGGGTTTTGCGAGTTGATTTCGCAACTTTACTACATTTGTTGATTAGTTCTAACAACTTATTGGTAGAATTTTAGAGTTTTCAATATATAAGATCATGTAATCTGCAGACTGATAATTTTACTTTTAGTTGAAATCAACTGGAAAATTTTGAGTTTATATTGTGTTAGAAGGTGAAGACAGGCAGACTTCAAGAATTTTGGTAAAATAAATTGGTGACATAAATAGTTATCTGGACCTAGAGAGTAGCCAAAATGGTTGGTGCTCCAACAGTAAGATATCCAAAATTGTATTATGCTTATTTTCATTGGAGACCTAAAATTTAGGTTTCTATTTAAATTAAAAGAAGGCCTGGAAACTGAATACAATAAAATATTTGAGCTTTTCATGTAATTTTAGATTAAACAATAATCCACTTTATATTGTGTTAGTAAATTATAGAATAAAATCAAGGTCTCTTGATCCAAATTCTTGGTATTCTCTGTCAGTAACTATATAACCACCGATATGGCCTTATCATAGTTATTAATTCAGCCTATAATATAAAATTGTCTGAAAAGCTGCTAAACATATTTTATATTTCTTAATATAAAATGTAACTAGGAAGAGATAAATCCAAATTCATTTGCAGATACATACTTAATATTGTCAGAAATCTAAGATTCACATTAAAATGAATGCATTTAAACCTCTATAGTCCAATGTCTGTGAATCTTACATTTTCTAAATCTTTTTTCTTTGACATATTACTGTAATTCATCTTCCATTGGCATAAGTTGATTGATTAATGGGTTAAAGATACTGAATTCAGCTGATCCATTAGATACTCTGATATGGTCATATATTTAATACTAAAATATGAAAGACTTGAAATGCTTCCACCTTACTTCTGAAGGAGTTCTACTCCAAGGTGTTAAGGTCTTTGAAAATTCCACTCCTCCCTGAACTTACTAGCAGGATCAGGAATCCTAGCTCTAACTCAATTATCTACCTAGCCTTATCTACCACACATCACATATACTGCTACTGCTACCCTGCTAGACCACCCATTCCTAAGGGTCAGCCCCGTATTCTCAGCTCCATTCTCCTACATCCCCTTTTCTTAGCCCCTCCAATAAGGAACCATTACTGTCCCATCCATACTCCCTGCTTAAGCCTTTTTACTATTTGTATCCTATGAGAACTGGGGAGAACAAGTGTGAGAGGATGTGGTGACTGAGATGTTGTCAGTGGATAATATGGCATAAAGAAAAAAGAAATGATCTTAAAGCTAGACAGATCTGGATTCAAATCATGTTATCCTGCTTTATTATTATCTGGGTAACTTTGACAAGTTATTTGTGCTTTATGATACTCCCTTTTTAAAACTATTAAAATGGTAATAATAATGCTTCTTCCACAAGATTGTTCTTGGAGGATATAAAATAATAAATGTGAAGCCATAGGGTAAGAATTAGTTGCTCAGTACCTTCCAGTTCCTTTCCAAGCCCTTCCTATCAGTGTCGACCTGGAGGTATCAACTATAAATTGTCAGTCAGTGGTTAAAAGAAATTTCTCAGAAGACTTTATATTCTTCAAAGCACTTTTCTGTATACTATTTTAAAAGCATGTTTACTAATGTAAATTATGTTTCACTAAAGCTTATTTCAAAAAAGATATTTAAAAACAAGTTAAACTCAGAATGACTGTAAACCTCTCTTGCTGTCTTCTTTTTCTCACTAATGGATGCACATCCTCTGTTTACAAGCACCCTTGTTTTTCTCAGGCACAGATTTGAGAGTTACTTATTTATAATTTTCAAACAGTATAAAAAGCCTCTCTGCAACTGCTTAGATGCAGAATATCTTATGAGTGTCTCTAGCACCCTTTATTTTCAAAGTGAAAAAAAAATGTTAGTGTGCCCTCAAGAATATCTTAGGTTGGTAACTGTCTCCTGGCTTTTCCTCCTCACTACTCTACAGTCAGTTAAGAAGTACCCTAGAATGAATGAGGTGATTACTTCAATTAGTTTTGCTAGTTGGTCACTGCTCTGGAAAATAAAAAAGACACTGATGAGTCTGAAACAAATGAATACATACTATTTCAAATGATACATATGTTAAATAGACCCATGATTTTCCTATGTCCCATCATTTATGTGGAACACTTCGATGGTATCAACAAACAAAATGCACATACATTTTATAAAACAAATGATATTGATTTGTTCAAATAACGTTTTTACGTTCTTATATTTTTCTATAATTAATGGAAAATAGCTTTTGTTCATCATTATACTCAATCTGACTATTTAGATCCCTTATTTATTTATTTTTTTTATATTTAGGGGTGTGTTTGTGTATGAGTGTATGCGCGCATGTGTGTGCGTATTATTTCCTATAGATGAAATCTCTTTATAGCTCAGTTAACAAATTTTACCATATATCTGGGTTTCTCTATGTTTTTCTATATTTAAAAAGATGCTGAATTTCATTGGCTCAAGTACTTATATTCCAGTAGGAATTATTTTACCACAAGAAAATTTTAATTTTAATTTTCCTTGCCTAGAGATACTTTATGATTTATTTCATTCTTCTTCTGGTTACATGATTTGAAGATACAATAAAAAAATACTCCAATGCATTTTTTCTTTGCTTTTTTTAAAAACAATTTTATTTAAATTTTGAATATTTTTAGTCCAGGGCAAACTAATTTTTATTTTCAGTTCTCTAAGCTTTAGATAATCAGTATTTTAAACATTTCTCTGCTAAAAATAAGATCTAGGTTTTCTATACTATATTTTGGATAATTTGGATAAAATTATTCTATATTTTTTATCCTATATTTTGGATCATATATTAACTAGATGTTGGTATCAACTAGAGGTTAATGAGAGAATAGTTGCTCTTTGGTGGTAAAAGAAGTTTTAAGATCTCAGTGGAGGCCAATTTCCACTCCCAGTGGTGGAAAGTTAGCTGAGTATATGATTCAGAAACCTTGAACATTCTCTCCCCTTTCTGCTTGCCCTAATTTCATCCATTTATTAAGATAAAACTCAGATGTTATCTCCTTTATAAAAACTCCTCACTCTGACCATAACTACTTTTTCTATCTTCTGAATTCCCATAATCTTGGTTTATTCATCCCTTATGGCACCCATTTTGATATAAATCATAATACAATTATTTATAAAAATGTGGAATCTCCCCCATTAGATTATAAAATTCTTTAGCAAGATAACCATCTCTAATATACCATTGATTCCTCAAAGCATTTAGTATACTTCCTTTATATATATTGGTTACTAAATCCATGTTTAGTGAATGGATAAATGAATGATCAAAGCATTTTAAGAAGTTTTTGTAATAAGGTGATTTTTATAAACCTTTTTAAGAATAAAAAATTATGTTCCAAACTACCCTTCTAGCAATTATTCAAATGCTTATTGCTAATTGTTCAGGCAAGTATAACCCACATACACTTCAGAGGTCTCATGGCCCATTGTCACAAAGTCCCACTTGAAATATTTGTCTGATTTTTGAAGCTGTGAAGGATATTGCAGAATTTTAGTGTATCCTGAAGAGTTCACAAGAGTTTTAGACAGCATATTATATAATAAGGCTTTCTAAAAAATATTTCAGACCTCTTTCTCCAGCATTTCTCATCTATGACTTCAACTAAGAAATTTGCATTTTCTCCATGGAGTCTTTCACAGTCAGGACTGCCAAACTACATAGTTCCAGATAGCTATGTACATATCATTATCTATGTGAAAAACTCCCTCTGAAATGGTGCCATGTGCCACCTGCCCAAACATATGCAGCATCTCTGCAAATGTGCTATTCACCATTTATTTATACCTTCTGTACATCGTATTACTTGCACACAAAAGTCCTTATATGTGACTTTTAGCGATCTCCAATCCCCAGGGAAGTACAGTTTTTCTTTTGAGAACTGATGTTTCTTGCAATTCTGATAAATAAGAGACTCTTACCTAATTAGACAAAAAATCACTTATAAGCAATATTAAACAAAATAAACCTATTAGAAAACATTCTAGATTTGCTTTCTAATGCTTATCAGGAACAACTGTCTATTCATTTATTTTTTTAGTACCTGTGAACCTACTTGGTGTTCTATATGATGGAAATAAAATAATAAATGACACTGTCCTTCTTAAAAAACTTAAAGCTCAAGTATGAAAGCCAAACAAATAAATAGGCAATTATATGTGATAAATACTATTAGGAGAGTAGACTGAGGCTGCTCTGGAAGTACGGATGAGTAAATTCATCAGGGCAGGAAGACCAGAGAAAATATTATGAAGAACTTTCATTCATTTATTTAACACATATTTATTAAGCCAAGTATGTTACCAGGTACTGGTGATACAAAGGTAAACAAATGAGATCTGGTCTTTGCTCTATCCAGTGGAAAGTCAGTTAAGCAAGCATCTGAGAGAATTAGTGAGGGTTCAAAGCTAAGAAGTCTGGATTTTATATGATGGGAAATATGGAACTATTAATGTGCTTTATGCTGGTGAGCAGCATAATCAGATTGGTATGCTGAAGAGATAATTTGGGATGGGGCAGGTGAAACAGGGAAAGACTGAAATCAGACAAACTAATTGGAGACTATGGTAATAATTCAGTTGAAAAATGAGCACAACACTGATGAAAAGGTAGAACTGAGGCATGACATCAGCAAGATGGGAAAATAGGAATTTTGTGCTATTATCCTCCTACACTGATTTTCCACAATCACCCACAGATGAGAATACCTTTGTATCTTTGTGGTAGTCCAGGAATCCAGCAGAGACATTTCAGCAATTGAATATTCAGGGAAAAAAATCAATAAGCAAACAATAGACTTGAACTATACTTTAGATCAAGTGACATATATAGAACATTCTACCCAACATCAGAAGCATGTACATTCTTCTCAAGTGTAAATGGAACATTCTCCAGGATGGATGATATATTGGGTTACAAAATAAATATAACAGATTTAAGAAGATTGAAATCGTATTGAGTATCTTTTCTGCCCAAAATAGTATGAAACTAGAGATCAATAATAGAAGGAAAACAGAGAAATTCACAAAAGTGTGGAAATTAAACAACACACTCCTGAACAAGCAATGGGTCAATGAACAAATTAAAATAGAAATAAAAATATCTTGAGAATTATAAAAATGAAAATACAACATACCAAAACTTATGGATGCAACAAAAACAGTTCTTAAGAGGGAAATTTATAACAACAAATGCCTACAATTAGAATAAAGAAAAATCTCAAATTAAAAAACTTAACTTTATACCTCAATTAACTAGAAAATAACTAAGCTCAAAGTTAGTACAAGAAAGGAAATAAAGGTCTGACCAAAATAAATGAAATAGAGGCTAGAAAAACAATATCAGAGAGCAAGGACATCTATAGCTCATTTTTTGAAAAGAGAAACAAAATTGACAAAACCTTAGCTAGACTAAGAAAAAAAAGATTAAAATAAATATGAGTATAAAAGGAGACATTATAAATGGTGCCCCTAAAATAAAAGGAGTTATAAGAGACTACTATGCCAATAAGTTGGACAATTTAAAAGAAATAAATTCTTAGGAACATATAACTTACCAAATTCAAATCATACAGAAATAGAAAATCTGAGCAGACCAATAATTACTGAAGAAACTGAAGCAATAATAAATCTCTCAACAAAGAAAAGCCTAAGACCAGCTGGCTTCACAGGTGAATTCTGTCAAAATTTAAAGAATTAAAGCTAATAATTCTCAAACTCTTCCAAAATAATTGAAGAGGAAGGAACACACCCAAACTTATTTTATGAGGCCAGCATTACTCTAATACCTGTGCTATTATACTACAGTAATAGAATCTTGACCAATATCTCTAATGACCATAGATGCAAAAATTCACAAGAAAGTACTAACTAACCTACTCAACAACACATTAAAAAGATGATCAAGTGATATTTATTTCTGGGAAGCAAAGATAGTTCAACATACACAAATCAATAAAAGCTATATAACAGAATGAAGGATAAAAATCATATGATCATCTCAATGGATGTAGAAAAAAGTATTTTACAAAACAAATTTTTTATGATTAATCTCTTAACAAATTAGGTATAAAATAAATTTACCTCAACATAATAAAGGCCATATATGACAATCCCACAGCTGTTATCACACTCGCTAGTGAAGAAGAAGCTTTTCTTCTAAGATCAGGAATAAGACAAGTGTGTCCATTCTAACCATTGCTATTCAATATAGTACTGGAAATGTTAGCCAGAGCAATTAAGCAAGAAAAATCACATTCAAATTAAAAAGGAAGAAGTAAAATTATCTGTGCTATTAGATGTCATAACTTACAAGTAGAAAACTCTGAAGATTTCACTGAAAAATATTAGAATTAATCAACAAATTTAGTAAAGTTGCAGGATACAAAATCAATATACAAAAATTATTTGTGTTCCTAAGCACTGACAGTGAACTATCTAAAAGACAAATTGAGAACATAATCTAATTTACAATAGCATCAAAAATAATAAAATACTTAGAAATAAATTTAATCAAAGAGATGAAATATCTATATACTGAAAACTATGACATTAATGAAAGGAATTGAGTGACACAAATGGAAAGATATCATATGTTCATGGACTAGAAGATTTAATATTATTAAAATGTCTGTACTAGCCAAAGGGATCTACAGATTCAGTGTAATCCCTATCAAAATTTCAATGGCATCTTTTACAGAAGTAAAAAAAGTAATCCAAAAATTTATGTGGAACTACAAAAGATCCCAAATAGCCAAGTCATCTTGAGAAAGAAGAACAAAGCTAGAGGCATCACAGTTCCTGATTGTAAACTATATTACAAAGCTATAGAAATCAAAATGGTCTGGTACTTGCATAATAACAGATACATTGACCAATGAAACAGAATAAGGAGTCTAGAAATAAACCTACATAATCTTTGACAAGGGTGTCAAGAAAATACCCTTGTCTCTTCAATAAATGGTGTTGCAAAAACTGGATATCCACATGCAAAAGATTGAAATTGAACCCCTATCTTATACTACTCATAAAAATTAATTTTAAATGTTTTAAAGTTTTAAATGTGAGAAATGAAACTAAAATTTCTGGAGGAAAAACATAGGTAAAAACTCCTTGACATCAGTCTTAGGAATGATTTTATAGATATGAACACAGATTTAAAAAAAATAGACAAATGCAGCTATATCAAACTTAAAAGCTTTACACTCTGAAGGAAAGAATCAATAGAGTAAAGAAGCAACATATGGAATGGGATAAAATATTCGCACACCATATATCTTATAAGAGGTGAATTCCTCAAATACATAAGAAACATACAATTCAATAACAAAAAAAAAACTAAAAAGTGGGCAAAGGATTTTAATAGACACTTTTTTTTTCAAAATAGAAATACAAATGGCCAACAGGAATATGGAAAAATGCTTAATATCACTAATCATTAATATTACTTATCTTTGAAAAAAAGGAAATCCTCCCATTTACAAGAACATAGATGAACCTGGAGGATATTATGCTAACTGAAATAAGTCAGACAAAGAAAGAAATATTGAATGATCTCACTTATGTGGAATATGAGGGGTGGGGAGAAAGTGAACTAATGGAAACAGAATTGCCACTGGGGATGTTGGTCAAAGGGCTCAGATTTTCAGTTATTAGATGCAATAATTCCAGAGATCTAATTTACATTGTGGTGACTATAGTTAATGATACTGTATTGTATACTTGAAATTTGAGCAGCTCTTATGTGTTCTGGCCATATGCACACATACAGAAAGTTATGTGATATGATAGCTGTGTTAGTTAAATTGATTGTGGTAGTCATTCACAACTTATACATATTTCAGATCATCATGTTGTATGCTTTAAATATATAATTTTATTTGTCAATTATCCCTCAATAAAATTGGGGTAGAAAACATGTAGAATTGATAAGACTAGGTAATTGGGTATGAGAGGTGAGAAAGAAGAGTCAAGATTACTCTCAGTTTTCTGACTGTGTCATTTACTGAGACAGTAAACACATGTTAAGAGCAGTTTTACATGGTAAGTTAGTAAGTTTGGTTTTGGATATGTTGAGTTTGAAATACCAATGAGACTCTTCTAATGGAGAAGTCAGTCTGCATTTGGTTGTATGGGCTGGAGATAAATATTTTAGATTAAGCCATATATCAATATGGTATAATCAGTACTGCTAGCAGTTTATTAAAATTAATTTCTTCTTTTTGGATATTTAACTATGCTACATTTCCCAGCTTCTTTTCAGTAAGGTGTTGCAATGTTACTAGATCTGACCAGGGAATAAATAGGGCATGAATGAATATAATGTGTCATTCCTGAACCAAGGCTTTTAAAAGGTGGTATGCCTTCTCCACGTTCTCTTTCCCCTTTAGCTTGATAGAAGCAAACAATGACAAGGTTCTAGTGGATATTGGATTCACAAAATTGAAGCATCTCCACATGAAAAAAATATTTCCACCCACAGGAATAGTACTCACTTGGGACCACTGTATGAGAAACTCTATTGTGCTTGAGCTCTACATTTTGTGATCTATGTTTTATAGCATTTTAACCCACCTTAATAAATACAGGTAGTAATGGAAACAATAGAAGTTAATGAGATGACCCTGAAGTGCAGAGAACAGTGAGAGAGTTGCCAAGGAAATCCCTAAGAAAGGTGTGCTTTTAAGGGATGACAGGAGAAATATGAACCCTTGAGGGAGATGGAAGGAGCAAGTGGAGACAGAAAGAAAATCAAAAGACAATAAATTTGAAGAATCCAGAGAAAAGAGCTTCAGCTGTGCTCATAGCCTATCTGCAGGAACAGAGGAAAGCTGCATTGGTCTGTAGTCAGGTTTTTGTTGGGAGAATGATGAAATGAAAAGACAGAAAGAAAGTAATTGAGGTGATGGACCATGAAGAATAAGATGAACAAGGAAGAAAATATAGTTAAAAAAAAAAGAAAGAAAAAGACTTGTTAAAGAAATAGTGTAGTATAAGTAGCTGAGTGAGTGAAATCAGCAGATTGTGATCGGGAGCAGTGCTTTTAGATTAGGATTGTAGAAGACCAGCAGTTCTCGGTGACAATAATGTCTGGGGTGTAGTCATGGGAGAAAAGAGCTTAAAAAGTAGATAGATGAGGTGAAGACCGATGGAACTAAGAAAGTCATTACCTTGGATAAGTGTTTCTCTCAACTTATGTTGATGTTTGATTTGGAGTAATGTATGATGAAAACTTCAATCCTTAACTCATCAATTTATCACAGTGGATAAGATACTATATCTCAAGAGCCAAATTTCATAAGTTCAAATCCTGGTTCAACTTACTAACTGTATCCTTTGGGCAAGTGACTTACCCGTGTCTTAATTTTTCCTCTGAAAACGAGCATATAATAATAATAATACTTATCTCAAATATTTGAAGTTCTTGGAACAGTGTTTGACACAGAGTAAGCTCTAAAAATTTTAGCTACTTTTTAAATTTATATTATAAAAAAGTGCTTGGTTTTCTTGTTTCTGTTGCTTAACCAAAGACAAACGAGGGAAATCATATATATACTTCTCAGTTCCTACTATTAGAAGTGTGGCGAGGATCATGGAATATATTAAAATTATGATGCAAGTCTATCCCTCATAACAGAAAGGGCTCAATTTAAGCATCATGGAAAACCTTTAATTTAGGTAAGCAGGTACCATATATACATGATATTCTTGGGCTGAGTACTGGTTTATTTTACCCTTCTGGTCCAAAAGTGTCACACCTAGTTGTTGCTAGAGGGGAGGGGGAGGTAGAAGGGGTAAAGGGGGTCATATATGTCACACAGTATAAACATATATATGCCTTATTGTTAAAGTGTACAGCTGAAATTTATTGGGTTTTGTTAACCAATGTCACCATAAAAAAAAAGTGTTACAACTAAGAATTTTCTCAAAGCCTCCTATGATTTTAAAATCAGAAATAGAGTTAATGCTCTAATTAGCTATGGGTCATTATCACTAATTGAGAAACTAACAATGAGTCAATAACAGAAATGGCTCATGAGTCTTTTGATTTTCCATCAGTTAGGACAACTCAGCTGACTAGAACTTTTGCCAAATTTAGATCTTTAAGAACTCTGTATTAACTAGCTGCAGTGGCTTTGGCTCCAACACAGTCTAACAGGCAAGCATCAACTAAGAGTAAAAAAATACCCCAAATGAAAACTAAAGAGGTTGGCAGCACTACTCTTTCCACCAGCTGATTCAAAGGTTATACTCATCAGATTCAAAGGTAATCAAATTCATCTAATTCCCCTAACTTCCTTCCATAGGTGAATTCCAAAGTCTGAGTACTTAGCAATTTTTCCCAATTACTATTTATAAAAAAGGGGCATTTTGCCTGACAAAATAGAATTACTATTTATTCTTTTGAAAAAAATATGATTTAAAAAATCATAAGTGTTCTGTTTCTTCTCAGTGAGGCCAACAGCAGGAATAGCTAAATGGCCTAAACAAATGATCACAGAAAATTTATTTTGGAGAAATACTTTTAAGCAAATTCAAGGTTAATCATACCAGGTTAACCGCTGAGAGACTCTGATAGGAGTAATTTATTACTGATAACCATCCATTTTGAAACTCTAAAGTTATTTTTATCTCTCAGGTTAGGGGTGGGGCCAATTGTTAGTGGTCCTAATAAAATCTTGGTTGTTTTGTATGTGTGGTGTGTGTATATGTGTGTGTGTGTGTGTGTGTGTGTGTGTGTGTGTGTGTGTGTGTGTATATGTTCATTGGTTGAATGATTGGCCATTCCTAACTTTTATGAAAAATGCATTAACTCATTTCTTGTTTGCTCTGAGAATACTCTCCAGCAGCACTTGTAGCTGCAGCATTTCCAAGATAACCCATGGATTACAGTCCTACCTTTACCCCAAAAGTTTGCCATGAAATATCTCACTTTTATTACTATTTTGCATCGCTCTAGTATTCAGTAGTCTTTGGAAATAAATGACAGCATTCTATTTATAGCATTCTGGTTTTAGTAGTGGTATTTCCATTTATGAAATATAGTAATTATTGATTGCTAAAAATGTCAAATTCTAGAAAATGTAGCATTTCTATACATGATGTTAACATCATTCTCAAACAGATGTTAGCCAAAGATTAATTTTATGAATTCAATTTATGTATACATTTCTGTTACATTAGGATTAGAGACAAGTTCTGTGTAGAAATAACTCTAAGAACAGCTTTATATTTTATTTTCAAATTGAAAATAAGTCAGATTTGCTTCAGCTTCAAAGAGCGTGTTTAAAGTTATATTAATGCTGGCAGCGAGCTGCACTTTTTTTTTCCTAAATGGGAAATGGTTTAAACATTCCACACTATTGTTAGAATGTGAGAGAGTTAACTTGATTATGTGTGTGTGTTGGGGGAATGGGCACAGGATGGGGTTGAGTGGAGAGGGGGTGAGAATGTTCCATCTAGAAAATGAAATAAATCTTAATTGCATTTATTTCTTAGATACAATCATCATATATTTCCAGTATTATACACATGTCCTCATAATTATTTTACTCTTTGAAATCCAATGGATCTTCAAATGAAACTGAAAGTTTGCAACTTCTAGTACACTTAATGATATTTCCATCTTTCTCTCATGTATAATAAGTTCATGATATTAGTGGTTTAATTGCTAGTACCAAACATTTTATTTTCCACTCATTTTATAAATAAATAGGATCAAAATGCAGGAAAATCAATTGTATAATTATTTCTGGCAAACAAACTGGTGACTATTCGAAGGTTGAACTGTTTAGAGACAGCCATCGCCAGCACAGGAAAGCCCAAAATGATTTTTTCACCATGGATAAAAAAAGCAAAGGTGTGGCATATGAAATGTCTTTTACAAAATAATATACAAAAACACAGGCTATTTGAAAGTTAAGTATTTAAAAGTCAGCACATTTGTAAAAATGCTGCATCAATGTATTTTTTAAGAACTCATATTTCAACATATGCTTTCACTTGCTTTGTTTAGTATTTTCCACTTTGTTGAAATATGTTCAAGATTAAATGTTATTTAATCTTTTTCTGAAATATTTCTGGAATCCCCGGTATATGGGATTAAAGATGTTGATTTTGTGCTACTTTAGCCCCATCGGAATCACTGGTCCTATTGCCTCTTTTCTCCCTATGATAGTCAAGTCAGTGGTGGCTCTTACTGTGAGCTTAGACTCACTATTTGGCTGGAATATAATGTCATGTTCAGAGTTTGGGGCTCTGTTCTTTCTATATTGTTATTTATCAACCCTGCTGTTGATACCCTAATTCTCTCCCACTTTTTCTTTAGTTATTGAAGCTACTTCTTCAGACTCTTAACAATGTTTGTTGGTTATCCTCATGAACTCAGTAGGGTTCTATTCATGCCTGCTTTGGCTAACTTTATGACTCTGGCTCCTACCTGGACTTCAAAATCTCCTGGATGTGACCTTTGACTTCTTTGGCTCGGAGATGTCATAGGTACCCTATTGTGTAGGTGAGCCTTCTATCTCGATTCATTTGGCCAAAAATTTTTCCCAGGGTGACAAACATTTAAGAGCTGCTTCTTTATATGACATAGACTATAATGAGATATTTAAATAAAATAATATTTACTTTTTGCAAAATGAAATCATCCCTATTTTTATATAATAGTCTATACATACTAACTAGATTCAGGTAAGTGTGGACTTAATTCAAAACAGGATAGTTTGCAACATGAGTATTCATGTAACAAATAGAACTCTAGTTATTTAGTTGTTGTTTTAATAAGAGCACCATCAATGATGATTGCATATGTAAGAGCAAATTGTTTCATCTTTTGTAGCTGTACTGTCCTAAGGGAAGAATGATGCCTGGCAAGAAGAAGTGATGCAGTAAGCTTGCTTGGGCAGTGTAGTGTAGCAGTTAAAAGCATGGACTCTGGATATAAACTGCATAAATCCAAGTCTTAGACACTTAATACTTTAGTAACTTTGAGAAAGTTGCTTCATCTCTCTATTCTTGTTTCCTCATCTAAATTTCATAGACTGTGAATATTAAATTAATATTAAAACCAGCTAATATTTGCTGAGCATTTATTCTGAGCCAGATACTATTCTATGTATCCTACATATTTTAATTCAGTTAATTCTCACAATGATCCTATAAAATTGGTACTTATTTCTATATTAGAGTTAATGAACCTTAGGCAGAGAAGCTAATTAACTTGTCTACATAGTAGAATGGGAAATTTAACCTCTGCATATGGTTTCTAAATCCAGTCATAACTGCTTCACAATACTTACTTGATTAATGTTAATAGTCATTATTATACCAATTTGTGGATTTCTATTTTTGGGGAAAAAATTCTAAATTCTTAAGTCAGTTTTTTACATTTAGGGGTCTACATAGAATCTTCGTCACTGAATTCACTCTTCTCTTGCCTCTCTAACTCACTGACTTCCTTCTTTTTGGTATCCACACATATCTTGGATACTATACAAGTTCAAGTCTTATTTGAAGAGGGTTAGTGCTATTTGCCCAATGAAACTAAGTCCTGTGATAGCAGGGAACATAGGAACCACCAGTGCTGTGCTGAGAACCTATTAGAGGCTCCATAATATTTTCAGATACTTATGTAACTAATGACCTCAGTTTATTTTAAACACAATGTAAGAGGTTCGAAGACGTCTATGAATTCAGAAAGGCTATCCCAATGCACTATTTAATATATCTTCTGATGAGATTCATAGAAATTCTAGCTTTTCCTAATTAATGCTCTGGTTAAGCAATAAAAAACAAATCGATGGTTTTGTAATGGCATGAATATGAATTCAGTCATGCTTAGAATACTGTCCCAACTCTGGCTCTTATTCTGCCCCTTAGCTGCCAAAGGAGCCCCCAAATTAGATACTTCAGAAATTCTGACAATCTAAATTATTTCAATCTCCCAGCATGACCTGCTGGCACAGAGAAGCCATACAAATCATGCTATGCACTGTGCTGCGTGCTTACAAAATTGTCTTTAATTTCTAGAAAACTCATGTATAAAAGAACAACTCATCTGGAACTGGAGCATTTTCTCTGATATGGCACTTCAGGGTAACAAGCCAGAAAGGCCTTCAGTATTTTAGCACCAGAACTAGGCACTGCAGAACTTCCTCTTGCTCATTTATACCTCTGGTAGACAGGATTTTTTTTTTTTTATTTTAGGAATGGAAGAGTGGATATCATATTCATCAAAAAATCTCAATTTAATTATCTTTAAGGCACTTTAGATGATTTTTATGTGTGATGCTATCTTGACAATGTAAAATTAAGATTTCAGGTTTTTCCTAGTTGATGAGTTGATGAGTTCTTTTTTTTTTTTTAACTTTTTATCAAACCAAGGAACAGAGATCAGTGGACTTTCTTTATAAATAAAAGGCTATAAGCAACTTCAATTCAAGAAGATCAAAGAAGAAATTGGAAGTGTCCCCTTTTCTATTAAGTATCTTATTTTATAGGTTTGATTCATATGCTAATATTAAAGATCGAGGTATATATAAATATAAAATAATTCACTTTATTCCAAATAAGAGTACCTCTGTTTAATAGTAGACAATATATAGAGCTTATTTTTATTAAATAACCAGTAATGCCGAAGATTTTATAAAGTGGGAGTGTGATTACCTCACAATTATCACAAAGTCAAGATATTATATTATTTAGTGATAAATATGTTGCCAGATTTTATAAAATATAAATTCAAGTCATCCCAAGAGTCAACCATTTCCCTATTCAGAGTTTTTAAATAACAAAAAATACTAGAGCCTTTGCTAATTTTGGTAGGTACATTTCTTAGAATTAATATCTATGTGATGGGATACCTGGGAGAAAAATGGTTAGAAGACTATAAACTCAGGCCTAGACTTCTATTGCATGTGTGCAAATAGAACTTGGTAAGTTCATTAAGACACAAAATTTGTCTTGCACATGAGCTTAACTAAGTGGGAAAATATTTGTAATTTTAGAGGAGTAGAACTGTATTTATCATTTGATACCAACTGAAACCAAAGTCACCAGCTTTTTATCAAAGCTGCTCTTTCTACAGACTAAATTAAAGGAATCGAAAACATGGAATATGAACTCATTAATTCCCAAGAGTAAGGTCTCTTTTAGATAGAGAATTTAAAAGCCATGAAAATTACAAAATTACTGTATTATCATTTGTGTCTCCTTTTGGGCTTCAACATGAGGCAGTCTTGGATAGAATCTTAAATTCACCACTTTCCAGCTAAATGGCCTTGGAAAAATCACCTAATCTCCTTAAAACTTTTTTTTTTTCATCTGTAGAATGGAGATACTGATCCAGTTTACTTCTATTCTCACAGTCAAATGTGAGGTGTATACAACATAATGTCTATAAAGATTGTCATGGTCTTCACTATGTAATAAGTATGCTATAAATGTTAATCTCCTCCTAATCCTCCTTCACCCCCTTACCTGTATTAGACAGAACTCTTCTTTTTAAGTGGCAGAAATCACCACAGGGATTCAGTCATGATGTACAGTTCCAGTGGTACTGGTTTTTTTTTTTTTTTTTTTTACTCTCAGTTTCTCTTCTGTCTCGTTGGTGTTCTGATTGTTTGGTGCTTCTGCTGGATTAGTGGTTAAATATTTTGAATATTGCCCCTGGCAGAAACTCAGTTCAAACTAGCCTTTAGCAGAAAAAGAAATGTTTTGACTCTCATAACAGTGCAAGAGAAAAGTGGATCTATCATGTGGCAGAGGTGTTTTCAGGGACTCAAGTGATATCATCAGGCACCTTTCCCTCTCTCCATCTGTAGTTCTGTCTCTCCTTGTATTAGTGATGGGAATGACCATTGGATGCCCCAAACCCATGTAATCACAACAGCCAATGTACTTTAATGATTGTATTGAAATGAAATTATGTCCACTTGCTTGTAGATCAATATAAAGGCAGAACTCTTATTTGCTAGGTTTGATTCATATGCTAATCTCTATAGAGGCTGGATGGACAGTTGGTTGACTATGTTGACTTACAGCTGCACTAGAACCACATAGAATGAAGGAAGGACTTACCCAAATGTGGCTAAAGGGGCTTAAGTGATTCTGGGGAGAAAACACAACTAAAACAAATAAAAAAACAAAATAAGCATTCATCATTCTAGTACATTCAGAACAGAGAAGTTATTCCTTATAAAATGTGATCTGGACCATCTTTAAAACCAGAGAAGACACACCAATTTGCTTTTATGCCTGAATGATAATATCATCTCAAGAATTTATTAGGTCAGGAGCAGAGGTCACAGTGAGTATAGTTAGTAAATTTCTGGATGTAAAGATTCAGTGAAAGTTAGCAATTTGAGATTGCAATAGAACTGAATATGAATGACCAATACTTTGTAAGCTTTTCTAAAATTATACCAGAGAATTATAAATTGATTTATACTTTTATTTTTATAAATATTATATCTAACAATATATTTTTTTAATTTAATAATTAGGAGGTTGAATTGTATGCTTTATTACAGCTTAGTTGCCCCCGCCTGCAGAGAAATATACCTGCTCATGCTGCATAACACAGAAGGGGCATGCAGACTGAGGCCTATAAGACTAGAGGGAGACCAACCAGACTTTTAAATTCTGAGCTAAAGCTTTGTAATCAGAGGCAAGTCATATTGGTTCCAGAGGACAGATGACCAACAGATAACTCAAGCATGGTAGTACACATTTTGGCCAAAATAAGAGAAAAACAAGGATTTAGGATTATTAAAAATCTGTTTGTGGACTCTTTCTCTGAAACAATTTGGAAGTTTATGGGATGAAGGGTCCACATGAGTGGAGGAATAATAGATGAATATTAAGAAGGAAAGGACAGAATGGCTTGGTATCATGAACCCAGAAGATCCCAAATTATTTCCTTTTCTTCTGTTCTTTAGCTACTATCTACACGAAGCATTTGAGCAGTAACCCCAACAAAGTCTATAATTCATAAGGCTAGAAAATATATTTTAGTGCATAATGTTTTAAACATTGAATAGTTAGGCTTCTTTTCCTAATTAGATAATAGCTCTTTTGAGGGCATGGACTGTGTTATATTTACCTGTGTTTGTGTGCTCCAGAGCACCCAACAATATATGATAACCATACTAGTTTCTTGAATAATGCCCATTGAATAAAATTACACAAATGTTGTGGAAGGATTAATGCTATTTGTCAGTTGCAAAGAAATAATACAGATGCTAGAAACATTACTAATGTGAATATATAAATATGAATATGAATATAGTAGAGACAATATGAATATAGTGGAGACTCTATAAAGAAGCCATGACATGTACTTAAAATTTTTTTTCTCCTGGATGAAAAGCATTTGCCTAAACATCTGAGCTATTTAATAGGAGTAAATATTATAATATTTATTACAGTATTACAATTGCATAATGATTAATACCAGCACAACTGAGCTTTTGTATATGGATCTATTTTATTTTTCCATGGGTCACTTTTATGACAAAGGATATAAAGGAGTGACAGACAACACAAATGTTATACTCATTGAAACATTCAGAAAAATAATAGAAACCAGAGCTCTTGCTCATAATTGCTTGATTATTACAGTGTTAAACCTAAATGAATTACTGGCAAACCTAATATTGATTTAAAGATCCCATTTATTTTACCAGTGTTTCTATTAAGAAGGACATAACATACTCAACCAGTCTTAATGTTACAATAAAAAAATCATATTTGGTCAGATTCCAGCAAAGTATAAAATATTGCTAAATTCTCCTATTACTAAAGTGTGTGCACCCTAAAGTGGGCAAAAAAAAAAAAAAAGGAAACTGAATCAAGGAAGATGTAGAACATGTAAAAGTATATAAGCTTGTTAGAATATTAAGTTTTATATCTTCCTCCTCAGTATGTGGAAAGTTGTAATCAGAATATAGGAATCAAGGAAGTTATTTTATTTATTATAATTTCATTGTTTTTTTTTTTTAAATCTGTGTCTTTAAGCTTTTCTGGTGCTCAAAGTAAATTTTAAAAACCAGGAAAAATAATTCTGATATGCTGAGTAGAATTGCGTAATTGTGTACTGATGCAGTTGCATGAGTTTACAGCATCCACGTCATGGAAACCATAGCAACAGCAACAACCTCCTTTGTATCACTGACATTGCAAGTCTCTGGTGCCATAGCTCCACTTAAACCAATGTGAGAGAATTTATTTTATTTTATTTTTTAAGTAGACTCATGAATCTTTGAAATAACCTACTGACTAAAGGTTGATAATGTCCCTCTTCGGGTTTCACTTAGTCTTAATCCACAGAACTTGTGTTTTTGAGACTCATCAGATGCAGACTGTGTTGTGTGCCCATTCCATCACCTCCCCAAGTTCCTCTCATCCCTCTTCATCTTGGATCCAGGCTCTAGGCATAGTAGCAGAGGTTGGCAGTGTTGTCATGTGTGAGATCTTCATCATCATCATCATCATCATCATCATCACTATCCTCATCTTCATCTTTATCAGTAGTAGTATTTTTTCATTACTTGTGAAGCTTGCAAATCTCTCTTGGTCCTCAAACTGGCTGTAATCAAAGGAGAGTGGTTTCAAGAGAGATAGGAGGAGAGCATTTAACAAAGGATTCCACTTGAGAAGACCCCAAAGTTTAAATTCATTACAAGTAGCCAAATGCATAGAGTTTCACGAATTCTTAGGATGAGCTAGTTGTTTGATTATAAATAGAAAATCTCAGGGTCTCCCCGGGGGAAGTTGGTTCACTCCCAGGTTTAAGGACCTATAAAAAAATACAAAGATTAAAAAAAAAAAAACATGGTTTTTATACTGTTTCCTTCATCTAGAAAACCCACCTCTTACCAATTCTTCCTAGTCAGTCCACCTCATTTATTCCCCTCCTTCTCTAACCATACATTCATCCTTTAATATTTGTCACAGGCTGTCTCTTCCACATAGCTATGCTTGACTCTACCGTACTTTCCCCCATGCTATGCTTTCACCTGTCATAGTCTTTATAAGTATATAATCAACCTATTCTTTACATGTCTCTCTTCCAGTTCGACTGAAAGCTCTTTAGGGTAACAACCTTTGCTTCCTCTTTTTAGCTTCTGTTCTGAACTAATCAGAGCCCCCAAATTGCAAATTTTGTTAGAGATGGATCTAGAACTGTGGTCCCAAATACCTGTTTTCAGTTAGTGCTGGACTGAGAGGAATACTTGGAGAGATTTTTAGAAAGACAGATTTCTTGGCCCTATCTTTAGATATTCTAATTTAGAAGTTGAAAGTATAGAATTATGTAATTTTAAAAGCTTTTAGTCCCTTTGAAATTATATTGGTGGAACAGATGTCCTGATGATTCCTGTCCTGGAAATCCCACATTCAAACTCAAAAATTAAATATATATTTAGCTAAAGTTAAACTATGTGGGAGGTTGAGTAAGGGGAGGTATTCTAGAAATCCAAAAATCCCCTCATCTCCTAAACTTTCTCCTTCTCCCCTGAAATAATTCAGAACAAGAGGACCTATAGCAGCTACATACATATATGATCAATAGAGACTTTACCTTTTCCTAAAAATATTTTCATTGTTGGTGGCTCATATCATTTCTAACTTTAATATTTCTATTTTAAAATTTCTCAAATGGGATATACAAATGTTCAATCTCTGAATATGTTTGTAATAGTACTTATCAAATGAAAATTCTATTTATAATTTATTACATTTCTAACCTTATTATTAAAATTAAGATTATTACAGATAAAATTTTCTAGAAGTTGCCTATTATAACAGTTCCTATCTGGAATCATTTTCCTTCTGCTTGTAAACACCTTAAGAATTTTCAGTTTGGGTCTGCTGATGGCACAGTCTCAGTTTTTGTTTGTTTGATTGTTTTGTTTTTTGGTCTGAAAATATCTATATATTTTTTTCATTCCTTCTGGGTATATTCACTGGGTAGGGAATTTTAGCTCATCAGTTACTTTCTGTTAGGCTGAAGGTATTTTTTCTATTGTCCTCTGGTTTCCAGTGGTGTTGGGAGCCATTCTTGCCGAATGCCCTACAGCTGAATGCCCTAGAGCTGGAGGCCCTACAGACGGAGGCCCTACAGACCGGGTTAAAGTTACCTGCAAACTAGAAGTTTACAGAGCAGGCGGGCTCCGTGCAGATGGAGGAAGTTTGGCTTGGTGAAAAATGGGTGAGAGAAGTTATGTAAATGTCAAGCAATTGTTTACAGGTGTGTGGGTTTTGTTTTTCATGCATTGTCAAGGGTATAAATATGCAGTGTTAAATAAACTCGGGGCCACAGTATTCACCGTGAGCCCTCCCAACTCTATCTTTTGTCTCTCTCTCTCTCTCTCTCTCTCTCTCTCTCTCTCTCTCTCTCTCTCTCTCTCTCTCTCTCTCTCTCTCTCTTTCTATTTTTCTCAATCCTCTCTCCCCCTCTAGGGAACTGTTCGATCTCAGCCAGCAGGCTCTGGCACAGTGGTAGTAGAAAGAAGTAAGTGGTCAATCTATCACACCTTTGAGTGCAATTTATCTTCTCTTCTGGTTGCTTTTAAGATTTCTCAATGTCTGGCTTTCTAAAGTTTCATTCTAATATATCTTCATGTATTTTGCAGCCACGTGCATACACCAATATATTACATATTTAAATATATAACCTATTAGAATCTGTGAATTCATGAATTTTCAGTTATTGAAAATTTCTAGCCATTATCTCTTTAAATATTGCTTCAACATTCTCTTTCTCCTCATCCTCTGGGACCCCAATTAAATATATTGTAGACCTTCTAACTGTAGTGTGTATGTCACCATTCTTCTGTATTCTTTATCTTTTCTTTCAGTATTTAATTGTGGATAATTTTTTAAGAATGAATATATATATATATATTTCTGCTTTATTTTCATTTGAGATCAAAGTTTACCAACCTGTTAGTTTTCTATTGCTACTAACAGATTTTAAGAAAATTTGAGTTTGAAAACATTTTTATTATATCTTAGTTCACATGTGTCTAGAGTTTGGCATGTTTTGCTGGGCCTTCTCTAGAACCTTGCAGATTGAAATGAAGATATTGGCTTGCCTAGGGCAAGATCTATTTCCTAACTCCCTCAAATTATTGGCAAAATTCAAGTTGTTGGTTGTAAACAAGGTTCCTGTTTATTTTCTCACTGGTTGTCAGCCTGGGAGGTTAGCCCCATCAAGCACCTAGAGATTGTTCCATGTCCTAACCACATGGTCCTTCTTTCACAACATTGCAGCTTACTTCTTCAAAGCCAGCAGATCTCTCTTTTGAGTGCTTACGTGATTACATCAGGCCTACCAGGAATAATCTCTCTGTAGATTGACTCTTAGCCAACTGATTAGGGACTTGAATTAAATATGCAAAATCCCTTCACTTTGCCATATAATGTAACCTAATCAAGAGAGTGGCTATTCTAGCATAGTTACAATGTCACCCATACTCAGGAGGAAATTATACAAGGGGGTAAAAATCTTGGGGAACTTCTCAGAAATCTGCCTACATCATAACCTTATATATACCTTGACTTCTTTCTTTCTGTATTTCAGAAACAATCCCAAATTTTATAGTTTTGACACTCTGAAAGTTTATAATTTAGCATTCTGAAAGTGTTACTTTATGGTTTTCTTGCCCTCAATGTTAGTATTGGGTTGTATAGAAGTATTTTTTTCTTTTTTTTTTTTAAATTTTACCATAATATGATTAGACATGTTCTAAATTTTATTATACAAAACAATGTTATGGAATATCTGTGTGAAAATTGCCCAAGAGGTAAGGTGGAAAGTTGAGTCTTTAATCCAGGCATGACACCCAACCAAATAATATATGCAAACTTTATGAGTTTTAGATTTCATAATAGAACAGAAGAGCACAAGAGAAGAGTGCCAAGGATTCTGGCACTGGGGAACCCATATATTTAAAGAAGGGCTAAAGGGAAGCAGTGAAGCAAATGGAGAAAGACTACCTATTGCAATATGACAAAATATAAGGAAATATAGAGCTATAGAAGTTAACTGAGAAGAATTTTTGTAAGAAGGAAAAGGCCAACAATGTCAAATCCTGCATTGTAGATTGAGGAAATTGAGTTTGGTAATTGAAATATAATTGATTCTTATACAAGAGTGGTTATAGTGGAGTAATAGTGGAGTAAATGGGTTGTTAGAGAAAAAAAATATATATTAGAGATAGCTCACCTCATTTCACTTACCTTTGTTGAGACATTTACAAATATGAGCACATTCATTTCTCTAGCAAGAATTCATTAAGCACGTATTATGGGCAACGTTTCTTGGAAGTTAACTGTATTTGAGGGTAACAGTGGTTGGAGGAGAGGTATATAAACTTCAGATAATATGAATAATTTCAAAGTGACAAATAATTCAGTGAAAACAGTAAAACTAACCTGAGGTCAATCAGAAATTTTTTTGAAGGCATGAGATGTGAATAAATCATGTTTTAAAGGAAATGAGACTTATAAAGTGAATGACAAGTAGGTTAAGCACTTCCTGGGAGAGGGCAAACTATATTCAAAGAAAAATATGAGACCTGTAAGTATAGGAGTTAGTATTGCTCCTATTTTATGGCTAGTAGGTTTTAAAGCACAAAACCACTGTGTGGTCAAGAGAGTTCTCATCTTGCTGTAATTATCCTTAATCTATTTTATTCATCATAATTTATTTTCCTAAAATTTTTCTAACTCTTTTTTTTTGTCTAATACATTAAAAACCAGTGTTACAACCTCTAGGTTAGTTACCCCACAGAAAATCCCTCAAGTTGGGCTCCTACTATCTAGAATGCTAACCAGTGGTCCTAAATGGCACAAATGTAGTAGTACAGCATGCTGAGATCCTCTGGCAGGGAGGATATAGAAGAGCAGATAAAGCTAATTCTTATATATGGATGGACTAACAGTAAAAATCACTAACACAAAGGGGCTTAGAAAAGTTGACTCACGATCTGAGTTGGTGGTCAGATGAGGGTATGGGGAAGGGTAGATTTGTAAGACTGTAGATGGCCATGTCTTAGACATAGTTAGTAATATCCTAATTGTGAAAAAAAAGCAGCAGGGTCTATTCCAGAGGACACATTTGACAGGAATGAGGAGGAGAATCTTTGGCCTACTGAGTGAGGACCCAGTCCCATGTCAGAGCTAAATGGACAAACTTAGGCCTGGTATATAAGATAATCTCATACAGGAAAATTAGTTAGGGATAGAGTCCACAGCTTTCTAACCCCTAACATGATGTGCCTAGAGCTGAAGATGACTACCTTGCCCAACTTACCAGTGGGAATGGAGTGCCTCCTAGGCCAGAAACAGCTGATGTTCAATCATAATTCAATTATAGATTGAATTATGTACCTCCAAAAATATGTTAAAGTTTTAACCCTTGTACCTCAGAATATGGCCTTATTTAGAAATAAGATCACTGCAAATGTACTTAAAATGAGGTCATACTAGAATATGGTGTGCTTTTAATCCAGTATCCAATATGACTATTGTCCTTATAAGAAAACAGTTGTATGCAGATGTAGGCAGGCAAGGAGAACACCGTGTGATGACAAGGCAGAGACTGGAAATGTGCAACTGCAAGCCAAGGAACACCAAAAGTTTCTAGAAAACCATCAGAAGCTAGTACAACACAAAGAAAGATTTCCCTACAGTTTTCAGAGGGATTGTGGCTTTGCTAACCCCTTGATTTCAGACATTTAGCCTCTAGAACTGTGAGACACTAAATTTCTGTTTTAAGCTACCCGGTTTGTGATGGCAGCTCTAGGAAACTAGTACACCTTGGGTCATGGAGGTGAACAAAGGAGAAAGACAATTTCTGGTCAGCAAACTGAAATAGGCTGGGAGACAAAAGGAGGAAGATTTTTGTTTCCAAAGACCACAGCTAATAATCAAGATGGTTGCAAGAAGACTTGATTGTTGACTGTTGCCTCTCCCCTGCACTGAAGTTCTGTCAAATATTGAATTGTTGTCCACAGTGATAAACACTTGTAGTAAATTGAGCTCAAATTCACATTATGTGCAACTAGTCTAGAAGAGACAACCCAATACTTCTCACTAGTTTGGGCCCTTCTCTGGCCATAACCTTTTACTCTTGAGTTTCTCTTAGGTTTATGTCCATTTTGAGTTAATTTTTGTACATGGTGTGAGATAAGAGTTGAGGTTCAGTTTTCTGCATATGGATGTCCAAATGCACATCACAAATTACTGGAAAGTCTATTGTTTCTTCACGAACTACTTTTCCATCTTTTTGGAAATCTGGTGACATATATGGATAGAAATATTGCTAAACTCTTCATTCTATTTCACTTATTTATGTGTTAATTTTTAGCAAATACCACACTTTCTTGATTACTGTAACTTTATAGTAAGTCTTAAAATCAAATAGTATGAGATCTCCAGGTTTTTTCTTTTTTAAAATTTGTTTTGAATCTTTTAGAGCTTTTCCTTTTCTATTGCCAATATATAAAAAATCTTGCTTTGATTTGGACTGAGACTATGTACAATTATTTATACATTAATTTGGAGAGGATTGACTTCATGACTATATTTTGTCTTCCAATCCATAAATAGTCCATCAGCCTCCGTAGATATAAGGGTTCGTCCTTTTTAGGATTTCAAGACAGTTGGTTGCCTTGAGATGCCATGAACTCTTTGATGAACTTAAGGAAAGTTATGATTTGGTAGTTTCTCCAGACTTTCCTCATTGTTTAGGTGTGAGCACATTTGTTAAGTTGGGAGTACATCTTTGCAGCTTTGTACATCCTAAGTGGACACCAGTGTTTGGTGCTCTAATTTTAACCTCTGTTCAAAGTTGTTATTCTCAAAGTCATAATATCAATGAAAGCAAACTGATGTTTCTTAAATGTAGGAATTGACTGTCCTCAATTGCTCTGGTTTAGTTGTCTTCATCCTGTATCCTGACCAGTTCTCCATCATGTGTTTTCTTCTCTCTTTATTATGCCTTTTCACTATTCTTTCATGACTGTTCCCTTCCCATTGTCCTTTTCATCTTTCTGTCGATTTCTTCTTTATATCCTAACATTGTTAATGATTCAAATACCTCATTCTGCTGCATTTCTCTCTGATTAACTCCGAGTTTGTCAGTCATCACAACTCTATCCTCTGAAGATATTGTCCTATCAATCCTGGGCGGAAGCCCTTTTCCCTACACTCTATCTTCAGTCAGACAATGCTGCACTCTTTGACATAATGTAACCCAGTATACATGATAATTAACATTATATAAATACCACTTAATACAATACTATTTCATTGTAATTCATCCCCTTTCCCCATGTAGGATCTGATGTCCAAAATCTATCATGTTCTTAGTGTTTAGAGGTTCTACTTATTGATTTATGTTTGGACAACATCAGGTTGACTTCTGTTAAGCTAGCAGGTTAGCAAATTGGTAGAGTTTGAACATTTGATTTCTCACTGACAAAAAATAAGATATTTCCTTTACTATTAGCCTCTTAGAACAATCACCAGTTTTATTGTAATCAATGTATGTTACATATGAGTGATAATGGTCTCATCATGGGGTTTTACAATTTAGAAATTTGATTTTTTTATAACTTTGTCTTCCTTTTTATCTATGACCCATGGAGGAACCATACCTTATTTTATATACCAGCTTCTTAAGTCTCAGAATTTGAGTAATTTCTCTATTTTCCTAATAGGGTTGCTTCACCTTGATTCATTTTCTTCTTTCCCAGTTCCCTTTTCGCTTTTCTTTAATATTTTTTCAAAGTCCTGAATCCATTATGTTTCTCTCTTGCAGCTGCTTCTTTATTTATTTTCTTACTTACTATTAAACATTCCATGAATATGCAAAGAAGTCCTTGGCTAAATGTTTCTAAAATTTATTAATATAAATAAATCAATAAAACAAATCTAAAACAAACCAAATAATACGGAGCTTATATCCTTGTAACATCTGAGCAAGATCTTTATAAGGAAATGGTAAAATCCCTATGTTGTCCACTAGCACAGGGAAATCCTGCAATTCTAGAAAAAGCAATTTAAATGAAGTATGGCTCTTATAACCTTTTTTTTTTTTTAGCCTGGTTACTTATTCATGAGATGTAAACCTTCAAAATATTAAAGATTTCAGAGATTACCATAAAACTCTGGATTTCTACTTCTTTAACATGTATAAGGACTACGCTATTGGGCTGTATTTTGACATGGCAATGCAATTGGCTATGGCAGCTACCCCCTTTAGATGAGACATGGAAATCTGGCTTTAAACAGTTTTCACTGCTCCCCACTCTTGCTCTGCCTACATTTTTTTCTTTAACAGATGTTTTCACCTAGATGTCCTCAAGACATTTCAATCTCTAATTCCAGAAATGTTCTCATTGTTTGGACTATAATCTTGCATCTTCTTCTCCCCACATATTTCCTATACTCATTCAGGTTGCCAAGTCAGAAACTTGTTAGTCATCATAGATCTATTCCTCTTCTCCTTCCTCCATTTCTTCAATAGCTATAAGTTTTCAAAGTCATAGAATTTCAATCTTAGGAATATTTTTTCCTCTGTATTTTCCTTTCCATTCTTACTGCTGTTACCCTGGTCTGTTGCTTACCAATCTTTGTCTAGAGCATTGGAATGACTCCTGGCTGAAATATTCCACTCCAGGTTATAGACCATTTCATTGTTTAGCGGATGGTCTGAAGTCAAGGGTGTAAGTTATATTTTGAGGTAAGAGATTTGAGAGATTTAGTAATTTGAAATTCTGAGGGTAACTTACCTTAACCAAACAATTTCATAAGGGCATGTGGCCTACTAAATATTAATAGTTAAGAGAGACTGTCAAAATGAGAAAAAAATTTAAAAAAACAGTGAGAATATTAGAAATGCAAATTTTCAATATCATTAAAGTGGTGATTGCAGTTTGCCCTAGATATAAAAAATATACATAGATATTTTTTTTCCAATGAGTGTTTGTGTGTACCCATCCAAGATTAGATTGTGTATTCTTCAGGATGGCCACTTGCTCCAAAACACACCAAAAATCTTTAGGCTAGAAGGAAATATTTGACCACTTGTTCCCAGAAGTCTCCTTTGTGATTGGTCCCACCTGATACTTTAGTTTCACGATTCATACTATATGGATCTTAACTAGTGAAGTGGAATGGTAAGGAGAACAGTGAGGTGCCAGGTACATGTGTTCACTTGATGAGTATTTGAAAGAGAAAACATCTGTGCAGAATAGTTTCAAGTCTTCTGGGAAACTATGAAAATGATACTGGTAGGGCTGTTATGGAGCAACACAAAAACATCATCATTTGAAGTACTCATGTTAGACACCTTTCTCTTTAAGGTCATAGAAGGGTCGTCAAATGTAATATCCTTCACAGTATAGTCTGCAAAGGATTAGAAAAATGAACATTATCATTATAGCTAATCACTTGAAACAAACTTCTAAGTTTGTTTCAAAGTTCTCTTAGTACTTAAGAGCTACTATACTAGCCATGATCACATTTAATTTGGAAAGTTAGTTAAACTGAACAGCAGCTCCTAATCAGCACTGTTTCTCTAGGAGCAGCACCTAGCCTCTCTTCCTTTAGATGATACATACTTTAATAAGAGAAACAAATAGTGAGTATATAGGACACATTGTTTTGCAAAGGATCTGTTATTCCAGAAAGCAATAAGTGATGTGTTACCTGACTCTAACACCTGTTTCACAGTAAGGTATCTGGCTTAAATGAAAAGCTTTTTTAAAACAATCACTTATGATATTGCTAAGCCTTTATCCCTAGACAGATAAAAGAAAAAACTATTAATGATGTTGAAATGACATAGCAGTATAAATAAAGGCATTCTCCATCCTTTTTTAAAAGCCAGTACCAATCTAAGATCTTTGTAATACACATAGACCTAAGCCCTTAAGTCACCTAAATTTTCAGCTAAATGTGTAAATACAGTTACCAGAAGTCAAAAGTCTTCACATTTTTCATTTGATTGATTTATTCAAGTTGAAACATTTCAAGTGCTGTGTTGATTGAATTGTTTAACTTCTAAGAGTATAAACAACTTTCAAAACAGGCTGAACAATTGCACTTTTCACAGCACTCAATTCTCAAATTATTTTAATAACAGTAACACTGGTACTATATCAGCCTTCATACTGTGTTCAGCTGCCATGATTTCACAACAATCTCATAGGTTTTAATGGTACCAATCTACTCAATTCTTGTTTTATCTCTACTAATATGATTTTAATTGTAAATCCAAAGGATATTCATTTTGGCATTGAAAATTATTCTCAAAAGGTAAAAATAAATGCAAGGACAACTCTTCAAGATAATTTTGAAAAGCAATTGAATACCAAGACATTTTCCTACCCAAACTGGTACTCAGCTGATGTCCTCAGCCTCAGATCCCATGTATGACTGGATATGTGGTTACTTTGAGTCATCAGGTTATTCACACAGATACTGACATCTCTGTCCTGTTCTCCTTTTTTTGTTTATGAAAGTTTGTCCTGGCTGGCCTCTGTATTCCAGTAGATGCCTGGACATTAACCTTTAGGCCGCAGCTGGAGGATTCTCTTACTGCTTTAGGCCTAATTGGCCAGGTCCATGATTCTTCTCTAATTTGAGAGAGCACTCATGCCACAGTATACATCAGAAATCCTCAGAGCCACAATTTCATTGTCCACATCTCTCATTCAGGTGAGAAAGTGCAAGAGTCCTATTGTGAAGTTTATGGTTTTTTAAAAATTTTAATTGGATTTAGAATTATTTTTGTAAACAGACAAACCCACTCTAAAGTCTAAGTAAATCTTTAGGTCCAATTAATTGGTCACCCTGCCTAAGGATTTCCTCAAAGTATAGAATTGGAAATTTTATGGAGTGGTTCATGTGGCTTCTTTTCCTTGGATTGCTGACAATAAATGAACTAAATGCCTATGTTTTAGACATTTAAATTTCTTCTCAACTAACTTCCTTTAACCACTAGGAGAATCAGAGACACTGTTTAAGATAATGGCCTTGGAACAGGATATCAATATAGGGAGGTAAAACAGATGGCATTCTCAGTTAATATACTTCTTTGTACCTGCTGGTACTAGGCCTAAATAAGCAGCAAGATGGCTAGAGATTAATAAAAGAGGTTGATTTATGAGTAATCTGAAGATGGAAGAATAAGGTCTATTTTGTAGCAGGTCTCAGCCTGTCAATAACCAATTTTATGGCTGAACTGGCCCTGTGGTTTTTATTATGATTGCAAGAGTCTCTTAACAATAATCATTAGAAAACTGAAAAAAGTAAAAAAAGGTTTATCACTTATAAGTCATAAAAATTACAGGGGACACCTAAGGCCACCCAGTGGGCAAGGAAGGGGGAATGTGCAGGCCTGGGGTTCTGCTTTTATTGGGGCAAAGGGTGAGAGCCTATGGTTTCACTAGCTCATTCTTTTTTTGGTGTATTTACATAAAGCAGAAATTTAAAGAGAAAGAAGAGAAAAATGAGCAGCCCAAGTGGTCAGTTATCCAAATCAACCAAGAGCTCTAAAACAAAGAAGTTTGGCAAGGTATTTATTCAAGATAGTCATCTTTAAAGTGGGTGCCTCTTTGAAATGGATGTCTAGATAATAAAAACTTAAGTCAGGTACTTGCATTACATACACAAAAAAATAAAAATAAAAGAAGAAGGAAAAAGAAAACCAACTGTCAGAGCTCACACTACAAGTCAAAGTCAAAGCTAAATGAGAGTAGTTGAAAATTATAGGGCAAGGTTCAGAAAGAAGCAGTAAATCAGATTTAGACACAGAGGTTTTAGTACTTATTCAGGATTCCAAAAAGATCAAGGTTAGTACCCTCAATAACTCTTTTGGAGGTAATTCTTCAGAATATATTCTGAATCTTCATGCAGATTTTAAATTAAATTTTAGGCCTACCAAATAGCCCTCACCTGCTTTATAAAACTGATTGTGAAAGGAGGTTGGTCTTGTTTTGACAGCATTCATTTTCATGGAGGTAGGATACAGGTTCTATTTCAACAAAAATTTTTGGTCTTATCAAGATAGTTTGTGTTATGGTGAGGTAGTCCATCCTACTCATTATCAGTTCACGTTGTGGAGATATGTTTCTCCTTGCCCAGAACTAGACACCCAGCCAATTTTACTGTTAAACATGTGATATATACCCTAGTAATTAGAGGTCTACATTTATTACTCAAATTTTTTTTGCCACCACTTGTCATACCCTGGATTTTGAAGGAACTTAAGTTTGCCTCAGTATTTTAATCAGTTTCAACACAGGATCTTCAATGAACAGCCAGAGTGAAAACTCAAAGAAAATGCCTGTAGGATAGAAAACAGGTGACTCATTGCAAGAAACGTAAATTGTGGATGTGCATGGAGCATTGTGCGGTTTAATCTTTCCAGTGGCACATGATTGAGAAGTCTTTGTGAGAGATGCACAGTGATTATCATTATGAGTTTTTCTGACATGTTAAATTTTTGGAAAATAATTAAAACAACCACCAAAGCACTCTTGCTGTATGGGTGGATCATGTCAATTCTGAACTCAGAGTAAGAATGTTTTTAGAAGATTAGCCTGCAAGGTAAACAGGCTTCTCTTTCAGACAAATGCTTACAAGTTCTTAAATTTCTGCCCTACTCTGTATCATCATCTAGTAGGGATTGTTCTGTCTGAGGAAAACTTTAAGTGGATCATGTTTGAGAGTATAAGAGTTATAAAATGCAATGAGTGGTGTAAAGAAAGAAAAGCATATTCAAATGAAATGGGAAGATTAATAGTAGAATAAAATGAGAGGTATGAAAACATAGAGTAGAAACTTTTGACTCTGCCCCTTTTCCATTTCTCTTAGGGAAGAAAATGAACCTGACATTTCATTCTCCTCTCAAAGCCTAATGAATAACCTTATGCTTATAAAATAGGGACATACCAATCACTCTTGTTCCAGCTAATCACTTCAGAATGCCGCTCTGTAGGTCTGAAGTTAAATACTCTTGGAGTCAGTTTCGTGCATGCAAATGTATAGATAAAAGTGAAGAAATGCAGGTTTCTCCTCACTAATATACAAAATATGGGAGAGTTGGGATTTTTAATTCATGGACTGGGAGACTCAGTAACCTAGCCAGAGTATATTTGAGAAAGTCATAATTATTAAAAAATGTAAAAGTTCTTAGGTTAGGTAAGTACCAGAAACCTCTCCTGTCCCTTTTGTTATCTGAGTTTCCAAGGTGATGAGAATAGAGAAAGAATTAGGAAGAGACTGGAAGAAAAATGCACTATTGTGCCTAATCATCTTTATAAAAGTTTTTTTTTTTTTTTCAGGATATTACCCTACTTTCAGTATCAAAGATTTGTCAGGCTGGACTGGCATCTCTTAAGTTATGTGAAGGCCTTGAAATTTTAAGAAGCTACAACCACTAGGAAGATGAGTTCTCATACAATACAAAATAGTTAATTATTAAAACTCTCTGGAGGTATAAATTTGACAGTCTTATATCCCAGCTTCTATCACTGTTTGGTGAGGGGAAGCTGATATGAGAGATAATTGGGAAATAAATGATAATAATTGTAAAACAAATAACTAAATAAATGCTTACAAGCACATAACTCTCCTCTTGAGAGCTCTGAAAACAGTATTTTTCCTGTTTCTGTCAAAAACCAAGAAGGATTATGAATCCTCCCAGTGCATGACAGAAAAAGAAAGACAGAAAAAAAGACAAATTGTAGCAAGTAGAAGAGAGCCTTTTAACCTGAAGTCAGTGTATTTGTTCAAATCTGCACATTATCAAACAGAAACAGAAATAGATCTTTTAAAATAGTCTGTCCTCAAAAAGTCTAAACTTTAAGCATTTGTAACAGTAACTAATCAATCTTGCAGTTGGTATATACTTTCTGTAAGGAAGTTATGGATCTGATTTAGACTTTTATAGATACAGTAAAAAATAGATATATACCAGAATAGGGGTAATGAGAAAAAATATGCAGGGATTCATTGACTAAATAGTGGGGAAGTTTGTGATTAACTTTAAATTCCTACATTATACTTATTGTAATTGTATGAGTTTGTATACATGGATATGCATATCCAGAAATTTGCTTGTGTTCTTTATGTGTTCATGGTTGATTCTATAACATGTTTAGTTGTTCTTAATTACTATTTTTTATCTTTATAAAGTCCTCAGTTAAAACATAGTCCTTTAAATAAAGCCTTAACTGCATAGAGTCAAGCAAAATTATTATTGAAAATCATGTTGCTCAGAATTGACAGACATAATAAGAACGTCCACTTGCAAAGTAAAACTCATACACATTCACAAGGAAGGTATTATGATTAGTGAGCTAATACTCAGGTACAAAATATTATAATATACAAACTATCAGCCTTGAAGTATAATAAAAGCTACAGGTCCTTGAAAAACAGCATCACTTACAAGGTTATGATATAAAATGTGGGAATTGTGTTTATTGAGCATTACTCGTCTACGTTACTTGAATAAGTTCCTGAGTATGGGGTGAAAGTATGAATAAATGTAAAAATTTAAACTATAAAAATTATACATTTATATGGAAAGCTCTCTATATTAAAGAAACTCAAACCATGGCAATGAGCAATAATGCATATTGTTAAGCTTTTGGATTTTTTAAATTAAAAATTATTGCAATGACATTGATCGATAAAATCCAATAACTTTAAAGTGTACAATTCAACAGTATGTTGTATATATAGTGCATCGTGTGTTCACCACCCACAGTTAGATTTCTTTCCATCAAATATTTGACCCCTTTTACTGCTATCTACCTCTCTCCTCTCCCCATTTCCTCTGGTAACCACTAATCCATTGTCCACATCCATGAGACACTGTTTGCATGTTTGTTTGTTGCTTTAGATTTGTATTCCACATGGTAGTCTATGGCCTATTAGACTTATTTTTCTGTCAGACTTATTTTGCTTAGCACAATTATCTCAAGATCCATCCATGTTGTTTCAAATGGCAGTATTTCATCTTTTCTTATGGCTGAGAAATATTTCATTGTGTATATGTACCACAGCTTCTTTAGCCAGTCATCTATCATAGGATACTTAGGTTGCTTCCATGTCCTGGCCACCATGAATAATGCTGCTGTGAACACTGGGGTGCATTTACCTTTGTGGATAAATGTTTCCAGGTATTTTGGGAAAATACCAAGAAGAGGGATTGCTAAGTCATATCATATGGTAATTCAGTTCTTATTTTTTTTGAGGAAACTGCATTCTATTTTCCATAGTGGTTATACCAATTTACACTCCCAACAACAGTGTATGAGGGTTCCTTTTTCCCTACAACCTCTCCAACACTTGTTATTACATGTTCTATTGATGATAGCCATTCTAATAGGTGTGAGATGGTATCTCATTGTGGTTGTGATTTGCATTTGAACTTCTTTTCATATATCTGTTGACTATTTTTATGTCCTCTGCCCATTTTTTTATTGGATTGTTTGTGTTTTTGTTGTTGTTTTTGAATTGCTTTTTGTTATTGTTCTTGGATATTTTAGATTTTAAGCTCTTATCAGAGGTATTGTTTGCAAGTATCTTCTCCCGTTTGGATGGTTGCCTCTTTGCCTTGTTGATAGTTTATTTTGCTGTGCAGAAGCTTTTTAGTTTGATATAGTTCCATTCATTTATTTTTGCTTTTACTTTCCTTGCCTTTGAGGTCAAATTCATAAAATCGTTTCTAAGTTCAAGGTTCATGAGTTTAGTACCTATGATTTTTTTCTATGCGAGTTATTGTTTTAGGACTTATATTCAGGTCTTGATCCATTTGAGTTAATTTTGGCATATGATGAGACAACAGTCAAGTTTCATTCTTTTGCATGTGGATTTCCTGTTTTCCTGGCACCATTTTTTGAAGAAGCTTTCCTTTCTCTATTATGTGTTTTTGGCTCCTTTGTAAAAAGTTATTTACCCATATAAAACAGGGTTTATTTTTGAATTCTCGATTCTGTCCCACTGGTCCAAGTGTCTCATTTTCTGCCAATATCATGCCATTATGATTGTTGTCACTTGTAGTATAATTTGAAGTTTGGTAGAGTGATACCTCCAACTTTGTTTTTTTTTTTTTTCCCCAGGGTTACTTTGGCTATTGGCTATTGGGGATCTTTTGTGCTTCCATACAAATCTGATGATTTTTAAAATTCTGTTTAAAAGCATATAAATAAGGGTGCCCACTGAAGCTCTATTTCTGCTTGGGTCTCTGTCTTAATCTTTCCTTATTTTTTTCCCCTGCCTGATAACTAATCTTTTAAAAAACAAACTCTTTTTTTCTTCCAGTAGATTGGTCCTGATTCCAAGATAGTATCTAGGGTAAGGTAGAAGCACAAGGCTTATTTTGAATGATTGTTTACTAAAAAGTAATTTAGATAAGCGGAGAGACATTTAGAACCCATTTTGTATTTGGGAAGACTTGGATGCAGAAAAAAAACACTCTGAATAGATCTAAAAGAGGTGCTGAAATCTCTGCATATTACAATATGTTTTGTGAGAAAAAACTGAGATTATGGCTTTGACTAGTGACTTTGCCCAGAGTAGGCACTAAGGCCAGTGTCATTCTCCTTTTACTCAGATATAAAAGCCTGAGCCAACATCATTCATACCTTACTTACTTTTCAGATACCTAAACAAGAATGACAGGTCTACTTTAATTATCCTTACTTTAGCAAAATGTGCACTGTGATCTGTAAGGACAATATGATTGAGTCCCTTGGCTGAAGAGCACATTACCTTAGCCACAATGTCCCTAGGGTTTCTAAATAAAATGGAAAGTGAAATTTTACTTTTAGGAAAAAATCACTATGTTGCATTTCTAAAAATAAGTTTTATTTAGAAACAGCTTTCTGTCATGCTAGAGGGAGGCATTCTCGCTGACGTTTATAGAAAGTGACAATGGAGTCTCCCAACTGATGTATAGTCTACAGTCTGGCATTAACTCTAGTCACGGATAAAATAAAGGTAAAGGATGGATGATCTGCAACCCAGTGAGGAAAAACAGAGAGCAGAAGTGATGAAGGTCCTGGGTCTTCTGGTCCAGACTCAAATGCCTTCGGGAGTCAAGAAAGGCAATAACCATTTGTAGAGCAGTGGATTCAATATAACACACAGTGTTAGGGACTAGGACAAGTCACATCTGGGGGCTGACAATAGCTCATGAATGACCAGTTTGTGGTTCTGTATCTACAGTCTAGAGCAGAGGAAAGTGGTCTCACTAATTTGGGTTGTTTCCTTCTCTGAAGAAAATACTGGGAATTTAGGAGAGGGAGAAGCAAACATTTGTATTACCAAGCTCAACAATTCACCCTGATGTAATTCATTGTCCTGCTGAGGCTAAGCGGAAAGGTCTTGTAAATGCTTTTCCTATTTTCACCAAAGCAAAAGATCATGGTGCTGACGAACTGAAGCTTGAGAGGTGGCCCTGCAATTCATTAAAGGTGTCCTAATATCTACTGTTATTATATTCTTGTCTAATTGGGCCTCCCTTTGCTTACCTTTTCTGCACTTGTGTCAGAAAAATATGTTCCTTAATCGTTGGCAAAGCACAGGGACTAATTATATAACCTTGCAGCAATCATTTTTTCTAGCTGAACTTGCTTTCTTATCAGTAAAATAGGAATAATGATATCCTTTGCTAGCTTCTTCACTAGATTTGGATGGAGGAAAAATTAAGTGTTAGTTTAATTTAGATGGAAATAGAGTTTCTAAAAGTAAAATAATCCATACTAAAATGATATTTACTTATAATTATGAGATTACAAATGATATTTCCTTATAATGAACTAAATTTTAATTTTAATTAGCCTTTTATTCAAATGTATATACATACATATGCATGTATATGTATGTGTGTGTGTGTATATATATATATTCTTGGGTTAGGATATTATCTATATACACATATATGTTTGTGTGTATGTGTGTGTATATATATACATATATATATAATATATACACATATATGTATATATATTCTAAGATTATTATCTCCTTTTATTTTGGAATATGCCATAAACATTTTTTTCTACAAAAAGTAGGCATGTCTATAAATACATGTATAAAAGACTAAAATATTTCATACTCTAAAAATTCTCCAGGAGGATGTGAAAAGGTATGTGAACAGGCAGTTAAATCTGTCTTTCTTTACAGTGGCTGTTATTAAGATACCTCTTTGTGAAATATAGCAAAAATCATTCATTACAACCATAATATTCCCGGTCCAGAGAACTCCTGCTAAAATATTGTCTTAGTAAAAAGTTCTATCGTTAAAATTGAGAAGGAAGCTTTTTATTAACCAAAAAATAACAACAAATATTCAAACTTAATTTTTCATACATTCTAAGACCTAAATTGAAAGAATATTTTTAAAGATAAAAGGAATGGAATCAGGTTGGTGTACTTGTCTTTTCTACAGCAAAAAAAAAAAAAAAAAAAAAAAAAAAAAAATTGAAACATCCTTTTATGCTTAAACCAAATCAGGAAAATATATGATTTTTATGTTATCAAGAGAATATTTTCACCATATGCCTAAAAAATAGCTCTTTTGGAATGCATAGTACAATTTTTTCCAAATCAAATCATTAAAAAATAGCTAAAAATAATATCTTACTTTACCCCCTAGAAACTTAAGATTCAAACTGTTTTTCAGTTGGAAGAAGCTTTTCCTTTCCTTGGAATCACAAGTTGAAAGCCCTTCTGTATGATGATTCTTTGAATTGTTTCATATCCTTTGATGCTCCAACAAACCATAAAAAACATTTACATATAAAGCTTGACTAAATGACATCTTTTGAGAATACTTGAGAGAGCCTGGAAAGAATGCTGCTATGTCCAGCATAAAAGTTACCTGGTAACCAGGGCTCACTTTGTAGCAGCTACATTGTTTAACATCATAGATCAGAAATGTTTATAACTATGGAGTTTCTCTCACTCATTTATTCACTCAACAAATACTTATTGAGTACCTTTTGAGTGCCAGTACTAGGTATGTATCTGCAAACAACATCCTTGCTTTCTTTGAACAATCCAGTGCAAGAACCAGAAAATTAATAGATATTTACATGTGCTATGAATAAAACATTGTATAACAAAATAATTAAGGGAAATGGCAGGGACTGTGGTGGAGAATGCTTTCATGTTAGATGGTCAGAGAAGACTCTCTGATAAGATGATAGTTAGGCTGAGACCTAGAGGAAATAATAGAATGAGCCAGCCATCTCTTGAGAAGAATGCTCCAGGTAGAAGGAAGAATAAGTTTCAATGGTCAGAGATCTAAAGGCTAGCGTGTGTTTTCAATATTTGAAGAAAATAAGGAGGCTATTATAGATGGAGTAGAAAGAAAGAAATAATGGCAGCCCTTATAACATTTGGTTAGATCACATAGTCCCTTGAAAGTTAAAGACTGTATTTTAATATGAGTGAGATGGGAGGCACAGATTCACTTTAAGCTGAAGAGTGACACAATTTAGTTCACATTTTGAAATTAATAATTTGGAAGCCATATGAAAAATATACTGTAGAGGGCCAGGACTCTGAGCAGAGACAGCAGCTAGGAGGCTCTTGCAATAATGCAGGTGAAAGATGATGATTACTTAGATTAGAATGAATGCAGGTAAAGACAGTAAGAAAAATAGGGCAGCGTATGCCTTTAACTTTGGAGGCACCTGCCTCACTTACCCACTCCCAAGAAAGAATGTCAGTTACCATGCCACTGTGTGGCCTTTCCATTCAGGGATTATTGAGTTCCTGCTGATGGTTTCTGCTCCAAAGGCTGCTTTCAGCAATGCAAGGGGCTCTAGTCAATGGAATTTTTATTTTTAGAAATGCTGCATTCCCTCTGTTCTAAAAATAGTCCCTGACAGTTCTCATCATCTAAAGGTCCCTTGGGTAAATGTACTCAAATGTACATCTTTGAATTTATAGGATCTGACTAGAAAATTTTCACATGGTTATAAAATTCCAAAGATTGAAAGAAGATAAATGAGATGAATTGTATGATTTTTTGAGCTCTGTGGATGTAAAGTGCTTTATACATCTAAGGTACAGTAGAATAACAGTAGGGGGTGGGGAAAAAGAATAAGGTAAACTTAAATGAACTGCTCATCAGACAGGAAAGCAAGTCTCCTTACTAGCTGCCAGTCGGGTTGCTAAGGGACAACTGTGAATTGTGATTTTAAAGGACCCCTGATTTGCATAGATGATTTCCTAAGTGTTTCTCTTCAGTTTTCCCATGGACTTTTTCCGCTAGATCAGTTAAAAAAAAAAAAAAAAAAGGAAAAACACTCATTTTATCTATAAGTTAATGTAATAGAGTTTCTTAACTCTATAACAGCAAGAAAGTCAAGGGGTTATAATAATCCTTCTCTTTTAGCAAACCTGTTTTCTACTACCTCTCCCCTGACCCAATACCTTCTTCAAAAAACATTTATATTTATTGGTAGAACTCAAGGGCCCTTCCTTCATTTTCCCTCTTTTTACTGCTGTTGCTGCTGACACTTTTCTGGTTCCATTCTGCACACTGAATCTTCACCGTCCCTGCTACAATATTACCATCAGAAATGTTCTCTTGCCTCTTCCCATTGGTCTTTCAAAAAGATGGACCAACATCATCTGCTATCACACCATTTCAAAATGGGACAGGCACATTTCAGGAAACATGGTTAGTACATCATATTAGCCTGAAAGCTTACACAGGCTAATGACCACCCCGCAAACCCTCCAGAGCTGTGTCTCCTTTCTCTGTATGGTTGTGAGACACCCATTGTTTTGCTCTGGGGAAGTGGGTGGATGGATTTGGGCTGTTTGAAGCTATTGAGGTTTGGGGGTTCTACTTTTCACAATGTACAGAGGTAAACTTTGGAAACTATTATGAGTCATTATTCATCAATCTCTTTGTAACCTTGGATTTCTCTTTTGCAAAAGTCTAACCTATAAAAAGATTAAAAAAAAAAACTTCTGTATGACTATTTCTCACTTTCTAGGATTTCAGTTCCACTATACTTGAAATTCAGGATGCTCTTATTGGGATACTTCTTGTAAGTATCTTAATGTTTTTTCTCTTAAAAGCATCTCTAAGACCTGGAAACTGAGTCAGACATTAACATCTCCAAGTGAGGAAATCAAATTAAATTTATACTAAAATATGTCAAATGGTTTGTGTACTTATACAAAGGTGCAAAAAAGATTGACAGTATCACACTAAAACAGTATAGGAGAAATCCTGCAAAGTTTCCCTGAGCAATGATAAATGAAAAATAATTGGATAATAATTAATTTAAGGTCTTTATATGTAATTGATAGTCTCTTAATTATAAATGGGCTGCCATTCTGCATTTTAGACATTGTTTAGACATTTAGAGCTTTATTTGATGAATCCATGACCATTCTAGTTATTTATTGCCATGTAACAAATCATTCCAAGACTTAGCAGTTTAAAACGTCAACAGTCATGTTATTATCATCTCTCATGGTCTCTAGGGTTAGAACTTTGGTGGGGGCTGAAGGAATGGACTGAGCAGTTATACCATAGTTCAGGGTCTCATGAAAAAGCTGTCAGATAATGATTAGAGCTGGCACAGTGGAGAGTTAGAGAATTTAGGGGCTGGTATGTTTGCATGCTTACAGATACTTTTTCTCCTTCCCTCTCTCTCATTCTCCCTCTCTCCACTCTCTCCCTCTCTCTCTCTCTTTCTCCATCTCCATCTCTCTCATGTCCCAAAGCTCCTCCATTTCATTTGTTGTATAAGTTAATTTGGGCTTCTTCACATAGCTGGTGAGCTCAGGGCTCTAGTCTGAAAGTACTGGTAAACAAGCCTGTTATGAACTAGCTTCTATAGTCACATAACATCACTTCTGACCTAATCACATGGCTTCCAATATTTAAAGGGAAGGAGTATAGACCTCACTTCTCAATGGGAGGAGAGTTGAATAATATGAGGCCATATTTTCAAATCTCTATGTTGGCCAAAAATTATTTGCATTATTTTCACATTCAAACCACAGTCACTCTCTCCTAATAGTTCCCATAAGTTCGATTCCATTTCAGCATCAGGCTCAGAGCCAGCATCTCATTACAAATGAGCAGAAGCATACCTGGATTAGTTTCCTTGGATATATCTTCTGAGGTGTGGTTTCTCTAAATTTTAAGATATGTGAACTAAAATGGAAAGTTATTTGCCTCCTACATATCCAATATACAGTGGTGGGGGTGGGCATAAAATAAATGCTATGGGCACTACTAGTCATAAAGGGGTGGAAATAGGAGGCACAAAGGTCACTGACCCACAGCAATTCTGAAACCAGCCAGGTACATGTGTCCTTGATTGAGAGCCAGCTCTGCTTTCTGGGACTGAGCCTCCAGCGTTCTTGGGTCTATCTTGTGGGATCACTGTTCTGTTCCCGGAGTTATCGTTCCTTTTCCATAAGAAAGAAGCTATATATGACAATCATTTTCCCAGACTGTCTCCTGTCTGTAGAGATTCAAAGATCCAAATACTACTTTGACTTCTGTATTTTTTTCCTGTCCTTTTTTTTTGTTGTTCACACTGATACAATTACTTTCAAAATGATGTGGGCTTTCTGTGAACTAATTTATAATTGATTCCATTAGATAGAGATCAAACCCAGAAATCTTTTAGAGATTAGTTCTTTTCTACCTTGAGTTCCCTGTGAAGTATCTATGGGAAAATACGCATAAGATTCTTGGAAACTTGTGTTTAGTAGCAGGGAAGTGTCTGCCAGTCATGCTCTTCAAATGTTGAGAAGGCCTTATTTTGGTCTGTTTTAAAGGATCTATGCAGCGCAAAGTTTAATTTTTTTCTGAAATCTTCACAAAGTATCTTATAGGCCCCTCTCTGAACTTGGTCTTTGTCCTGAAGCCATTTCTTAATTTAAATATCATATTATTTTATTTTTCTTTTGCCATCTGGAGAGACTGTGAATGAGAAATTATATTAAACCCCAGCAAATCATGGATTTCTTATATTTACTCCAAATTTTGCTTGAAAACAAAGTAATTCCTTTTTGTGTCTCATCTGTCTATATAACTTATTAAACGTGGCTAAAAGAGTTTATGTTTCCAATATTCTGCCCCCAGATCTTAACCAGATCCATGAGGTATATTTTCTGCTTTCAGTATTACTACACTTAAAAATTTCGCTAAACATTCTGTCGCTATGTGAAATGATTCTCCTTTCTTCCAGCTTTAAACAAACGTATTTCTCAATTTTCTTTAAGCCCTACTAACAACATCCTTGAAGCCTGCCAGCTTTCATTAAGTCTCCTCAAGTTCACTCAGCTTCCATGCATTCTGCCCACCACTAGAGCCCCATGTCAACATCAGCCATTTTAGGTTTATGTTACAGATATACTACACTTCCAGATATCAAGTTTTGTTCTGGTTATATGTTGCTGCATGAAAAATCAACTCAAAATTTAATAGCTAAGTAGAGGAATAATTTTGTTATATCTCTCAGTTTTTGTGGGTGAAGAATTCCCAAGGAGTATGGTAGTGCCATTCTGCCTGGGTATCTTTCAAGAGGTTACACTTGACCAGCAGCTAGAGCTGAGGGAAAAGGAGCAGCATAGCAGCAACCTGTGCTCGCGCAGTCTCTGGGTTGTCCGTGTGATTTCTGCGTGGGCCATTTGCACTTCCCCGCAGCAGAGAAACCTCAGGGCTCTTGTACAAGTGCTCTGCTGAGCAAAGCACTTGCTTTATTTTTTTTTTGTGACCCAGCCTCAGACGTCACTGACCATCACTTCTCTGCTAGTCACAAGTTCTCCTAAATTCAAGAGGACAATAGATAGGCCCCACCTGTCAATGAATGTGGGACTGTGTTTTAAAACTGCCATGATGCCTTTGGCTTATTTTAATCATACTTTAAAAATAAAGTCTTAAGTTTCTTAACTATGATATCTAAGTCTCCTACAAAAATTTTCCAGGAATCTAATTCTCACCTTAGGATGAAAGTTCTATAGTGTTAATATGAAGAGCTATATCATGAACTTTTAGGCACCAAATAACATGATACTAGGCAATCTTAACCATCTTCCTTTGGCCTTCTTGCCCTCCTAAAACAACAGTTTGGACCAGACTCTAATGATCCAACTTTCCTATTTGTTCTCCTCAGTCCTCATTTTTGATTATTGCTTATTAAAGCGAGGGATATTTTAAGTCAATTACACTAAATGGTATGACCTTTGAGTGAGCAACCTGACCTTCTGCTCTAAGAGTTTTTCCCATTACACATCGACTTCTCTATCCCCATAAAGGATCTGAAATTGAGACATTTCATTATATCTATCACTCAGCACAAACATATCATTGGAGTGATATTTTCATTATACAGGTGAAAAGGAACACTGTGGTTGCTTAACATTACCAGGCTGTAAATGTGATCCTGATGATGATGACATTCCTGTAGTCTTAATCTTATTTCTGCCTAATTGGAAATACAAAACACAACAACATGCAAATAAAATATTCATAACAACACTTGATCATCAAGACAAAATTTTGGTGTTTTTTTTTACAGTCACTTTTACCTGAAAAGCTGACCAGTTTCTGGCTTTTATGTGAAAATAAAACTCTATGCAATTGAAATACCTCTCAAACCTTAAGAACAAACAGGTCATTACACAAAACTCTTGGGTTACATGTACATTTCAAGTTAATTTCACTACCTAGTATTCATCACAACCACTTTAGTATCACAACAGAAGCATAGAGTATAAATTTAAAATAAAGATTCTTGCCTTAACTTTTACTCTCTTGATGAGCACATATGTTCATTTTCAGTGAATAGTCTAATGCAATTGGCCACAAGCAGATCTGCCTATATGTTTAATTAAGGGACAACTAAAGTCTTCCATGACTGACTTTCTTGTACTATATAAAATAAGAAAAATGCAGGTAGTTAGATTCTGAGGAATTGGCATTTTGGAAGATCTTTTTCTTTCTCATTCAAAAGTTAGCGGATTCTAAAATACTCTTAGCTCATATTCATTAAATTCTTCAACTCATCGGATGCATGAGGTCGTAGAGTCTATCCCTTCATCTCAGTATTTTATATTATAAATAGAAGCAATTGATGAGTCTTATTAGGTGTAATTAATTACATGAAGGATAAAATGTAAAGGCAATGTATTGCTTTTTCCAGCTTCTCTTAGCTTTGTGGTCTATTTTGTTAACCAGAACACCACTTGGCACAGTTGTCTTTAGTCTCTACTCTGAAACTAGGTTAACTAAAACAAGTCTGTGAAAAGAAACAATGTTGTAACCTAGAAGATGAGACTGGAATTTATCACTATCTCTTCTTACACAATGGAAAAAAGGACCTGATAGACTGATTAATTAATTAATTTATTTATTTATTCAACAAACATTACGTAGTCTAAATCATGTGCCATGCAGAGAAGATGCTTATGTGCTTCTCCTGACTTTTAACAAGTACAAAAAATCTTCCATTTAGGACAGAAGAAGATCAGATAAGTAGACTTCCTGTCTTCCAGAAAGTCCTGGGGAAAAAAAAAAAAAAAACTAAGAAAGAATGGCTGTCAGAAATTGAAACCTAAATGCAATTAGTTTGCAGAGTCAAATTTGATATAAAAGGAATAAAATAATCTTCAATCAAATAATCTTTTGTTTTTCCAGACACTGCCATAGCTTTTCATTATCTCCCTTAATTATCTTCTATATTATATGCATGTGTCAATGAAATTGCTTAGGGCATTTGTTTGGAAGTTATAAAATTAATTGGAGCTTTAAAAAAGCTTCAATTAAAGTAATAATTATTTTTTTCTTAGATAAGCAAAACTCACTGATAATATACTGGTTTGTATGTAAAACTATGTACACATGTGTCTGTTCACACACACATATAATATTCTCCATCTGTGTATACTCTTTAAATTTTTTCATATGAGATTTTTCTATTCTCACAAAGGAGTTGAGATAAATATAAAGCAAATATGTATTCTTATTTTAGAAATTAAGGCTTAATTAAGTTTACCTAATTAGAGAGTATACCAATTAGAGTTATATTATAAAAGCAGAACTGCTCTGAGTGTGATAGTAAAAAGTATTTATTTTAGGGGTTGGATGTTATACAATTTAGGAAGCTGTTGGAGCAGCCTCTTTAAACTGTTGTTTCTGTGTCTAATGTTAAGCCTTAAGTCACTATGAAATGGGCAGTCAGAAAACTGGATGTGGATGAAAGCAAGGACGAACTGGAACTTGCAGGAACAGAAGGAGACAGAATGGAAATTGAAACTTAGGAAGACACACTGAAACTAATGTCTGTCTCATCATATCCAACTTCAGTGCCATGGATATACAGAAGCTAATGACTTGGCCGCATAGTTTTACTTGCACTTGTGCATGAGCCAAATTGCCTGGTGCCCTGCACCAACCCTAAGAGTTGCCTCATTTCCATCTTGCAAATCTAGTGCAAAATATCTTTTGTGGGCCATGCAAATCTAGAATCATACAGAAAAGATAAAGCACAAGGATAAACATCTAAACCACTTGAGATACAGAGACTTCTATAGTGACATGATAAAGCCCTTGCTCAACAAGGAGAAAGACTTTTGCATTTTGGTTTATGTGCCAGGTACATTTCAAAAGAAAATTAACCTTTGCTTTGATCCTCACTATCTTTTATCATTTATGCTCTCATTCAATAAACCTACTCTCGGTAGTTTTTAGTAAGTAAATATAATCATGAAAAATAGTTGTGCTGATTAATCATCTAATTGTCATTATTGACTTTGCTTCAGTGAAAGTAATTATATCTCTGTGTTGAACCATTAGACCCTTGACCATATGAAAAGCCAGTGCTTGGCTAGAGAATAAGACCCTCTTAAATATTCAGGGACTTTTGTCTCCTACAGTTAGGGTTTGTCTAGCTGATTAGCAACTCTTAGTAGATGACAAATTTAAATCTTTAGAAAACAATGCATTATCAAAATTTTCTCTTCTGCTCATTTCCAAGGTACCAGTTCTCCTTTTTTTCTTTACCTCCCAATTAAGGGGAACCTGGACCCTAGGGACCATGAGCAAGCCCGAAGTTTGTGTATTCTATTGCCTGGCTGCAGTATGTGGAGCCTAGAGAAGCTGTATAAAACATCAGGTCCTGAGGTAAGGGAGGGAGAAAACTCATTTGGCAGCTCTTCTATATGAGTCCAAGGGGCCAGAGAGAAAGTGAGAATGGGAATAAAGGGAGAAATGAAAGGTATGGATCCAAACTCTTCAAGAAACCTTCATTCTCAAGTGTGGACAAGGAGAGCCCCTGTGCCTTTAACTTTTGGAAGAACTATGTAATTCATTGGGGAGAAATGAGACTCAGACCCTGAGGAGGACGACACCAAGTACAAATGGGGGTCATACAGACCTAGATCCCCTAGACCTATACAGAGCATAGAGTTTGGAGTTAAGAAGAAAGAGGGGCAGAATCAAATATTGTAGGGACTGAAAAGAAGGATCAAAGCCTTGGCGCTTCCTCCAGTACACACTTATGCTTTCAGGCCCATCCCAGAATTACCCACTGTGATCACATGATTTCATTTTTCCCAACTGCTATGATGCTTAGACAGAAGTTAAAATTATAAAATACTTGATTAGTACAGAGCCATGATCTCTTCGGCATCTTTTCCACCATGTCTACTACTCCATAATAAGAGAACAAATCAATAAGATTAACTATTACACTGGAAATATTTTCTGGTTCTTAATAATAGCTCTCATGCTTGCCTTGGAGGAGCAGAGGAACAGCTGATGCGAGTGTCAGTAGCTGGGGTAATTTTTGCTTTTATAATAATGGCTGCTACTCTTTTTTTTTTTTTTTTAATAAAGCAAGCCTACTTTTATTTCTCTTTATTCAGCCTCTCCCCTAATCCCCACTCTGGAAAAAAGGGCACATAGAAAAAACTCTCACAATATTATATCAGAAACTACAGAAAAACTCATGAGAGGGGAAAACATGGACAATAGAGTTATAGAAAACATTTTCTTTTAAGGAAAAGAAAAATTAAACTTATTATAGAATCACCCAAGTATGGTAGGAATTTCATCTTCTTCAGCCACTGCTAGAATTCGGACATGCCTGAATTGGCAGGTGAACTGACCAAAGTCCACTTGCCAGGAGACTAAAAATTTAAGGGAATTCATCCGAAGAGAAGAATGATTAGCCGACCCAGGTTCTGTTCCTTAATTAATGGAGAGGGCAGTGATTGTGCAATGAATATTTATTTGAATTCCCCTCTCCCGCTTTTTTTTTTTATATTCCCTTGCCTAGTATCTAGGAAGAGGAAAGGCTTAATTTAAAATTTAGAAAGCTGTTTCTTTAAAGTCTAAAATGTTTTAGGAGCCTCTGTCTCACTGTAACATAGAAGGGTTTGAGAGGCTTCTCTCCCTGCTGAGTCACAGACCCCTCTGAAGATTCAGCATCTTGTGTTCTTCAGTTTTTCAATGACAGTACCAGGCAGAGAGTGATATCTACAGGAGCCATAGAAAGATCTACTACTGGGAGCAGACTTATTTGTGCATACCTGAGAAATTCTCCCTGGAGATACCCAGAAATACAGGGTATTGATTTTGAGAAAGAAGGAATATTTTCAAAGGGCCTAGGTACCTTGCCTTAGAAAGTATGGGCAAGTCCCAATTAAATTTGAATTCTTACTATATGTGTGATTCTTTGTCCACCCAGATGTGTAATGAGGCTTGTGGGATTTAGTTATAGAAATAATTGGGAAATGTATTAGTTTTATAGGGCTGCTGTAACAAATTATTACAAACTGGGTGGCCGAAAACAACAAATTTATTTTCTCCCATTTCTGGAGGCTGAAAGTCTAAAATTGAGGTATCAGTAGGATTAGTTCCTTCTGAAGGCTGTGAGGGAGAATCTTCCTGGCCTCTGTTTCAGCTTCTGGTGGTTGACGTTAATCCTTGGCATTTTCTTTCTCTTTCTTTTTTTTCTTTTTTTTTCTTTTATTTTTGGAGGGCTTGTGGAGACATCACTCTAATCTCTATCTCTGTCTTCACATGGTGTTTTCCCTCTGTGTAAATCTCTATATGTCTTCTCCTGTAATTATAAGGGACCACCCTAATCTAGTATGACTTCATCTTATCTAATTATATCTGCAAAAAATTTTTATCCAAGGAAGTTGAATTTAGAGTCAGTCATCTGTGTAACACAATGATTTGTATCTTCTGTCAGAATGTTTATACATTTAAACTCCTAACTTGAGCAGCAACCCTGAGTCCTCAGAGGGAATAAATGTCTGTATCAAGTCACAGCTGAAACAAAAACCTGCAAAATGCATCTTTATACTTAATTTACAAGATAGATTTATTATAGGAAATTCTACTTTTAGCCATTCCAAATGACATTCTCCTTGGTACCCATTCGGAAATCTAGAATGTCTTTTAAGTAGAATTTCATTTTTAGTATGCTTAATTTAGGATGACTCCTGATAAGTCAGTCCATTAAAAGATGAAGAATAAAGGTCATATCAAACTTCAGAAGAAGAGTCCAGAAAAATTGCCTGAATCAAGAGTTTGGAAGAGCAATGGCTAGTGAAAGACAAACATGACAAGATCAGATAAAAGATAACAGGAAGGCCAAGATACTAAAACTGGCTTTCAATTGTCATAGTTTCCTTTCATCCAATCTGAGGATGAAAAGGAGAAATCCATATGAAAGTAATTTATACTTCCAATGCTTAAAATTATCTTGTTCTCTAGCTCAAAAGGAAATGGCAAGAGACCAAAGCTGTCTTCGCTACCACTCCCATTTGCAGTCTGAATAATCTGCTCCATCTCCTGAGTTACTTTGTATTATTCACATCTATGCTTTATACTGTTTCCCATCAATTTTCTTTTTGCATAATTGATCAGGAACTAAAATTACCTAGATTTGTTATTGACAAAGGAGGTATTACTAGCTTAGTGTAAGTATGCCTTAAACATTTTTTCCCTTAGCACAGCCTCTTTAAATCCTCCCATTAGCATAAAAACAATATGACAAAGGAAAAAGCCTTTAAATATGATCATTTGAGATAATATAAATATGTATCTTTGCTTGTTTCAAACATGGTTGTCGCTTTGCTTTACAATCAGTGCTAAAGTCTTCATCTTCAATAATTGACTGAATTCTTTACACCCAAGAAGTATGCTTTATTTATATTTGGGACCCAGGTTTCGGCATTGTGCTTAACAGATAGTACTCTGTGAGTGTTGAAATGAGTACAAAATCATGTTAAGACATATGCTGTTTTCACGAACAGTATATGTCTTGTTTTTGTCCCAAAGGAGAAAGTTGGACTATTTTCTAGGTCTCTTCAGAAGAACAGTGATGGAAGATGAGCTCTGATGAAGCTTTCTCTCTCTCTCTCTCTCTCTCTCTCTCTCTCTCTCTCTCTCTCTCTCTCTCTCTCTCTCTCTCTCTCTCTCTCTCTCTCTTTTTTACTGAGGCCCTCTTTGGTAGTAACCCACTCTGTAGCTAGATCAACTAAAAGCATCTCACTCACATCAGGTGTGTTTACCCTGGAGGTGAGAGCTCAGAGTTCTGTTCTACAAAGCTAAAGAGAGTTGCAAGAATGAATTTAGACTATCTTCCATCATACTATTTCTATTTAGAGCTTTGAAGTGATTGTAAATGTAGTTTATTATAGTTTATTATGTTATTTTATTTTTATTATATTTACCTTATATCATTTCCATAGTTATTATACATTTAAATGTATTACAACTTTTAAAAATCTAGCTGATTGCAATGATTTAAAGAATTATCATCAGTTGACTATTATATCACTAGCTTACATACAGAGTGAGGGGAATCAGTATTTACTGCAGAGAAAAGAAATGTTATGCTGGTAATTCTCTCCAGTAGCCACTTTCATGCTAAAGACCTAGAATATACCACTTGACTCATTTTTTGGCATTTAGAACAAAGTAAATAAGAAGTGCAAGAAATCCCATAAATAATTTTTTCTCTTGCTGACAAGAAAAATTCTGCCTTCATCCATGCTGAAAAGCAGGGTAACAGAGGGAGAAACTGAAGCTCCTGACAGGTGAAAGGAATGTCAGTTTTAAGGCTTAGTGAAGCCTGGTTTTCACATCTTCCTCTCACAGCCCTTTCTGAAGCAAAGTCTTGGGCTGTGGGCCAGACTAAAATCTTGACGTGAAATCTGCTCTACTTTTGTTCCTTCTAAGGAACAATGCTCCATCACAAGAGGTTTACTTTCATATATTAAAAATAAAATATTAACGAATGCTCTAGAATTTACAATATTCCTGAAGGTCCTTGAGATTTTAGCATTTTAAGCTTATAGTATAGTACATTCCCGCTGCAATTTCCCATTCAAATGAACTTTGTATATTACACAATTAATTCTCCCAAAAGCAAAATAATGATAATAGCAGCTACACTTACGATCTAATTTTTATTACTCATGATCTATCAGATGACTGCGATTCAGCATGTTAACTATAATGTAACAATTATAAGAGATTATAGTGGTTTCCATTACAATTATTAGCAGTGTTATAATGTTAGTGTTATAATTGTTCAAATTAAGCTCATCATTATAAAAATTGCATGTTTCATAAGAACAAAGAATTGACTAGAACTGTCACCTTTAATGGGGATATGATGGAAGGTTGAATTTCAATATCATCTAATTCAGTATTATTACCATTAATGAGCTCTATGTAAGAACAAAAAAATGCAAAATATAACCAAAAAATCTTCAGACAGAACACACTTATCTTCAACTTGCTAGTAGCACATTCAGGAGGTAAAATTTACTAGTGTCACATTTAAACAGTAAAATTGTGTTCCATGTACTTCAAATATTTACTCAAGATCCAGTTTTTGTTGCCTGTACTTTTATGTCATTTTTATAGTTACTTCAAATATTTACTCAAGATCCACTTTTTGTTGCCTGTATTTTTGTGTCATATTCAAATTATTGACAAATCAAATGTCAGAAATATTCTCTCATTTATTCTAGAGTTGTTATAGTTTTAGTTCTAACATTTTTTATCTATTACAAGTTAATTTTGTATATGGTATGAGGTAAGGGTCCAATTTTATTCTTTTGCATGTGGATATATAGTTTTTCCAGCACCATTTGTTGAAAAGGCTTTCCTTTCCTTATTTATGATATTGGCATTCTTGTCAAAAATCAATTGACTATATATGTAACAGTTTATTTCTGGACCCTGTTCAATTCCATTTGTCTATATATCTGTTCTCATGCTAGTATCACTCCGTTTTAATTATTATACTTTGTAGTAAGTTCTCAAATAAAGAAGCATAAGTCCTCCAACTTTGTTCTTCTTTCTCAAGATTGTTTTGGCTATTCGAAGTCCCTTAAGGTGCCATGTGAATTTAAGGATGAGTTTTTCTATTTATGCAAAAAAAAAGTTGAGATTTTGTTAGGAATTACTGTAGATCACTTTGGGTAGTATTTTCATTTTACAATATTAAGTCTTCCAATCAATAAATATGGAATATCTTTCAATTTGTTTATGTCTTCTTCAATATATTCAGGAATGTTTTATAGTTTTCAGCATACAGGGTCTTTTCTACCCTGGTTAAACTTATTCCCAAGTTCTTTGTTCTTATTGATGCTATTTTAAATGAAATTGCTTTTGTAATTTCCTTTTGAGGATTGCTCATTGTTAATGTATAGAAATGCAACTGATTTTTGCATGATTTTATATCTGACAATTTTTATGAATTTGTTTAAGAGTTCTAACTTTTAGTGGAATATTTAGAGTTTTTACTTAGAAAACTGTATTATCTGTGATAATTTTACTTATTCCTTTCAAATTTGGGTGCTTTTTATTCTTTTACTTGACTAATCACTCTGGCTAGAACTTCCAGTAGAATATCAAATAGGAGAGAAACCATATTTGACACTTATGATAATGATAAACATATATATGTACATATATGTATACATGTCAGGCATTAAGCTAAGTACTTTGTATATATGTTCCTACTTAATTATCATAACTCTAAAAGATAAATATTTTCATCTCTATTTTTGAGACAAGCAGAATTAAGCAGAGGCTAAATAAATCACATGAGATCCCAAATCTAGATAAACTTGGAGTTTTAATCAGGCGTGAGTGGCCTCAAAAACTATATACTGTTCTACACATTTTGTCTTTATGCCAATTACACAAGAAATGCCATTAGTGCTCCTCCCAAATTTATGTATTTTTCAATTTTTATGTAATATTCATGTAGGTATTTCATTTCCTCGCTAATTACTTTCCAAGGAAGGAGACCTATCCAAAATTTGCCTTTTATGGCTATTTAGAATTTTAAATATTTGCTGAGTGGAAAGAGGCTGAGTTTAAAATCTTTAATTAAAGCAGATGAATGCTATATTCTTTTAAAACTGTGATAAAATCCATTAAGAGAAGTCATGGGTGACTTGGAGTCTGCATCATAAATGAGAAATAGCAACACAGTGGATCCAAAAGATTCTTTAAGGTCAATTTGTATCTTATCTCAATTACTAATTAAAATTAGACACAGTGCCTATATTTGTGCAATGATTCATGAAAAATGAAGATAAGTAATTTAGTATTTGTCTTTTAAGAGCAAATATACTATTATAGGAAAAAGCATAGATTAGCATCCCTTCTTGGCATAGTCCAAAAATGATCTTATTTATATGAAAGAACCATAATTTCACAAGACATACAGAGCATTATTAGTTTGGCAAGATCAATCCTGTGCTCTGGTGTATGCTTGTGACTCAAACTTCCTATTGTTTCCATAGTTTTGGAATAGTTATTTCACTTAACAGTCTTTTCTGAAATACTTTCATTTTTATTAGCTGTTTCAATGTTTCCAAGAAATTATCATCAGGAGCAAGAAGACCACTTTTGGAAGAACTATTAACTAGTTCAAGAGTTAACTGATGAAAAAGACAACAGAGGCCGTCAGTCTTGCTTATAGCGAGGTATAGTGAGACTAATTAAAGGTTCAGAAAAATAAACAATTCTATTCTGCTAGGTTCAATATGAATTTCTAATTATCATAAACACATACTTCTGATTATTATATATATATTAAATATTATATATAATATATACACTTTAGATTAAGGATATAGTCTGCCTTCTTGAATACCCTATGTACAGACAGACCTTACTTTTAGAAGGCTCTTTATTGAGCACTGGGTGATATCAATTTAAGACATGGAGCTTTCCATCTACATTTTGAGAGAAGATGAAACATAATAGAACTAGCTCTGTAACATAAGGGTTATCTGAATAAGTCATAATTCTAGAGAAAGAAAAAATTTTAAAAAGCACTTTTGTCCTGCATTGTGATATAACAACACAATATAGAAAATAATAGAATAAAGTGGAAACATAAATAGGAAAGTCAACATAAAATGAGAGACAGATAATAAAAGACCATTAAAAAATAGATTATTTGTATAAAAAGAAAATCAAGAAAATTGTCTAGTAACAAATAAGTAGAGAATATTAGAATCACATCTAACATTGAAATTATGGGAGTTTAAATACTACATTAGGTCATATATAGAAAATATGATCTGTTGAGAAAAAATAAATAATGTAAAACTCTTAGAAAAACATCATCCATCTGCATCCATCTTACCAGACACATTTTGGGAGGAATTTGCAAGTTTAATCTGTCGGAATGGAGAGGAGGCAGGCTCTTAAAGCAAAGAGTTTTGTCACAACTCAAGAAATGACTGGTAATAAATACTGGTAATATAAGTTATAGTAATAAAATGAATACTTGATACTGAAAGCATTCAAGGCGATTACTTTTAACAGTGTAAAATTGGAATAAGTAGATTAATTCTAAGCTTCATTTCAAATCCAAGATACTATTTTTCACACTTAATTTTCTATGTTTTTAATACTTTTTTCTTTTTCTGTTACTTTTAGTTATAAAAATTTCATTTATTTGCCTTTGTTGTAAATATCAATTATAAAATCTACACTACATCTGTATCTTTTATTACGTGTTACTTACTGCAGTAAAACTTATGACCAAGGAAACAGTGAAAAACAAGCATTCTTTCATGGGATAACATCTCATTAAATATGCAACTTGTGTCAAAAATTTCATGCTATTACAAACTTTTTTCTTATTATAGAATTAAAATATGTTCATTGTAGTACATTTAGAAGATTCTGGTGAAATATACATCACCCTAGGGACCAAGGCAGGGAAACTTTTTTTTCTTTCTTCTTCCCCTTCTACCTTCTGGAACAGAGGATTAATATTATAGGCTATAGCCTGGAATGCTGCTAAGGCATATTTTCTAGTGGTCAGAAGTGCTGTATTTTAGAGAGTTAAAGTCTGTCTCCTCACACCTGCAAATAGAAGGAAGTAATTATAGTTAAATCCAGGTCTTCTGTGAGACCCAACCTGTCCCCCGCTCTTCTGTTCTGCCACCAAAACCTAGAAGTTCCCAAGATGCAGGTTGGGGTTGGGGCTGAAGGGAAGTGGGGGTTTAGTGGGCATTGGGTTTGGAAGAGAGCCTCTATATCTCTATTCTTGGGCAATCCATTGGGATTTCAGATATAATTCCAGATAACTAATGTATGCCTTAGGGGACTTTTATAAAAGAATAACTGAAATATGGGTCAGGAGTCCAGTATTACTTGATTACTAGCACTGTAACCTCATTCTGATTCCTAACAATTCCCTCTAATCAGAGATAATCACTAGAACACTTTAGTGCAAAGACTTTCTGTCTTTCTTCCATGATATAAGTCCAGAAAAGTATTTTTTAATATAATCTTTCAAAGTTCAGAGAGTTATAATAAGTATAATTTAATATAACAATTCCATGGTAATAAGTATATTTTATAACCTAATTTTAAAAGTTTGCATCTCTATATAATTATTGGTCATCTGAGTGGCAAACATTGTGATTGGCCACCCAAATCCTTCTCCTTTTCCTTCTAACTTAACTCTGATTAACTCACATTGGAATTGCAATGCGCTTAGCCCCTAAGTAATAATTCAAGAGTTTTTCAAGTCAACCCTGCAAGTTCTGTTTTTCCAGATACTCTCTTTCTCAGCCTCATTGCAGTTAGTATTTGCCATGTGACCCATGTCTGGCAAATGAAAGGTAAAGCCAAGTCTGCTGGATTAGGGAGACTTCTTGGAAATATTTCCCCTCCCCATGATAAATGGACAGCATTTACCATTTACTTTATCTTTTCCAAGCATGTTGCTTGGATCCATGGCTGTAACTTTATGGCCAAGAGAAATAAGAATATGCTGTCAAATGAGGATGACAGAAAAGGACCGACACTGGTTCCTTGATGAGATCACAGAAACAAACCAAGAATAGACTACATCCACATTCTTAGTATGATTTTTTTGTGTCTTACAACTAAATACAACCTATGATGTTTCAAACTTTTTCCTCTTAGAAGCAGAACTTTCACAACATATATACAGCTACATCTTTGTTCACATCCCTGATTATGTCTTTAAGATAAATTCCTATAGTCAGAATTCCTAATTGATAAGGAGATGCAACACACCAAGGGTTTTGATATATATTGCCAAATTGCCCTCAAGAAAGATAGTGAAAATTTAGGATTCAATAAACATTATAGAAACTCTTTTAAAAATAAAATTGTACCAAAAAATGTAAATTTTCCTTAGGAGAACCCACATCTCTGCAACTTTCTGGAAAAAAACAGCAAAATTCTAATAGAAAACACAGAGTTCTTAAAGTCTGGAAAACATAATCAAATATATAGAATGGCATGAAGGATATCTTCGGTCTGTAAATGCATGCATAACACAAAGACATCCTCTAAGTTTCCAGACTTATGGGCACACATAGTAGAACTATCAACTGACAATGCTGTTTGAGTTTCAGAGTTTGAGTACCTTAATTAGCATGTGCAGGAACAGTCGCTCCATAGCACAACATAGCAATGTGGCTAATATGCTTGTCCCCTGAAGACTGTCACAGGAGAGCCAAAAATAAAAAATAAAACTGTTCCAGGAATTTTATTCTCAGACACGTAGGGTTGAATTTCTGCACTTAAAAGTCTCCACTCGCCCAATCTTCTGAATCTGCCTTCTTGGGAAAGATCATTCCAAAGAGTTAGAAAGCCAAAAGTCAGCAATTGCATACTGAATGCAGTGAAATGGTGGGTACAGGTACGGCCAGCTGATTACTCTAATACAGCTCAAATTAACAAGAGAGCAGAACCCCATTATCAGGCTAGTTAACTGAGAGATGAAAGAAAAGTCGAAGGTACAGAATATTCTTTTGAGAGAATTTACTTGTTGCTCTCTACATGATGGCTTCATTTGACAAGTCTGTTCTGTGTACCCAACTGTGACTATTCCTAATTTCTAAATTTATGTGCTAAGATATATTTAAAGCAAACTTCTGTGCTATAAAATGTAATTTTCCCTAATGAACAATTTATTTCCAACTTCCTCTGTGGTCAGTTAACAGTAGGAATACACAGCATTTCCAAATATCTGTCTATTCTAATAAGAATAACAAGTTCATTCTAACCATTCCTGACTGTTCTCTTTAATAAAATGAGCCTATTTACTTCTAGTTATATATTTCATCACATGAATATGTGGTGTTAGTGAAAGAAGGAGCATGGGAAGACCTGGGGTAATAGGACAAGGACTATGAAGAACACAGAATTTGCTTTATAATCGTTTGGTTTATTGACATAGATGTGAAAGACAACTACATGATGCTGCGATGGTTGTAAAGCCACGAGGCATGGTAAAGCCAAAAGAGGGGAAAAATGCCTTCTGTTTTAAAATACTTAAACTCAACTCCAGAAGTGTTGTTGTGGTTAAATGAAAGGTACTGAGCACCCATTCCGTGAATTAAGAGGTATCAACATTGTCTTTGAGATGCCTTGAGATGTTTACAAATTAATTGAGAAGAAAGTACAAGCATATAAGGAGAAGTAACTATAACCAGCACACAGGGAGAACACCATATAAAGATAAGTTATGCTGCCACAACCAAGAAGCCAGGAGAGAGAACTGAAACAGATCCTTCAGAGGGAGCATAGCCCTGCCGACATCTTAACTTCAGATTTCTAGGCTCCAGAACCATGAGATGATAAATTTCTGTTGTTCTTATCACCCAGTTTTTGGTACTTTTTTACAGTGGTCCTAGGAAACTAGGAATGCAACAATGTTCTCCATAAAACTTCTCACCATATGAAAGTTGCCTTATTTGTTTATTTGTTTATATTCTATCTCATTCACAGAATATGTTTTATAAAATGAGGAACCACAGCATAGTGTTGGGTGCTGGAGAGTCATAGGTGAATGAAACATATTATTTACTTTTGAGGGACTTAAGAAGTATTTGTGTTTAAAATGTAAAGAATTTATATATTTATTAACTGAACACATGTAAGTATTATATGTTCCAGGTACTGCTACAAATTCTGAGGTCACATTGAGGAACAAGAGCTTACATTCTGCAAGGGAGAAAGATAAATAAAAAATATAAACATGATGAAGAATATAAAATAGTAGTATTATAGAGACTGGAATTGTGAGAGGAATTTAAATTGACTGGTCAAGAAAAGTCACCAGAAATAAACTAATTCTACCTGAAGACCAGCAAGAAGGCATATGTTTAAATCAGGTGAATGAAGCAATGGATGGGACAAATGAGAATGGGAGGGAGCAGATGTTTGGTCTCTTGGACCTGGTAAGCTATGAACAGGGTATGGATTTTTTTCTTAGCACCATGGGAAGTCATTAGGAGTTTATAATTAGGAGTTTTCCATGTTCTGAATTTCGTTTTTAAATGTCACTCTGGCTGCTGTGTGGTAAATTGACTGTAGGAGGGTGAAACTAGAAGCAGAAAGATTAATTAGAAACTGTTGCAGGAGCCCATATGAGAGCTGGTTATAGCTTTGTCTAGGATGCTAGAAGTAGAAGTGATAAGAAAGGTTTAGATTATCAATTTATTTTGCAGATATAGCTAATAGAACTGGTTCTTGAATGGAAAATAGAGGTGTTAGAAAATAAGAAATTTTTGTTCTTAGATTTCCTCATGTTCTCTTACAAAGTAAAGCCAAACGTTATTGATTGGACAAGAGTTCTTCAATTGAGAAGAGTTTACTTGATGTTTATATTGAAGAGGATAAGTAGGCATTTGGGCTGGATGATCTTTAAACTCTTTTACAACCTTGAGTACCTGTAATCCTAATGTTCAGAGCAGAGGTGCTACTCTGCTGTTGGTCAATCAATCTCAAGAATCAAGGAGCCCACACAGGGAGAAGGTTAGTTTGGGACTCCATCCATACTGCATGGTACACATGAATTTTCTAGCTTCACAAGACAATGCATTGATTAATCACAATCATTATCATTTTCTGGCTACTCCTGTGATCTAAACTTATCTTAACACTTTGTTAACATTTTGTTACCAAATTATGCTCATAAAAATGCCATGTGGTAAGGAAAATTATCCTTCTCTTATAGATCAAGCAACTGTTCTGAGAGGGCAGTAAAATGTCCAAGACCTTAGAGCTGTGAGGATAATTAAAAATAGGGTAGATCAGATAAAAATTTTTGTCTTATTTAGTTTATTTTAAATTTGTTCTAGTATGAAATAGTGTGACTATATTTTCATGTGTGAATATACAGATATATACATATTGATATGTCCACATATAAAACATACATAACTGCCTCTTCTAGAACTTGGCCTGAAAAGTTTCCTCTTTTTTAAAATTTTAACTTTAATTTTTCAATTATAATTGACATTCAATATTATTTTATATTAGCTTCAGATGTATAGTATAGTGGTCCCCCAATTAATCTAGTACTCACTTGGCACTATTCATAGTTATTACAGTATTATTGACTATATTCCCTCTGCTGTATTTCACATCCATGTGACTATTTTGTAACTACAAATTTGTACTTCTTACTCCCTTTACCTTTTCACCCAGCCCTTCAGCTCTACCTCCCATTAGATAGTCACCAGTTTGTTCTCTTTATCTATGAGTCTGTTTTTATTTTGTTTGTTCATTTATTTTGTTCCTTATATTCCACATACGAGTGAAATTTTGTGGTATTTGTCTGACGTATTTTACTTAGCATAATACTCTCTAGGTATTAGCATTGTCACAAATGGTAAGATTTCATTTTTTATTTCCACTGTATATATGTACCACAACTTCTTTATCCAATCATCTGTTGGTGGTCACTTAGGTTGCTTCCTTATCTTTGCTCTCACAAAAAATGCTGCACTGAACATAGGGGTGCATATATCTTTTTGAATTAGTGTTTTGGTTTTTTTTTTTGGATAAATACCCAGAAGTACAGTTGCTAGGCCATATGGTAGTTCTAATTTAATTTTGGGAGGAACCTCCAAATAGTTTTCCATAGTGGTTGTACCAATTTGCAATTCTACCCACAGTGGACAAGGGTTCCTTTTTCTCCACATCCTCACCAACACTTGTTTGTTAATTTATTAATTATAGCCATTCTGATAGGTGTGAGGTGATATCTCATTGTGGGTTTGAAGTTTCCTTTTAGTTCTATCTTAGGCAATATAATTTTTTAGTTTCCAAAAACTAAAGAAAATGAACTTCTGTACCAATATATTCATTTGACATTTGTTCAACAAATATTGATTGAGCAATTTCTAAAATAATATAAATGGCTATGCTAATATGCACCTAAAAAACTAAAGAACTTTAAAAGTTAACAAGATTTTGATATGCCATAATGAAAAAGAGTTTTAGTTCACATTTAACATTTGTACACACATGTGAACAGACTGTAAACTATTAACTAAGGTTATTTGGTGGTACTCCTCAGGGCTATCAAAAAACCTTTCCATGAATAACACCCAAATATATTTAATAAAATTCTATGTTATATAAAATATGTGAACTGTGGTGGAATTTAATGATAAATAAGATATTCTTCTCACCTTAAGGGAGCTGAAAATCTGCTGTAGAAAGCAGACATGTACACAATAAAATTTAAGACATAATTATGCCTACTTGCTGAAAGTGTCCTATAAACACAGAATAGAAGGATATAAAACTCAACTGGGATAATTAGTGAACTATTTAAAGGAATCACAGTTGAACCTAGATCTGGATATATATAATAAACTAAGGTGGCATATTTTCGCAGAAGGGTTAGTAGAAACAAAAGACCCTGATACTAGAAAATTTGGGAATGACGAATAGCATCCTGGTGTAAGGGGAATGATAAATAGTATTCTGGTGGAGATAAAAATGAGGTGAGTGACCTTCAATAATATGCTAACTAATGTGAACTTTATTTTTATAGAAAATCAGGAAACATTAGCAATGTTTGTTACAATGGAGTTTTAGGAAGATAATGCTTGTGGCTATATTGAGGACAGAGAAATAGATCCATTTAGAGGCTATTTCAATAGTCCAAGCAAGAAATGATGGGACCTCAAATGAGTGCAGTGGCAGTAGATTTGAGGGAAGAAACAGATGTCAATAACACTGAAGAAATAGAATTAGTATTGGTTGTTAGTAGTTTGTGTTTTGGGCCAGATGTGAAGATAGCTTGAAATCTGTTGGAAATTCTGATTTCATGTCAAGAGAAGCCAGGGTTGTAATCTAGATTTGGTAGTTCCCTGCATAGACTTTAAGTGTTGGGTTTATAGAAAAAAAACAGAAAGAAAGAAATGTTAGCAGGCACTAGGGAGAGAATCTAATGAGATAACACCAGTTTTTAATAGCCAGCTTAAGAAGAGGAGCCAACAGGAAGAATGCATGGTGAGCCCAAAAGTCAGGTCTAGTTTGTGGGCGAGCCAAGTCAGATGGACTGCAAAAAAGGAGAAATTGGTTCTGGTGACTCATAGACATTAGTGACCACTGCAAGAGCAGATTCAGAGACAATGTGATGGCCCAGTCCACATTTCTATGGATTGGGGAGTAAAAAACTGAAGAAGAAGAAACAGTGAACAGAGATGACTTTTTGTGACATTTGGGATTTAGGATGAGAGGGAATATTGAATGGGAAGCAGAGTCAAAGGGTATATTTTTTTAAGAGTGAGGACTCAAGACAATGTCCATGAACATCAAAGAATTCTGGAGAAGGAGTAAAGCTGTGAGAGAAGATCTAATAAAAGTAAGGATAAGCACATTAAGTGGATGATATAATTTGCTTTGGCAAGATAGGGAGAATATTTAAAAATGCAGAAGGTTTTGAGGTGCATGAGAAGAAAGCTCCAAAGTTCAATGACTGGAAAGTACAATAGTTTGAGGTAATAGCCAAGCCCAAGCCTAACCCAGTTGGAAGGAAGCAGGAAAGATTGTAAATGAAGCCAAAAAAAGTTTAAGAGATCTGGTTGTTGAAGTCACCAAAGATGAGGGAAGGAGCAGATGAGAAGAGAAATCTTATAACTAATTGGTGCTTCTATCTGTAATGGTTAATTTTATATATAGGCTTGGTTGGGCCATGAGTTGCCCAGAATAAACATTATTCTGGGTGTGTCTGTGAAGGTATTTCTCAATGCGATTAGCATTTGAATTGGTGAACTCAGTAGATTTCACTCCCCAAAATGAGTGGACAACACTCAATCTGTCAAGGGCCTGAATGAAACAAAAATCAGAAAGGATTTGTTTCACCTCTGTTTGTTTACTTGATCTGGGACATCAGTCTTCTACTGAATTTGGACAAGAATTTACACCACTGGCTTCTCTAGTTCTCACACCTTTGAACTCAGACTGGTATTATACCACCACCTTTCCTGGACTTCTAAGCCTTATCTATCTGTCTGTCTGTCTGTCTAAATATCTGTCTGTCTGTCTATCTCTTACTGTCCTCTTTCTCTGGAGAATCTTAACTAATATACCATCTCTACCAGGATATCTGCAGTATGTGTGTGTTTATGTGTGTATGTGTGTATGAATACCCCATACATATGAATACATATACACATATTTTTTTCTACCTGTAAAAATTTAATATGACTTCCTGTTCCTACTTATTTTTCATGAATGAGATTTCATTTAAAAAAATGTCTTCAAGGCATTAAAGTGAAGTTATTTTAATGAGAATTAGTTTAACCAATGAGGATGAAAATTAAGGCATAAAAATAGAAAAGCCAAGTCTCTCTTATAGTCCATATGTATGCAGTGTTTTTGCAATAGTCAAAGTTCTTTCACATACTATGTAATCTTTGAACTGCCCTGGAATCACTCAGGGAGGAAGTATTTTCCTGTTCTGCCAATGGAGAAACCTGCTTTGACCACAGATCCTTTTCTCCTAAATCCTGATCCAGAGCACTTTTGACTACTATCCTCACATCACACTGTCTTTTGGTTCAGATAAAGATTTGAAATTAATTTTTAAAAGGAGTAAAATATGGAAGAGAGATCTTATTGCTCAAGTTTTTATAAACAGTTATTTTTAATGTCTAATATTTACACATTATTTTTCTATCTACAAGGAATTCTGATAAAATCGCAGTCTACTAGGTGCTCCTTTGAATTTCAAGACAATCTTTTATTGCATGACCATTCCTATGATCTCACCTTCCAGCTTCTTCAAAGTTAAGCACTGTGAGGGTAGCTTCTCACTGTCCAAATCAGACTTGAAAGGAATTGCTGGAGATAAAGAAAACCACACTTCTATAGTATTAATTATTTGGTTGAAACTTGCAGTCTGATATTAAAGAAGCTTTTGACATTTTCCACATTATAGTTAGGCACTAGAGAGAAGGTAGCAACAAAGAAATATTTTTAAAGCATGTCTTAATTTTTTTTCAGTTTCATTTGTATTATTATTTTTTGTCACAAACATCCAACAGCTTTGATTTTGTAAGTGTCTCATTATCAAATGAAGCATATATATGAGGACACTATACATACTATATAATCCTAGAAAAATGTACACTGCTCTTATTAAAAGTTTGGAAATGTCATAGTCTTTAACTTATTCTTGTGATATAATGGAAATCCTTAAATAAATCTAGGGTATTCTTTTTTATTAAATTTATTGGGGTGATATTGGTTAATAAAATTATATGGGTTTTAAGTGTGCACTTCAGTAGTATATAATGTGTATATTGCATTGTATATGTGGGATATAAAACTGAAAGCAGCAAAAAGCGTGTCTCAATTTGGAGCTCAATGATAAAATTCTACATAGGTATCTAAAACAGAAACTTTTTTGGAAATTGGTTTGTGAGAACTTCAGGATTAACATCTCTGAAGGCTTAAGTACCATCTTCTAGAGAAAACTTGTTGTTTTATTTGGTTTAGCATTATAAATAGGTAGAGAAAGATAAACTTTTATTAAATTATGAGATTTTTTTTCTCATTTTATAGGAAAGGATATGCCATTGGTCGGGCAGCAATAAAAATAGTATTCTTTCAGAGTAGATTAGATGTTAAAGTCATTCACTAAAGGTTTTATCCTGGCTTCTTTCAGCAGGACCAGTATCAAGGGACAGTTTCTGCTGAGTCTCACCTGAAATTTATTTTCTACCAAGTTCTTTAGGTTCTGAAAAATGGTGGGGCTGAGTGCCTCAGTGCTTTCTGCAGCTTCAAGGGACCCATTTTCTGAGTCTGGTTCTTTTCCCATGGTTCTGTCTCAGGCATGTAATTTAAGGAGGCTGCCATATTATTTTGTGGGTTATACTGAGAGCTTCCTTGGGTAATTGAGGTCACCTTCATGTGGGCGGGAGTTGGTCTGAGGTAACTCCATTTGTTTTTAATCTTTTCCTTTTCTCTAAAGATATCTTCAGAGATGGCAGCAAAAAAAGTCAGAACAAAATGCTCTGCTTTTTAGCTGTTTGTAGGTTCATGAATGTTCAATTTTTTAATTCTTTGTACCATATATGTTACATATAATCTTTTATATGTAAAAAATAGTTTATTTCAAAACTTTTTAAATAAGTTTTTAAAATGTTTTTTAAAAGTGATTTGTTTTCAGAAGTAAGACCCTTTATTTACTACATTCCCGTTGTTGGCACTTGTGAGGAGAGGAGCAAAATGAAACAGTCTTCTAAAGTCAACTTTTTTAAAAGGCTAAAGATTATGTACTGGGAACTGGGTTGTAGCCAATTAATTATCTCTAATAACTTAGAACTTATAAAAAGCATTTTATATAATTCTACATGTTCTCTCTCTCTCTCTCTCTCTCTCTCTTTCCCTCTCTCCCCCCACTCACCCTCTCTCTTCCTCCCCCTTCCTCCTTTCTCCATTTTTCCTGTTTCATTGCAGGATTTTTAAGACCTTTTGAAATGTTACAGAGCTGTGGTGCTGCAGAAACTGGATATTAAGCATAGAGAGACCTAATATTTAAACTGAATTTGATTGAAATCAGCTGGGAAAACAGTTGGGTCTTTCTCCCTGCCCCTCTTGTCTCCTAGGACGTTATCTCCTTAAATCAAAATAACCTTCCAAAAATGATGATTTGAACAATGACTTTCTTGTTGCTTTTTTAGGAGTAAGAAAATAAGAGAATGACTGTGGAAAGCAACTAAAACTGGAAAAGAAGAGAAGTGATAAGAAAGGCAAAATCAAAGTGTAGAAGGAGTATCTATGCAGTAACTACTTTAGGGATGCCTTTGTTGACATCTGAAGGTTTCTGAGCTTTGGGTACAGGGAGGGGTGGATTGATTATAGCAATTAAGGTAAGTATAATAAAAGGAGACAAATGAGACATTTTCTTCTCTCATTCATAATATATGTGATTTAGGATGATGATGATGATGATGATGATGATGATGATGATGGTGGTGGTGATAATAATAGTAATGATTTTGTAACATAAGGAAGAGGGTGTTAGGAAGATTGGATTTGCCCTAGTGCTTGGAGGGTACACTATGGTCTATCAGAGAATGAAAATGGTCCTATGTTGAGAAAGTCACAAAACAGGGCAATTGTCTTCTTTTTAAAATCATGATCACCAATCTCAAATAAATACTTGGTAATGCCATGCGATCCTACCATGTTGTCCTGACCAACTCACTGACTTACTTTCTACAATGACACCCTTCTCTATTCTTTTCAGAATTATGTACCATCTCCCCCAACTCATTCCTGACACTTAGTGGACAGTCTCAGCTCATACAGCACATCGGAAATTGAAGCTATCAGTTGGAAACCATCAGCTCAATGTCTCCAACCCAACAAACCTACTCATCATCTCTTTTCTTTTTCCTGTTTCATCACGACTGTCTTTTCTCCTATCGAAACCCACTTCCTCTACTGATGTTTGGATCTGACCCCTTCTGCCCTTCTCAAGAACCGCACCCACTGTCCTTTCTAATGGTCACTTAACACATGTTCAGCTCTTACAGATAAACCTTCTCTCAACCGCACATCCTCCTTCTGTAGCCTTACTAATCTTTTCCCCTTCAGAGACTCTTTAAAAGAGATAGCTGCACATATATCTCCTGTACCATTTTCCTATTTTATGCTCATTGCTCAATCCATCCTCTTATCAATCCACCGAAGCAGTTTTTTAAAAGGTCGCCAATGATCTCCACATTCCTCAAAAGGCTAGTTTATTTTCTTTTTATTTTTTAAATTAAATTTATTGGGGTGACATTGGTTAATAAAATTTAATAGGTTTCAAGTACAGTTCAGTAATACATCATCTGTATATTGCATTGTGTGTTCACCACCCCAAAGTCAAATCTTCTATCACCATATATTCGACCCCCTTTACACTTATCTGCCTCCTTTCCTCTGCCTTTTCCCTGTGGCAACCACTAAACTGTTGTCTGTACCTGAGTTTTTGTTTTTTTGTCTTGTTTATTTATTGCTTGCAATTTCATATCTCACATATAAGTGAAATCTGTTAACCTTTTCTGTCTGACTTACTTCATTGCATCTGATTTGTCAAGAGTATTTGAAAATGTTGACTACTCACTGCTTTTTGAAACTCTCTTCCCTTGGCTTTGATGACCCCACATTGTCCTAGCAACCTCTGTAGTTTCTTTTGCAGGCTCTTCCTCTTTTACCCAAGCAGCATATGTTAGAGTCCCTCAAGGTTGAGTACTTGGCTGCCTTCTCATCTTACTCTGTCCAGTCTCCTTGGACAATGTCTCCCATAGTTCCAAATACTCCCACTAAAATAATAGCTCCCAAAGTGTATCTTTGGTCCAAGTTGATACATATAACAGCTAATTGATATCTCCTATTGAATGTCACAAAAGTATTTCAAATTTAAAATATCTAGGATTCTCATAAGTCTCCTCAACCCTAAATATAATAAGACCTTTTGTGGTATTCTTTTTTCTTTTTGCTTTTTGTTGTTTAATTTATTAGTGAAAGATTCCATTATCCATCCAAGTGAAAATCAGAAATCTGAAGGATATTTGTAGTATTGCTCTCTCCTTCATTGGCTATAATTAATTTATTACTAAAACTTATGAAGTTTAAACTTTCAGCTAACTCCCAATTCATTTCATTTGGCTCCTTCCACTGCCTGGACATCATCATCTCTTTCTGGGTCTATTGCAAGAGTCTACTAACTGGTATTTTAATTTTTATTCTGATGACCCCTCCCCCCCCCACAACAATTACTTCTCTGAATTATAGCAGGTGTGATCTTTTTGAAACAAGAATCAAAATCATGTTGCACCCCTACCTATTTGAAACATTTCAAGGGCTGCCCTTTGCTCTTAGGACAGAGGTAAACCCTTAGCAAGATCAAAATCATCTGCTGGTAGCCATTGAGGCTACTCGTCTAGACTTGAGCCAGTTTTTCTTTATGTCTTTTCTCTGATTAGTCTCATCTTTCTCAGTTCCTTAGTGAACCACGTTCACTCCTGCTATAAAGTTTTAAGATGTTTTCTCAGACCTACGCACCACCAACTCTCACTTCATTAATTTCTATCCATCCTCAGATCTCACCTCTAGCCATCTATCTAGTTGTTTAATACCAGGTTTCATATAATTCACCATCAAAGAATAAAGTTTTTTCCTTTGGACAGTCTCAATTTGTAATTATTTATTGGTGAATTTTTTTTTCAATTAATCTCTCTTCCTTTCCCTGAAAGCTCCATGAAACCATGGATTGTGGTTTTTTGTTCTTTGGTTTTTTGCTCTTTGGTTTTTTGCTCACAGTCATGTCTATAGCATTCACTCAAATTCATAGTATATGAAGCACTTAACAACTTTTTAAAATAAATAAAACTCTGAATAAAATTATTGTTATCTTCTTTTCCTCTCCTTAATACTGGGTCTATGGCAATACAAGAAAACATGGAATAGAAAGTACACTAGAGAAGATAAAGTAATGCTGAGCTTCTAATCTCTTTGAAAGTTTTATGGGTTAAGATTAGGCTGAGATCAGCATTCTCCTACTCCCCTGTGTTGTACTGGGAAGCTAAGCATCTATAACCTTCAGGGGTTAAGTTGTAGAATGATAACACTGGTCACTTTCCCATGCAATTTTCTCATTGGATCTTTGGTAGCCTGTTTCACAGAATTCAGACTCTTCATCTTCAATTTTAGGGGTTTTTGGAAAACTTGAGTTTATGTATTCTACTGAGGAGAAGTCTTTCACTGCCTGCTCCTAATCTTTGTTCACTTTGCCTCTTTCTGTCCTTTCCTTTCCACTTTGCTTCATGCCCTCTTTCCCATGAGTCAGCCCCTTTTAGGTATAACCAATCACAAAGAAGCCAGGCTTGGTGAGGCTTTTCTTTTAAGTTATTTCTCACAACTGGCCTTTCTATGGCTTATTTAGCATCAGACTAGGAGGAGTGGGAAGACAAGAAAAATCAATGTCAACATATTTTTCTGTACAAATTTATATTGATGTGTAACCCTGTACATGTACAGCTCTGTAAATATACTATGTTGTTCTTTTATGTAAATTATATAATAATAGCAGGTTTCTACAATATGCATCCTACCTTACAGCAAATATACATAAATATTGATAGATATCTTTTAAAAACTTTATCACTTTTTACAACAGACTCAGGTTCCCTGAAGATGAAAGCATCCCTTAACAAAATTATTTGTTTTAAAGCTTTGTACTCAATAGTAATATAGGGAATTTATGCCTTTACATGTATAGCCAAAGAGAGGCTCAGAAGAATGGATTCATATTGTGAGTCAGCAGACAATCTAGAAATTCTGCCTTCTACAAATTAGTTCATCCCTTACCTCTTCTCTCTTTTAAGTGGAAGGGATGACTATAAACTTCTGAAAGCTTATTAATGTATTATTTATGAAAGGAGCCCAAAAAAGCATTGTTTGGTGCATCTTTTTCAGTCTGGAGGTACATGTCCTTACATCTAGGAAATAAAGCAATGAATAGAAGTTCTGTCAACAAGCACAAGGTGATAGGTCATTATAAAATTTAGAATTCAGTTTTCCTGGAAGATTACAAATATATATTTCTAAAACAGGTGATCCAATTATGTATCAGATATAAACTATTTTTACTTAATGCCAAACCCAAATATTCAGGATGATTACAAAATAACATAGAAAATAAAAATGTTCTTATTCAGTTGTTTCTTATTGTGTGATATACATGCTTCGAATTAAAATAATTGTAAATAAAAGTTTATACATAAATAAAACTTTTTAGCTATATAATTGAATTTTTACCCTTTTCCAAAAATCTGAATTTTAATAAGTTGGCAAATAAAAGTTGATTTGGGGGGACCAAATTTATAGAAAGAAGGGTGTTCTGAATCAGTGGTCTGATTATGGAAAGAAAAAATTTTACTTGCAGTAAAAAAGTCTGCCAGTGAGTGTGAATGCTTTGTAGTACCTTCCTTACTCTCATTCCCCTTAGTTGGCCACCACGTTACACAGGTATCCCCTGGAGTTGTGTAATGCAGCAATATTGGCAATCAAATTATTATTTTCCCCATATTAGAGAAATGTATTCTCTGACAGGTGTACTAACAACTCACTCAGAACTTGGCTCTTCTTTTGCAATGTAGTTACATTGACTAATAAGGCCTCAGTAATAGATTTCTTCAAACAGTTAATTATTTGATGTTCAAATATGAAGAAAAGTTAAAAGAATATTATAGTAAAAACCATATACCTAACACTTGGATTCTACAATTAGCATTATATACTGTATTTTATTACATATCATTCTATCTATTTATGACTCTACCCATGCATAAGCCCATCTAATTGTTGATGTGTTTTCAAATAAGTGCAAACATCAGGGTAGTTATCCCCTAGTACTGCAGTGTGCATGCATTAACTAAAATTCCATCTTTGTTCACGTTTCTTTTTCTTTATAGATAAAATTTATATACAATGAAATGAAGACTTTCTAAGTGTACTATTCTTTAAGTTTAATAAACAGCATTTATCTGCCTAACTTCTAGGGATATAGGACACCCTAGAAAGTTTCCTCACGCCTCTTCTCAGTCAGTCCATGTCTCTAGAGGTGTGCTCTGTTCCGGTATATTTTTCAACAGTTATTAGTTTGTGGGTTATAGAACTTCATATAAATGGAATCATACAGTATATATTCTTTCATGTTGTACCTCTTTACTCAACATAACGTTTTTGAAATTCATCCATATTTTTGTGTGAGTTAATAGTTTGTTCCTTTTCTTTTTGAGCAATATCCCATTGAATGAGTATATCAGTTTATCCATTTCCAATTGATGAACACTTGGCTTCTTTCCAGTTTTTTAATATACACAGTTTTTTGAAGTGTTTGTTCAAAACTTGCCACTGGATGCCTTAAATTCAAAATTTCTTGTTCTTTTACACATTTGGTGTTTTTTTATGTGGATACTGAACATTATGATCAATACATTGTAGAAACTCTGAATTAGGTTAACTTCTTTTGAAGGTTCATTCTTATTCTACCAGAAAAGCTATACTTATTTAGGTTCAAACTTCAAATTCAGGCTTTCTTACTTATAGACTCTCAGAAAGAAAAATCTCTATTCAGTTCTTTCAAATTCTTTCAGCTTCAGGATACTACTTTTCAGCAGACCCTTATGTCTCCTCTACAATTGCATAGTTTAACAATTATTCAAGAATTTTGGTGAGTTTTACATTTTACATGCAGTTTTTGGAGCTGCCATCTATGTGACCCCTTCTTTCCAAGATTCTTCACCTTCTAATTTTTCTCTGCTCTACCACTCTCAAATGTTGTCTTCTCACATTTACCAGCTGGAAAGTAACAAATATAATAATATAACACCTGTATCAAAAAATGTACAGATTCTGGAAGAATTAGACATATCTACCTAAAAAACCAAAATGATGGCTAATTGCTTATAGTCACTAGCTCTTGACACTTTTGCTTTCAAGATTGTATGTGTGTTTATGTGTGTGTGTGTGTGATGGAGAAAGAGAGAGATTGAGAAAAATAGAGAGAGAGAGAGAAAGAGAGAGAGAGCATGATTACTTAACCAAGAATTTGATCATATAAAATAAATATGAATTTGCAATTTATATAAATGATAGACCCTTTTTTCATTTATAGTCTAATAATTGTATATCATTAAATGTTCACTGTATTGTCTGATTATTTTATTATAATACTAATTATAATTTATATAATTGTATTTGACATTCATATACAATTCTTACCCTTCATCGTTTATTGTTTTATGACCTAGTCATGCCTTTACAAGCTACAAACATTTTAAAAAGATGACATAGTTAACTAATGCATTTCAGTAGTCTAGTATATTTGTCACTGATAAAATATTTCTATAATACACTAAAATATTTCTATAAATAAAAATGATTATGATAAAAATAATTAATAGTTATTATCTAAAATGTAGGACCGAAAGGGACCATAAAATAGTTTTTTCTAATTTCTATAATGAAAGCTAAGTCACTGCTATTTTAAGAAAAAAAAATCACCATATTGTTTTATGACATGCTCCTTATGATCAAAACCATTGGCTTGAATTTAAATCTATTTTCTCTCATTCTGCAGTCAGTGGAGATTTATATTATAAAATTGTTACTATCCCGATAAAATTTGGTTTTTATTAAAACCATAGGAAATTAATAGCATTTTGTTTGACATTTTTTTATTTTGTATTATAACATTTGACTAAATGTTTCAATGTTTCAACTAGATGAAATGCTCTTTATTGATATAATTTCATACACATTTTCTCCTCTTATCCTCCATGGCACCTAGTTTGGTGTTTTGCATAGAAGCACCCTAATTATTTGAAATGACACAGACCTGCCAGGTTACATATATAAAAGATAAAAATCTGAACCTATCTCTGTAGCAGCTTGAAGTCATGATAGACTCTCTCACATTGCACTCTATTCCAGTATTGATTTAAATTTCAGCTCCTTATGCTTCTTAACCTGCCTGCTGGCTATTCCCAGAGGGTGGTCCTTAATTGCTTAGCCCCCTCTGCTGTGATATGTGCTAATTATGAAACACCTGAGATAGTAAAAACACGTTGATTAGTATTTATGGATTGGTAGTCCAATTTTCCAATGGTAACATGGGAATTATACTGTGTATCTTGGGAGAGACTCAACATAGACAAATGTACCTGATGAGACAAGTGGGGGGAATAGGAAGAAGACAGGATCAGCTCAATGTTCATGGCGTTTAAAAGACTTAAAGAACAAAAGCCAAGTAGATGATGAAAAGACTTGAAGAGGAAATTTATGCTTTCAGATTTTTGCTTCAGAATAAATTAATTTCTAAACTTAACTTGTGATAACTTAACTTTTCCTATTTGATCTCATCTTAATATCATTGTCAAGGAAGAGAGATGAGAAGGGATTGAAAATGAAGAAAATATGAGGAAATTCAAGGTAGATGAAGTTTTGTAGAAAGAATTGAAAGGAGGAACCTAGGTCAGCAGTCAAGCCTCTTGCAGGGAAAACGAGAATCCTCGGTTGTGACTTGAGGCAATTACTCTCTGCAGCTACCCGGTTTACAGCTTCCCTCTACATGGACCATGTCTTTCAACTTCCCTTCTCCATGAAATTAAAGTAAAAATGCAAGTTTCTTATAAGTCACAACTTACCAAATACCTATGTGCTTGTTTCAGGGAGAATTCTAAAGACTGTTGCTTCCCAAACATACATTCAGTCTGACCATTGATGTCAGTCATTTCATTGTTGAGATAGGAAGCCAAATTAGAACATCTTTTATAATAAAAAATAACTCTATAATTGTGATCAATAGAAACATGACTGCCATTCTTTCTAGAATAGCTCAGCACCAAAGTCTTCAATATCCCAGAGATAAAAAATAATATTTTTAGTGTTTAGCCATCTTCTTTCTGTAATGATGATGAGAAAACTCTTGAATAAAGTCATTAAGCATTGTTTGTCATTTTCAAACCCTTGACTTGTAAACACACTTGTGAAAAATAACTTCTTTATGTGTTGAGAACTAGCAATAACTAAATTGGACTAAGGACACAACAATGCCTGGAGCAGTAATTTGAAGAAAAAAAACATATTGACTGCAGAGCATCTTGCATATATAAAAAATGCTAGATGCTAATGATGATTATCTGAGACATTTTGATGACTCAAGCTCATTACTGTGATTCATAAAAAGTAATTATCAGTCATACTTAATATGATAGACAGTCTTATGCTGATCACCCTAAAGAAACAAAGTCCAGTCTAGTTTATTAGCTTATGTCTATAGTAGTACAACTGAATTGATTTAGTGTAAACATTGGCCTGGTATTAACCATTCATCAGTGTTTTGTTTGTATAATTTAATTTTATGAAAAGCAAACTCTCTATGCTCAATAATCCGGTCCAGACAATCAAATTCATTTATTGTTTCTACTGTCATCCTTTAAATCATTATTTATGAATGGACTGGCTCTAATGTTATAATTGTATCATATGCAAGCAAAATTTCCAATTATTTAATTTTACTTGTAAAAACTATTCTTAAAAGCACACACAATTTAATAAAATTAATCTGAACTACTGACTCATGATATAGCAAGGCTGGTGGTTAAGGTAAGGTTAAATTCTAATTTCTTTAGCTTTGTCGTATGAATGGATTCTAATACTTTCTGGTGTAAATTAAATCTTTGAAAGACTTATCCTTTCTGAATAGGACAGTAGAATTAGAAATGGTTCAAGGAATGCATAGCTAGGAAATATACAACATATTTGAATTTAAGTAGGAAATTTGGTTATTTATAATACTCTGCCATGTGCTCTTTCTTTACCAAAAATGCTGCTTTCAACAACCAAGGGAATTTTGTGGTTATTTTCACAGTAATAAAGGTGATAATAAATTTACATTGACGTGAGCTGACTGACTACTTAATCTCACTCTTGCTGTGACCATTTTGTCATATTTGCCAAATGATTAGCATTAACTAGGAGGCTGAACTATAACCTTGAGTACTTTTTAATAGCATGTATTGAATTTTTTTATTTCACATATTTAACATATTAACAAATAAGTTAATTTTAAAACTTATTTTTTTGTTTTCCAACTTTTATTCAGATTAGTATTTTTTTTAAAGAAGGTAGTATCTTTTTAAATCTCTGAGCACACCAATTAGAATTATTTTTCTTGTCATGACCTCTAACTTTTTCAGGGGCATTTGCTCTGCTACTTCTATTTGATTTCTTTTATTCTGTTTATTTTCCTCAAATATTTGATGATTTTTGGTTTTCCATTTATAATTATTAATGAAAGGTAAATGGCATGCATACATAATACAAAAATATTTTTGAACAAATAAATAAAACTACATTTATGGATATATATAGAAATCTTTTCAGCTTGCACAATGTTTTTTTTCTTTAATATTTTTACTTCCTAATAGGAATTAAAAATCTAACACGTATTTTGGGGAAATAATAATTTAAAATTTAAATACATAGAAATAAAAGAGTAAAAGGGGGACTTCTGATTTCTACACATTTTAGAATAATTGGAATGGGATAGAAGCCCAGTGAGCAAAAAGATGAGGGGGAAGAAAAAGTGCTTCAATGACCTGTGGGACTACATAAAATAATCTAATATAAGGTTAATTGGAGTCCTAAAGGAAAATGTATAAAGCAGAAAAACAAAAAGCCTTTGAGACAAATGAGTGAAATTTTTAATTTTGATTAATTCTAAGTATCTAAGGATCTCAGTGAACTCCAAGCAAGAAAATGTATTTTATAAAGCACACCAAAATTTATTATTATCAAATTATCAAACTAGTGATAAAGAGAAAAACCATGTCAACAAATTTGGACTAATTGATATTTATGAAATATTCCACCCAACACCTACAGAATATAAAATATTTTTAAATGCAAACAAACAAACAAAATTAATATAGACCACTTGTTGAGCTATAAAATGCAGCTCTATTTTTTAATGTTTTATTGAGATATATTTGGCATACAAAACTGTAGATATTTAATGTATACAATTGGATGTGTTTGGAAGACCCATTAATTTAAAAATTGAAATAATACAGAGTATATTCTTTGATCATAAAAGATTTAAACCAGAAATAAATAGCAAAATAATTCTTAAAATTCTCCTTACATTTGGACAATATATAACAAACTTTTAAATACCCTATGTGTACAAATATCTTTTCGGATATTTGCACACCATTTGAAACAACATGGATGGACCTCGAGATAATCATGCTAAGCAAAATAAGCCAGACAGGAAAAGTTGAAAACTTCATGATATCACTTATATGTGAGATATAAACCTAAAAGCAATAAATGAATAGGACAAACAGAGACTCATGGACAGTAGACTAGTGGTTACCAGAGGGTAGGGGGAAGAGGGGAGATAGATGAGGAAAAAGGGGTCAAATATGTGGTGACAGAAAGAAATCTAACTATGGGAGGTGAACACACAATGCAATATATATATACCTTTATATTTTAAATATAAATTTCTTAAATTTATATTTAAATTTAAATTTTAATTAAATTTTATATCTTACTGGATTTATAAACTTACTGGATTTTGTTAACCAATGTCACCATAAAAAATTTTTTTTAAATCATAATGCCATATTAACAGGCAGCCAATTAAATATTTACAATATTATTATTGTGACAGCAGTTTAATCAAAATAATTTAATTAAAATAATTTTTGCACAAAAATAACTATCCTATGGATCAAATAGAAAGTAATAAAGTAATTCAAAAATATTTTAGGAAGAATGATAAAATACATTAAATCAATATTTTCAGAATGCAGCTAAAACAGGAATTAGAGGAAAATGTGTATTGTAAAATACTTGTATTAGAAAAAAAGAAATGGCTAAATCAATTATTTAAAATTCTACCCTAAAATCTTTGAAAAATAAGAGAAAATTAAACCAAAAGTAAGGAGAAGAAATAGATTAGAAAAAGTTTAACAAGTAAGAAAAAAATCAATAAATGGAACCAAAACATGTCTCTAAAAAAGATCAACAGTCTGAGCAAAAAGAAGAGAGAGGGGAGACAAATGACCAAGATCAGCAATATTAGAAATAAACATCACTATCCCACTGACCTTAAAAGTCTAATAAGGACAATTTAGCTCAAACTTTACCAATAAATTTCTTAGTTTAGATGAAATTGACAAAAATCTTCAAATGACATGACTTTTAAAAATTGACACCAAAACAAAACAAAAACAAAAACAAGAAAAATCTTCAACAGGAAAAAAAATTGACAAATAAAATAAAATAAAATATTAAACCATAACTATTATATCAAATTTACAATTCAAAAAAGGACACAAAAAAACTCTGCCAACATGGTTTTACTGGTTAATTTGATGAACATTTAAGAATAAATAATGTCAGTCCTACATAAACTCAGCATTTAGAGGCATAAAGAACAATTGCAACAAGTTTATTGAGGTAAACATAACTGTGATAGCAAAACCATACAAATACATTTTTTAAAAGTTATAAACAAATTACTCATAAATATGGATGCAAAAATCGTTAACAAATTTAACAAATTGAATCCATAAAAAGAATAATTTATTATAAACAAGTTGGTTTTATTTCATGAATGCAAGATTAGCTTAACATTCAAAAAATAAATCAATATAAATTCCCATATTAACAGAGTAAAGGAACTGTATTATCAACTCAATTGTTGCAAAGATAGTATTTGTCAAAACTGAAACCCATACTCAGAGAAAACTAGGAATAGAAATACTCTCGACCTGATAAAAGGCATCCATGCAAACTTTGTACTTAGGAGTGAAAGAACAACACTTCTTTTGCTTGGGAATGAGGTGAACATATCTGTTCTCATCACTTTAACATTGTATATGAAATTTGCTAAATTAAAGCCAAGAAAAGATCTACAGATAGCAAAAAATAAGTAAAACAGTTTTTATCTGCAGATGACATGATTGAGTATGTACAAAATCCTAAGGAATCTATAAAAATGCTATTAGGACTAACAATTCAGCAAGTTTTCAAGATACAAGGTCCACATACAAAAATCAGGGTTTAAGTTGTAGTTGTTATACTAGTAGTGAACAATTAAAAAAGAAACTAAAAAAAGAAACTAGTTAAAATCCATATATCTGACAAAAGATTTTTATCCACAACATATAAAGAACTCATAATTTATTGTTGAGACCAAAACAGGAGAATTGCTGCAAAGATGCATTAGGGAATTTTTTGGGGTGAAGGAAATGTAGTTACACGTATTTATCAAAACTCACTAAACTTCCCTTAAAATGAGTGCACTTTGTGTAAATTATACTTCAATAAAATTAACTATTAAAAATACTAGCATGAATTTTGAGGGGGCAGAGAAAATTGGCAACGCAATTTTATAATTCATATGAAAAAATAAGAATATCAAGAAAACTCTGAAATAAAAGGATAACAATGACTTGGCAAAACAGTGGTCTCCAAATTTCCAGGAATTAAAATACATAAAATCCATCTTACAATAATATTAATTATATTATCTTAAACCAAAAATTAAATTATATTTCTGAAAAAAAGAAGCTAGACAAAGCTTCAATATAAAATATGTTAAATAAAATATTTTAATATATGAACATTTCTACCATTAAACTATTAGCAACATATATTTATGGTTGACTTAATAATTTAAGTAAAACATTGCAATACCACAGTAACACAAATTAAGTTAAATTTGAAACATTTGCTTGGATTATAGAATGGCATGGGAGACAAGTTAATATGAAAATGCCTAGTTAGTCATGAATGAAATGAGTAAAAATTTGGGTGGATATTTAAATGAACAATAAGCTCAGTAAAACTCAGAGTTATTATTCTAGCAGTATGCATTAAATATTAAACTCTTCAAAGGAGTTTTACAAAGCCTGCTCTAAAATATATTATACAGCTCATTTTACATGGAAATGAATAAATATGTCCATCTTCAGTATAATATGAAATCTGACTGAACTTTCTTCTGTTTGGTATTGGTCTGGAATAGATCTGACAGACCTGTTAGAAGAATAAGAAACTGTTCAGAGAGAAACTGTTTCAGGATGTTCTACTCTTTGAGTTGAATGAAGTCTTTGTTCTCTCTCTCTCTCTTTCTCTCTCTGCATATATACACACATATACATATATTCATTTATTCATTTCCTTATCGATATGTGTAAATATATAAAGAATATGCATATATGTATTATATATGAATTATTTATATGTATAAAAAAGAAAAACTCTTCACATCTAACTAGAAAAACATTCTGTCGCTTGACAAAAAATGTTCATTAAAATATGTTCCAGTGGAATTTAGGTCACTGTGAACTCAATGAACTTCTTATCCTGGAATATTCACAACAGTTAAGTTCATAAAATCAGTAAAAATGAGAAAAGGGTCTGTAAGTTTGGCTTACTACATTGTTTGAAAGAAAACGAAATTAAACTAGGACTCTTGTTACACTATTTAATAAATATTTTGGTGGTAGAATATTTGGATTTCACCTGTGAAATCTACGTATTTTAAGAATTAATTTAATTAATGAACATCAAAGACAAAAAGAAAAAAAACTAATTGTTTATTTGGACAAGATATGTTCCCTATATTTGTTCATTCAGAAGCTTTCCATACACTTTGGAAATGCATAATTTCCCAATTATTTCTTAAATAATAGAATTGCAAATTACCAGTTCTCTATGAAATGAATATCGATTTCTGGCAGGTGACTGGAAGACTGGGGTCTAATTCTGATCTTGTCTCTAGCTATGACCTTGGTGAAGTCACTCACTTCCTTGCTTCAGTTTCTTCATCTGTAAGATAGGGAATACTCTTGCCTCGAAGGAGTTGTTAGTAAGGCAACAAAAATAATGTGTAAAAGATTTTTTAAATGTGGTTTTGTTTGAAAATAAAGCTATTGTTTTTTCCTTTTCCTTTTTGCATTTAATTGAGTGTATTTTTTGGCAGAAGATCGGTAGAATTGTTTCCTTATTGTTTTCAAGACCTCACTATTTTATTTTAATGCCTATCTAACTATACTGCTTTTGATTGTAGAGAAAGTATACATTTAAATGTTTATATCCAGAAAACAACTGTATAAGAGTTTTACTTATTTGTAGAATCAGGCAAGAACCATACACTTTTTAGTATATGATCTGCTCTGAACTAGGCCATTTTAGGTTCCTCAGCTGCTTGTAGTAAATAGGCAGATATTCTAAATTCTTTTGGTGACTTCCATTTTAAAGATGATTGCCAATGTCACTGAATGTGGGAATATAGGCATCAAATTAAGTGCCAACACTGACAAGTAAAGTGGACTTTACATCACAAAACATCCAAGTTAGGCAGAAACCTTACTGATTGTGATGCCCATCGCCACCCCAGGCATAATTGAAGCAAATCTCAGTACAGCCTTTGCAAGGTATACACTTTTTCAAAGATATATAAAGCTTAAATCTTTCTACATTTCATGACATCTTTTACAATTTTCTCCTCTTAGACTCCATCCACTCCACCCCTACTCCACCAGAACAACACATACCCCAAAATAAGCAACAGGAGCTTTACCAAGAAAGATAGTGAGTTACAATTGTCCCAGATTCCCAAATGGGAGATACTTTCCTCTAGGGGCTCTCCTGTCATGCAGCTATCATCTAATGGGCACATGCTGTGCCACTTGCACTGGGGGGAGAAAAACAGATGCAATTCTGATATGTTTAACCTATGATGTGGGAATGCTGGATATTGGAGACAATAAATGTTACATTAAGCAATATCCTTAGAGCAAAGATGCTGACCCGTCCTTCATTTACCCTTTGTTGTTGTGCTACTCCTTTAATGGATGAACATCTACTCCAGACACTCATATTTTTCTTATTTCTTTTTCTATTCATTCAGCTTCTTTTTTCAGAAAAGCTACTTAGAGGAGCTTTTCTTGTTTCTCTGCTGATCATTCAAGGCTCTGTCTCAGGCTCTCCTCTCATGCTACATACTCTTCTACCTGTTCTCATCCAATCTCTGCTACAATTACAAGTTACCAGCCAATGACTCTCAAAGTGACATCATTAGTCTAAAGCTCTCTTATGGGCTATAACCTACATACTTAAATATTCAACAGCCTATTGGATATCTTAATTTGAGTTTCCCCAGACCTTCAAGCTCATCACAGAAATAAGAGCATCAAATTATTATCTAACTTGGCCAAACCTTTCCTTTCCACTTTTCACTACTTCAATAAATGGTGTAATCCTTCTCTCAGATGCCCAAGTCAGAACATTGAACATTTTTCTTGATGCCTTTTTCTTTCTCACCTCTGCATGTTATCACCAGTTTTGCCAATTCTACCTCCTATATATCCCTCACATTAGTTTACATATCTCCATCTTCATAGCCACGGCTTAAATTTTTTCTATCCAGTGCCCATCAATTTTTGTCTAGATAATTTCAGAGTCTCTCAATCACACTCTCCTTACAATATTATTGCCTCTTTAAGTGATTCTCCATAAAGCTATTATTATGGTCTTTTTTAACACTATAAATACAATCATGTCTGTTTCCTGCTTAAAACGTTTCAATGGTTTTTCAATTGTTTCAAGGTTAAAATTCAAACTCATTAGCATGACATTCTCCAAGATCTGGTCCCTGTTCACCTGTCTAATTCCATGTCTGACTATTCCCTACTACACACGTTGCACTGCAGATATAATAAAGTACTATACTTACAATTCTAGGAAACTGCCCGTCAATCACTTTTCTCTGTTAAATATACTTTTCCCACTGCCTGGGATTTTCTCTCTCTCTCTCTCTCTCTCTCTTTTTTTTTTTTTTTTTTTTTTTTTTTTTTTTTTTTTTTTTTTTTTTTTTTTTTTTTTTTTTTTTTTTTTTTTTTTGCTTATTTAGCCCCTACCCACCATTAAAAATTTTGTTCAAATGTCACTTCTTCTGGAAAGTTGTCTCAGACAACTTTCCCACCAATTAGACTCTATTAGGAGCCCTGCCTCTGAGCTCCTGCATTATGAAGCTCTGTAATAGCATCTCAGTTCTCACCAATTTTATATTTATTAAGAAATGAATACACATGCCAGGCATGGGGCTAAGAGCTAGAGCTACATAAAGATGAAGACACATCTCTTCTCTCTATGAAGTACTTGGCGTAGTCTAGCTCTCTTTTCACACTGTGTAGTTTGCTTTCATCCTTTTTCATTATGCTATGAACTTCCTGAGGCCAGGATATCTCAGTCTCCAATGTCTAGCACAGTATCTGGCACTCTCTGTGTGCTCGATAAATATGTAAATGGATAGCTTTGGCTTTTCCCGCATGTGGAAGATGATTTCTGGGGTCTTAAAAATTCTTATAACATTTGAAAAATAAGCATGCATAGGCAGAAATGTTATCTTTCCCTTTGTCATAAAAATCCTTTCTGACATGCTGCTCTATCTCACTTCTCCTCTCATTTGTTAGCATTTCGGCAGAAGCCCAGACTGTATCCAGGCATTATTTATGTAATGCCTACTCTCAATATGTGTCTTGGCTGAGTGGCAGGCAAAGCTCAGCTTTTCTATTAAATGAGGTCCTTATCTCTGATGGAATATACAACTTGGTTTTCTTATGTTGTATTGTGGTTGCTTTAATAGATATCCTAGAGCTTTGCTTATTAGCCCCTACTAGAGCACCATGACAGCTGTAAACCATTAGTTTAGGGCTTGCCGGAGGCCTGCAAAGCACTGTGCCATGATCATATGATTAATCCAATTCGTGCAACAACCATAATTCTGAATTTCTGATGGAGTTTTAATAGGGATGATTGGGGGAGAATGTATCTCAGAGCTACTAAAATTCATCTTTCCTCCCAATCAAATGCCAGACTGAATTTGAGAAAGCATTCTTTTTGTTTTTAACCAAAATTAATTTTTTTTTTCATATTTTTTGCCTGATGAGGTAATTGCAGATACTCTCTGGAAATGTTTTGCAGAAAACAATTCTCCAAAATTTGTCTGTCATTAGCTGTACATGAAAAAGAGGTAAGTGAGTTGGGAAATGTGTATGCACACCCCATAAATGGCTCCCAGCTGTTTCTATGCTGGTTTCTTTCTCCATCAAGTTGGTGAATGCCAATCATGAACTTATGCAACAGTGTCTCTGAGATTCTGGGGTCTTGTTTAAAAGTACAGTGTTCCCAAAGGATCTCTGAAGAGTGAACCAAAACTTGAACATGTCATTGCTTTCTTATGCTCTAAAAATTAAAAAGGAGGACAGACAAAACAGAATATATTTTTTATACGTTACCTCAGTCAATACTAGCTACTCAAATATTTGATTAAATATGAAATAGAGAAAATACAAGGTTTACACCAAACCTTGTATCCATATCAATTCTTAACTCACTCTCTTATGATGTCACTTTTACCTGATGCTAAAAGGAAAGGAAAATATTCCTACACAAGATGACAGTCACTGTGGTGCTACATTTAATTACTAAATTTCTTAAGAATACTTTATTTAGTATTCAGAAATTTATTCAGTAAGTTCTTACATAACAACTTAATGACAGACACTTTGTGTGGTGTTGAAAACCCCAAAGTATTGAAAATAGATATCTTCCATGCCTTCAACGGATTTAAAATGAAGAAATAGAAACCAGCATTAATAAATAAATATGGTAATAATAAATCATATTCCTAATCATACATGATAAATATGATTATAATTTGTGATAAATGGTATGAAGTAAAAGTAAATAATGTGAGAACAGAATGCAAGAACATGAAATGTTAAGCAGCCTTGATCTCCCCAACACCCAACCCTAATACAGATGTGCAGAGCAGTGCTCCCTGTAATAACATGAACCAACAATTTCTTAGCCCCAGTGTGGGCAGAGCAGTCCACTGTTTTGGTTGAGACCATATCCATTGGTGTGTTGGCCAGGAACCAACTGGAGAGCACCCTTCCACTTGACAGCCAGGGTTGTGCCTCTGCTCTTGTCCTGAACTGTCTATGACAGGCTACTGCCTGAGAAGTTCTGCTGTAGGTCTGTCAAAAGAAAACTTAATGTTTGTTGCAAGACTGAAAGGCTAGTTGGAAGCTACTCTTGAAAGCCACTCTCCTAGCTTCCAAGGCTCCTTCCAGACAGTCTACTTGCCTGTTCCAAAGTCAACCACACACATTTTTCTCCTTGAACTTCACATCCACCCAGGGAAGCACTGTTTAGTATTCTCATTTACAAGAGAATCCGGCTCAAAAAGGATACATGACCTGCTCAAGGTCACACAGTTAATATACGATAGTGTTGGAGTCCAAACCCAGCTCTCCTGAATCCGAATCAGGGGCACGCTTTACTGTGCAGCTAAAAAAATAAATAAGATTCTATTGCTTTCCTCTAAGAATGCTGACAGATAAAATGGGGAAAATAATGCAATCGCAAGGACTAAATAGGAAAGTACAAGTTAAGCACTTAGCAAACTGGCATATAATATACATTTGACAAAATATTAGTTATTACAAATATTATTATTAAAACTACTGTTCTAGCATTACAGGTTATCTTGTTTATAAAAGAAATTTAAAAGATTTTTTCTGGGCATAAATTAAAATATGCTTCTAATTAAAAGAGAATGAATGCAAAAGTATAAGAAATTTTGAAAATATAGAAAATTATAAGCAGGAAAATGAAAGTAGTTCTTACTCTCATTAATTAAAAAGTAACAGGTACAGCAGCAATGGTGATAAGTCACTTGGATCTCTCTTCAAGAAAGAATTCTTGGTGCAGCTATAAGGAAAATTTATAGAGCTAATAGTCTCCAGCCATTAACACATGGGGAATTCTCTTGGCTTTGGAGATAAGGCCATGTTCTTCCCTGTTTATAAGTGAACTTGGTAGAGGTACCAGTTCCTGGCCAATTCTACCCAGCATGGAACTCCTCCTATGGTCAGCCTTTGCTCTGGCACTCCCTGTTGGGTTAGCAGAAACTGTCAGATCTGCTTTGTGGAGAGTGCTTTCTCCACCCATTCTTCTGATAGGTATCAGATCTGCATAGCAGTCTGCAGACTATTTCTGCCCAATCTTACTGTCTCCCCCTTTTATCTTTCACAGGTATTATGCCCCAACAAAGGCCCCAAACAAAGAACTTACACTCCTAATTCCATCATGAGATCTGCTTCCTGAAAGACCCAACTAACATAAAGGTATCTTTGCTCTCAGTCTTTTTTCTAAATGTATTTGTGTGTGTACTTATGTGTAATTTTTGTTGCATAACTGAGTTCATATCATGGACTTAATTTCATAAAATTGTTTTGTTGTCCACATTAAATATTAAAATGTTTCTGTCATTAAAATTTTTTTATTAATATCTTTTTAAAGGGTGAATAATGATTATGTTCATATACTTGTGTACATCATTTCACTTAATTTTTACAATATCAATTCAAAATAGGCATTTTTAATACTGCTTTTAAAGATGGGGAAACTGAAGTTTAGAAAAGTCCAGTAACTTACCTGCAGGCACAGAGCAAGCAGAGCCAGAGCATAGCATGAGCATTAGGTTCCAGTCTTGCCAAAGTCTGAGCACATGCTGCTTTGACCTACGTGATGTCTTGTCACTACCCTACTCCCATACATCAGACTCTTACTCGAATGGCAGCCTTTACCTCTAATCCTTGTAGTGTTTATCCTGGCCCTCTCCAGGGGAGAAATTGAGGGTCAGGATATCTTTCATGACTTAAACATTACTGTCACCTAGTTATTAGACGTAAAGTAACAGCAGACTTTTCATTTAGTCATTAAAAATTTGTAGGACATCTGTGTGGAGATAGAGGTTACATATGACTTTGATGGGATAGAGACTAGTACAATTTCAGATGATAGGCAATATGATAGAACTTTACAGAAGGCTCTCTGGGGACATAATCCAAGGAACAGAATTGCAATGAAAGCTTTTGAGGAAGCTGAGCTTAAAGGATTTACTGAGCATTTCAAGGCAGTAACAATGTGTGCAAAAGGAATCTAAAGAAACATTAGCTATAACTAAAAAAGTGTGTGTGTGTGTGTGTGCGCGCGCGCGTGCGTGAGCATGTGCACGCGAGTACACGTGGTAAGGAAAAAGTGCTAATAAGAAGTATTATGGACTGAATTGTATTTCTCCTAACCACCAGCACATCAGAACATTACTATATTTGGATGTAGGGTGTTTTAAAAAGTAATTAAGGTTAATGAGGTCATTAGGATGGACTGTAATTCAATATGACCAATGCCCTTAGAGGAAATTGGGACAGACACACAGAGAAGAAAGACCATGTGAAGACACAGGGAGAAGAGGGTCATCTACAAGCCAAAAAAAGAGGCCTCAGAAGGAACCAGTTATGACAACACTTTGATCTTGGACTTTGGCCTACTGAACCAATAGGAAATTTCTATCATTTAAGCCACCCAGCTGTGGTACTTTGTTTGGCAGGCCTAGGTAACTAGTACTGGAGATGAAGCTGCAAAGGTAGGCAAGGAATTGATTACAGAGGCCCTTGCATGCCATATTCAGGAATTTATGTTTCTGTTCAGAAGACAATAGAGAGTTACTAAAATACCTAAATCAAGGAGAGATATAATAAAATTCATGTTTTAGAAATGTTTAACCTTTGTCCTCAGTAATTCCAATTCTGTTCCCATGAAGCTCTTCTTCCATGATGGAAGTAAATGGGGCTTCGGGAAGGATGGAAGTAATTATTCAGTGACTGGTTTCTACATATCTGATTAGGCTTCAAGCTGCAGTCTCTGACAATCCCATCTCTGGTTTGTCCTTGTTTTCAACCTTCTTTTTTTTTCTTCTTCTTTTTTTTCAAGAATAACCCCTGAGTCCACAATTCTGACTCTTCTTCCAGGCCATGAGTCATGCCTGTCTCACCAAATCTCATCAGTTTTGATGACCCAGCATGACATTTAAAGAACACTGGAAAGACTTAAAGATGTTACACACTGGAAGTATTTATAATAGAGACCCAATACTGAGTCTCAAATGGGATTCAAACTCATGTGGGCATAGCTGAAAATGTGGACGATGCTGTGAGGTGCCCAGGGAAACAAGTAGTCTGGAAACACTGGTCTCTGCCATCAATCTCTAGTCTAACCCTTTGGATGTGTGTAGGGATAACGAAGGGGAAAACTGAAGAAATCAGTTTCATGGGCTTCTGGTGAGAGGTTGAGTGTGTGATAGTGTGGTTAGCAGAGATCTTCTCCCCGTGTGCTTTACATATCACATGGCACAAGCCCTGTGAAAGGCTTTGCTATTTGGGGAGCAGGTGGAGATAACAATGTTGGCATGGAAATGAGAGTTCTCACAGGAAGAAGGTAGACAATGAGAGAATCCGCTATAAATACATGAAGCATCCTCTTCTCTCGCTCTCACTCCTAGGGAACACCCATGACTCTTAGGGCAAATTATGGATCCAGGAGGGTTAAGTCTTTGGGTGGCTAGTGATGCCCATGGAATTTTGGCTTTACTAGGTCAAGTAATTACTCAGGTAATTACTGAGTGTCATTCACCAATTTCAACTACTGTTTCATCCCTATTCCTTGTTTAGTGCGACAGTGCTTATATAGCATGTCATATATCAACTATTACCTTTAATTTCTGGGAGGAAATAATGATAGATGGTAAGACAGATTTCCACATTCTGTGCATAACATGACTTCCTCATACTTTCTTCTTAACTTCTCTGCCTTTATGTTTTGGTAATTAATAATGGCTTTATTTTTAAAATCATGACAGAGTGGGAACAAGGTGCTACTATTTTCTCATAAAAATCATCTTTATGACATTTGGTATTATCCCACTCAAAAAAGGCAATAAAGATTCATTGCTACATGCTTGGGCACAATACTCAGCAGACATGATAAATCGAGTAGAGTGGGCTCTTCTTTTATGATGGAGGGAGAAAGTAAGTGGTGAAGAGGAAAGGAATTTCTTACAGATAAAACAAATAGAAATTTAACAACTACATTCCTATCAATAAGTACCTTAAATGAAAAAGAATTAAGTGCTCCAACCAAAAGATAGAATAGCTGAAAGGATAAGAATATAGAATCCCTACATGTGAAAAGGAAGGGGATGGAAAAAGATATTGTTTTGATGGACCTAGAATATGTTTAAGTCAGAGAAAGATAAACCCTATATGATTTCATTTATATGTGAAATCTAAGGAATTAAAAAACCAAACTAATCAAAAACGAACTCACAAATATAGTGGACCATTTGGTGATGAACAGAAGGAAAGGGGGTTTGGAGGACTGGGTGAAGGGCTAAAGAAGTACAAATTAGTAGCTGATGGATGGTCATGGGGATGGGGAGCATGGCAGAGGGAATGCAGTTAGCATTAATATATTGGCTAGGTGGAGGGTCGGGGAGGGAGGGTGCAATTGGGGGAATCGTTTTATGAACTCTATAGGTGTCTAACCAATGTATTGTATACTTAAAACTAAATTTAAAAAAATTAAAACAATAGAGACCTAAACTCCTTCCAAGTTATAAGTAATTGACTCATCTCAGCTTCCTGTAGCTGAACTCACCATGAATCTTAGTTATAGGTTTAAGACCATGATAGTTTCTGAATTAACTATGACTAGGTCTGAATATAGACCAATAGGTTTTAGTTCTATTGCTTGATTAGCTTTAGTAATGGTGTGGCAGATTGTGTTCTCCAAAAATGGCCATGGCAATATTTCCTGCCTCACATGCTATTCTACTTTCCTACCAAGAGGGAGAGACTATTTCTCCTCCTCCTGAATCTGTGCCAGCCTTTGTGGTATAAATGGAATACAGAAGTCAGGTCATCAATGACCACACAACTTCCACCTGCCTCTCTCTACTTTATTATGCTAACTCATAGGAATAAATCATCATGTGTCAATAGCCCAGGCCCCACAGAGAGGCCATGCATAGGTGTTTTAGTTTATGATCCCAGCTGAGGTCCAAAGTAATATATCCAGCATCAACTGCCAGACATGTCAACAAACAAATTTTCAGGTGATTCTAGCCCCCAGTCTTCAAGCTAATATTAGTAAAGTGAAGCTAATTCCACTGAGCCCATCCCAAATTGCAGGTTCATGAACCAACTAAAAGCTTTCATTGTTTTGGTGTGTCTATTACACAGCAATAGAGACTAGAATGAAAGGGCTTGTTGTCAACAAGACATGATTCCACTGTGCTAGGGATGAGTGCTCAGTGTTCTTGTGGAGACAACATTGAGTGGCAGTACTTTGCAGTCATCTTTTAAGTTACAATTACTTAGTAGTCAAGAGCATAGGCATTGAAAGCAGAAGTGCTGGGTTCAGATCCCAGCACTGCCTCCCAACTACCAGCTGGTGACCTCTGGCTTCATTGTAAACAGGGGACATTTTTATTTACCTCAAAGCTGTTGTGGGGACTAATTGAGAGTCTCGAACCACTTAATACAAATTGTTATACATTCTCTTAGGAACTAAGATCTCTGAATCAGTAGAGTTCAAATTTTTAGGAACAGGGAGCAACAATTTAGGGAGTAGGTTATTAAAAGTAGTGATGAGAAGAACCTTTCCACCCCCACCCTTTGATTCCTGAATATGTAATATTTTGGCTATGAGATTAAAAAGTACCATACTCTAGTCATTGGCTCAGAATGTTGTACTTAATAACAGAGTATTGATTTAATATCAAGAGTATTGATTTCCACATTATGTTTTGGTGGATTAGATATCATTTTGTTCATGAGTAGCTCAGATTATGTGACCATCTGGTATCCTATGGTCAACCATTAAGTTTTCACCTAGGCCCAGTAGCAAGCAGGAGTCAGAGGTCTATACAACATTCCTGTTTGTACAGACTTCAGTGCCATCAGCAGGGTCAAAGTCCTAAGTGATAGCATAGTATGCACCAAACCTGGTCCTGTTGCAGACTTTGTTTTGCTCCAAGTCTTATCCCACTGTTCAGCAAATGAGTGAGAACAGTACACTTATATTAGTATATACTGTTTTGAAAATTCATAGATAGCTAGGCCTCTTTCTTAATGGTAAGAAACTTGTCCTTCCCTTTGGTATTCCAACAAGCCCCAGACACCCCAACCCTTAGAAACTTTGCTTAAAAAACAGTTCCATGGTGTTCATTTCCCACACATTTGTCTTATTTACACTCCTAGGGTATTTGTCATGAACTGCTCCTCAGGTCCAATCAGAGCGATGTCAGGGGACCTAGGTTCTTAACACGGTTATAGCTGAGATGAGAGTTGGTATGGCTTACTGCCTTCCGAGAGAAGCAAACTGCTTCTAGTGGTCACTGATGTTAATATGGAGAAAAGAAAAGCACTTAACTGATCAATATGCACATCAGTTGTCAAGGGATGTGTAGATTTGCTTCAAAAAATATAGCACATGTGGAGTGACAGCTATAAAATGAAATCACCACCTAATTGGATTCATGATACTCCATACTCATTCTCTACAATCCACTTTCAAACAGTAGTTAAGTGAGAATGTGATAGGAATTGTGACCCCTGAATGCTCAAGTCTTTGATGAGGGCACTAATCTCTCTAGCACTCCCATACATAAAGCCTTAGCTCTGGTTAGGAGAGAAAGTTCTTGAACCAGTGTGATAATTTTGCTCTTTCTTGAGATGTTTACTTCAATTCCATATTTAGGAATTAAGGAAATAACCACAAGATTAGATTTTTGGGCCCACTGTGAGATGGACTCTAGTAAAACTCCATTTAACAGCTGATCTCCATAAACCTTATGTTTATCCTTATGTTGAAACCTTATGTTGAATCCAGTTCAACACATATTGTCTAAGTATCTATTGTTATAAATTAACATCATTCTACTGTTTAGTTCAAACTCAACTTTGTCTTGGTTGAAGTTGTTTCCTTCTAGATCTTTCTATACTGTGGCTCTAGTTATGGGTCTAGAAGTAGTTAGGGGCAGTGGAGTGGATCTAGGGGAGAATGAGCATTGCCTTGCAAGGTATTAGCTTCAGGGGACCTTCAAGCAAATTGGTGGCATTAATAGAAGAGAAAGAATTTCATCTATCAGCATGGGATGCTCAGCAAATGGATGGGTTCATGGTTCTCAAATTTTACCCAACTGCTCCATTCCAATTCTAAGGATCTCCCTTCATCCTAGTTAAGAACTAGTCTTTCACATGAGAGGCTTGAAAAGTGCATGAATGCTATTGTGTTGTGATTTGCAAACTATAAAAAAAATCTAAGTCTTTCAGAATTTTAGCTCTGTCTTGCTGAGGCTGGAAATTCTAAGCCTTGAGCCTGTTGTTTTCTTTGCATAAGCTCTCTGATGCCATCAGAACTAGCCACGTCATCTCAACATCCTTATGCCATCATTACCACTGTTCAGGGTCAACTTGGTTTCTCAAGCCCTGCCATATATAAGCATTCTTCTCCAGGTGTCAGCAATTACTAATAGTAATTGTGAAAATTAGTCATCCATGGACTCTTACTATCATATTTTTCACCAATAATTAGTCCATCATTTTGTTCATTCATATTCTTATTTTTAATTCATCGTTCATATTCTTATTTATAAAATATTTTTCCTGAGGTACCAAGTGTTAATCAGGATCTACATAAGAAAACAAAAATATATTAGGTATTTTAAGAAAAGAGAATTTAATAGGAAAAATGTTAAATGTAAAAAAGAAAACTGAAGGAGCAGAAGGAAGAGACGATGTCACCCTGAAATCGGGAAACTGCTGTCATCTCTGTAATGAAGCCCATTTGCATGCACCGTCTAGTGTGCAGGGGCTAGAACTTCCAAAGAGAGTGACTCCTGCCAGAGCTGCAATCCAGGAAGAGCTGGCCTGCTGGATTAATGCACAGCCATCTGGTCTCCACTACTCTTAAAACAACCACCAGCTACCAGAGCAACTGCCGATGCTTTCAGAGCCAGGATCAGAATTGTTCTTCCTTCCTCTCACTTTAGAATCTACTATTGGTGACTCCTTTTGGGCACAATTTATCAAGAAGTCAGCTGCCAAAAGAACCTGGGAAACATATTTGCCGATTCACAGTGCCAGTAGTTCAGAGCTAAGTAGAGAATAGGCATAAAGCTGGTAGAAAACAAATAAATAACTAAAGATGGTTGGATGGAAAGATAGATTCTGGGATGTTGGTGGCAATGAGTTGATTTAACAGCCCTGAGCTATACTGTTTCATGAAAAGTAAAATAAAATTTCCATTTGTTTAAACAACTGTTGTTTGTATTCTCTGCTGCATTCAGCTAATTACTATCCCTGCCTGAAACAGAATTCGGAAAGGAGAAGTAAGTAGGATGCTACAGTATGGAATTAACTTGACAGGACATTGGGAGGGAGGACACACATACTATAGCCTGGAGAACTGGTGACCTTTGTTAATATGGTAGTAAAACTCTCGGCCAATTTTTACCTGCTGTACGTTAAAACACAAGCCATGTGGTGTAAGGGGAAATGGCAAGAAATCCAGAAATTTTTGATATGTGCTGATTATTTTTTGTTGTTTCTGTAAGAATGTCTTGATAAAAAAAAAATTATGAACTTAAACTAGACCTCACCAATCAGAAAGCTAAGATATAAAGGAATATGGCCTTGCTAAGAAAGATATTCTCTACCCCTGCCTGCAATCTAAATTGAATTAGAGCCTCATAATTTGAAGCCTAATAGTGTTGAAAGTTGATTGCTTTTGTTTGCCAACCAGAAGAGTTATAAACTGTAGCAGTAAAGCTGCATTTGTAGTAGATGAGGCTGATGCCCCAGGCCTTTAATAAGCAGTTCCCTTAAATAAGGAGATTACAGAGTTTAGACCAGGACCCACATAAAAAAATACATTTCATATTGCAACCCAACATACACACATATGTGTGTGTGTGTATGTACATGTATATATATATGTCCATATATATATGCATATACATATATATATATATACACACATATATGTAAATAACTAAAACAAATGTTTCATAAAACAATATTTACATTTATTACCTGTGATACTATATGGTATTTTGTATTCTATTCCATGCAATTCCATTTTGTTTAGACTTAAAAAGGCTAACCATGACCTACTAAACTGCCTTCATATACTAGTAATGAAATATTTTTTAAACTATTGGTATACATCTTTACAAATTCTATTACATTTTCATTCGTTAACCCTATGTCTTCACTTTGCTTTTTGCCTAGCTAAATTATGTGATATACCTTTCTGATCACACTCTGGCATCTCCCTCCACTCCGTTACTTCTCTTTCTCACCATCATAATTGTCATAGTTAAATCCACTTACTCCACACCTGCGCTTGAGTAGATGAACATGACAAGAGCAATCTCACAGCCAAGCTAAATGGTTTACTAAGTCTTTATTGATGCCCAGAAACCTTTCTAAACTTCTTTGTCAATTCATTCCCCAGCTCTAATACGTGATTTCTTATTTTCTCTTTCCTAGATTTTCAATAGCTTTGCTCCTAATTTTACACTCAGTTGGTGTAAATTTATTGTTATTTTGCTGAGAAAATAAAAGCAACCAGAAAAGAATGTTAACATGCTTCCCCTGCCGAATCTATCAGCCACCTATATGCACTGTGCCTTTTCTTCTTTTATAAGACTTATTGTCAACACCTCTGCCCATCCTCTCAATCTCATATCCTTTTACAGTTGTCACTTTTAACCTGCATTGCCAATTTTTACCTCTCTGCTGGATCATTTCCAAAGTTATACAACTATACCCTAATCTATCCCACTTCAATAGAGAACTGTCTTGACCCCACATTCTACCCTAGCTACTACACATTTCTGTAATACCTATTACAGCAAAACTCTAGAGTTACTATCTCAACTTCATCTTCTCTCATTTCTATCAATGGTACCTATCAGTGGATGAATGGATTTTAAAAATGTGGCATATGTACATAATCAAACAACCTCAAGCATGCTATCATCACTGCCACCAACCAAAAAAAGCTTTTATATCAATTTCACTATGGCTTTTGAGGCTTTATTTTCTTCAGCCTATCAGCAACCATTAATAGATACAATGGCTGACTCTTAAAGTGGATAAATTTGACTTGTAACATTGTGTAAATTTAAGGTGTGTAGTGTTACTTTGATACATTTATATATTATAATATGGTTGCATTGTAATAATATTGATCATATTACATGCTTATAGTACAATATTATTTTATATGCAATATTTTATACATTAAATCTCTATGGTTTATTTGGTACTTGTTACAAATTTTTAAACACTATCAATTTTATCCCTCCCTATTCCCCATCCTCTGGTAATCACAGATTTACTCTCTGCTTTTTTTATATTTGACTTTTTTAGATACCACATATAAGTAATATCATACAGTACTTGTCTTACTCTGTCTGACTTATCTTGCTTAGCATAATGTGCTCAGGGGCTATCCATGCTGTCCTCCTTTTTCATGGATGAATAACATTTCATTATGTATATATGCCACATTTTTTAATCCATTCATCTATTCATAGGTACCTCATATACTGTTGGTAGAAATGCAAATTAGTCCAACCATTATGGAAAACAATATGGAAATTCCTCAAAAAATTAAAAATGAATCTACCATATAATCTTCTCAATTCTACTTCTACTTCTGGGTGTATATACCCAAAGAAAATGAACATAGTTCAATGAGATGAGATATGGAAATACATAATAGCCCATCAACAGCTGACTCTTTATTTGGTCTTCAGGATGCCATTCTCTTTGACTTTCCATATCATTCCTTGTGATTTCTTAGTCACCTTTCCTAATACTTACCCAGCTCCCAAACCTCTAAATATTCGTGTGCCTTTAGTCTCATACATCTCTGTTGTATAAATGTTGTAGATTACTTATTTCAGTCCCATGAATTTTAATAACATTGCTTTTTGAGGATTCCCAAATATATATATTTCTAGCATCAACTTCTACCTTGAACTTTGATCTCAAATATATAAAACTGGCTACCTAATATATCCACTCCACTCCACTCCACTTTATTCCATCCCACTCCACTCTATAGGACTGTCAAACTTAACATGCCCTCAACAGAAAATTTTTTATTCATCTCAAACCTGCCTCTTTTCTTGTGCCTCTCATCCAGTGTCCCCAGTCTCAGAAAATGGAAAAAGCTTTTTTCTAATCACTTAAGCCCAAATTCTTTACTTTGCTCTTTTACTCTTACAATCATTCACATTCTACATTGCACCTTTAAGCAAGTTTTATGTGCTCTTCTTTTCTTAGTATTTCCAAAATCTGACCAATTATTTTCAATTCTGCTGCTACCACCTGTTTTAAGACACCATGGTTCTTGCCTGTACTATTAAAATATTCTCTATGGTCCCTGCTTTTGTGGCTTGCTTTCTTTTCTCTCCTGTTGGAATAATCAGACACTAGTGTGAGAATTGACACACAAATCAATGGCACAGCATAGAGAGTCCAGAAAGAAATCCACACAAATATGGTCAATTGATTTTCCATAAAGCTGCTAAGACAATTCAATGGAAAACATAATTATTTTAAGAACTAGTGCTGAAATAACAGAAAAGCCATAAACAACAATGACAATAACAAAAACAAATCTCAATCTAGACCTCCATTTGTTATAAAAATTAACTTAAAATGGAATATAAGTCCAAATGTAAATATAAAACTAAAATTTTTAGAAAAAAACGTTTGTAACCTCATTTTAGGCAAAGAGTTCTTAGACATAAAATAAAAGCAAGATTTATAAAAGAAAATAATGATATATTGGACTTCATCAAAATTTTAAAATGTTGCTCTAAAAAAAACTCTTCAATGAAAAATTATAAGCCACTACAGAGAGAAAATAGTTGCAAATGACATATCTTGACAAAGAATTTGTATCTAGAATATATAATGTACCCTCAAAACTTAAGAATAAGAAAAAAATTTAAAAGGTGTTGGAAGCCATTATTGCCGAATGCCCTACAGCTGAATGCCCTACAGCTGGAGGCCCTACAAAAAGGACAGATAAAAATGCCCTTTAAAGGGCTTTCCCAAAAGCTTAACTCTAAATTTTTTACTTTCATCTCTGGCTAGAACTGGATCACTTGATACCAAAGTTACAAGGAAGTCTCAGAAGGCTACTACTTTAATCAATCACCTCACCATCCTGAAGCTGCATAAAGCTAGTGTTTTCCTGCTGCATAAAATTAGTGTTATGCTAATAAATAATGAGTGTCCCTGACCCTTCATACTTCTATTTACACCTGCCTTGAATATAATAAATATCATGCTTGTACTGAAGCAGCTGTTTTGCAACCTTAATACTAGAATATGTGGACAAAAACCACATGCTAAGCCAGTAGCCTGAGAGTTAATACACAGAAAAGTGCTCGATACATGAGTGTTCAAAAACATCGGTGATGTTATCATTGTTGTGGTGGTTATTTATAACAAAAGAAATCCCTAAAATAAAGTTGGTGTTCAACAAATTCTTGTCTACTGCTTGAATGAAAAAACATTTAATGGTTTTTTGTTGTGATAACAACTTTACTGTCCACTAGATTAATCTTTCTAGTAAACAGTCTCCTGGTTCTGAGCTTGTAACCCCTTATTTAGATGGGTCTCTGGTACCTAACTAGGTTGTCCTATTGCTGTACTGTCACCACCATAGCTGTTCTTTGAGTGCTTTTTACATGTGCACTGGGTCATTCTAGACTCAGTTTTTTAGATATTCGGTTACAATGCTTACCAAAGCAGTAAAAGGTACGTCATACATATATAAAGATTCAAGGAAAAGATTGGATAATGAGTGTGTATGTGTGTGTGTTTGTGTGTGTGTGTGTGTGTGTGTGTGTGTATAAACACTAATTAAATCCCATCCACTAATTTTTCTTGTGGTCTTTGTTTTAATTCTTCAGGAGTTTGCAAAGTCTATTTTAGACTGTTTTAAATGTATAGATATGAATAATTATGTAAGCAATAATCTTATTATGCTTTTAATAATGGGTAAAATATTTCTACATTTCTGTGTATTTGTTTTCAAAATACTTTCGCCATAGCATGATTTTTCCAAAAGTAATTATTTTCTCATTTATTATTTAAACATTGAATTTATAATTTATGTTGAAAGTCTCAGTGTTTTATTTCCCCCCAAAATATATGTTGAGCAACTGCCATTTGTCCTCACAGAAATGATCAACAAACTTGGAACACTTCTTGTTGTTTAATTTTTTAAAATGCATAATTTATCTTTAAGTTTCATAATTGTATCATACATTGTCTTGAGAGTACTACTAAAATTCTATGAAATACAAATGATTCTTCTAGTCTCAATCTCATGTTAAGTATTTTGAAGATTCTGAAGAGTTAAAAAAGACTGTATTTTAAAATCAACCTCTTCAGTGATACTCTGGCTTCAACCTCATTGATAAAACACATTCTCTGTGAAATACACAGTAAATGAATTTCGCATATAGTACTATCTCTTAATCTTGCTCTGGAGTCAGTTGCTTTGTTTTATCAAAGACAGTGTACCATAATGTTTGCTGTGACATACTCCTTTAAAACCTTTGTTTATTAAATGTGGAAAACATTGATAGTGTCCATCAACGTTCAGTATTCCCCTACTGCTGGGGCACACAGGAAACTATTCTTCCCACCAATGGCCATTAATGAAGCCATCAACTACTTCCAGCCAGTGAAATGTAAGTGGAAGTGAACTGAATTATTTCCTGCCCAAGGCTGTAAAAAGCCCCGCATGAAAATCCATCACTGTTTTTTCCTGCCACAGGGACCTGGCAGGCAGACTGTGCTGAGATGATAGAGCACATGAGTGGAAGCACACTGGATCTCTAGGTCATTGTTTGGAAGATAGCTCCCTTGGGAAGAAGCCATTAGACCTAGTGAAGACATAGTATGAGCAGGAAATAAACTTTTGATGTATTAAGCCATTGTAATTTCAAGTTAATTTGTTACCAAATTATAGCTCAGCTTCTCCTGATGAATACATTAAATAATTTACTTTCTGGTAAGTCTTTGTAACCTTTGGTACATTTTTCCTTTAGTTGTTCACAAAGATGCAGTTATTTGTATAGTCATTATTGAAAAAGAATCTAAAAAATATGCTTCATGCTGGGAGATGTTAAAAATATTTTAACTTTTATCCAACTCTATAGCCATTTTTCCACACTGAACAATTTATTCAAATATTATCCAAATTTGCAGTAATGATGTCTTCCCTATGAGTCTTTTAATAGTAACTGTTTACAGAGAAATGCATTTTAGTCTACCACTATATGATTTTTTATATATCACTTCATCTAACATTGCCGTGACAAAATAAGTGTTTTCCTTTTGATGTCTCTTTATCTTTTCTCATTAGGTAAGAAAACTTCAATAAAAAGTTCTCGGTACGTATAAAATTCATTGGAAATTTTAAACTAATGGACTGAGAATCCCATAAATTTAAATATTGTTAGAACAAAAAGGTTGTAGAGGTTTGGGTTCAAGTTCTATATGTTTGATGCTTATATGATTTTAATTCTGAGTGTTTTCAGACAAACCATGATGGTTTCAGGCTAGTATTTCAAGATCTCATACTCTTGAGATCCATTCTTAAGTCTTTCAGATAATTTCAACATGTTTGCCTGACTTTTAGTCTGATATGTTTGGAATGTGATCATTTTAACCACAGAATGTGTGTGATAATAATTTTGTCTTATAGTTTTTTCCCTTAATTATTACTAGTATCTTTATATTATGGTTTCCTTGCAAGAACAATTTTTAAGACACATGTCTTTTATATGAGGTTTTATTCAGTTATAATTTGAGAATATAATCCATAAATAATACACCTAACTAAGAGTATATAAGTTTAAATACATTACAGTATACTGAAATTTAACAAATGAATAAAGGTGCCATATCAAGCCTTCTGCAGTGGTGGAACTCCCATACCTTCTGCAGGATACCTCCCATGGTAAAGAATGAAGAATGACTCAGTGGGCATTCTTACAACCCCATTTTTTCTCAGACACTCTGTTTCCTCTAATATGGAGAGAGAAAGAACAAAATACACCAATTCAAAGCCCTTCAGTAATCTAGGGGTGACACTGTTCTAGCTAGTGAGTTATAAACAGAGGTCTCTGCAGAAAGCGTCTCTTCCAAGATAACACCTGGCTTGAAGAAGGACTTTTACTTTTGGCCTTTCTTTTTCTTTTATCTTGGGACATGACACAATGCTTGAAAAAGCAATCATCTTGCCTGAAGCTAAGAAGTATCAGGTACTAACTTTTAAGTGTCAAAATGTGAGCTAAGATCCAGAGAGGTCTGATTCCAAAGCCATATGCTCTTAACGCCTGTGGTCTACCACCTCACCATATCTGGGATAAAATAAACTTCATGAAAGGGGGAGGATTTCAGATAAAAAAAGAAAACAAGAGCAATAGGGAGTTAAGAAATAATAAATTGGGTAGAACAGTAAGATTTTAGGAGAATAAGGAGCTTCCACAACACAGGACAAAAATGAAATTGATGTCCTCGAAACATTTATGGAACTAGGGCATTTTGATGAGGCATCTTTAGTATTGAATATGATCACATGTAAATCAATTTTGTAAAATTGATTCTAATTGTTGGTAAAACTGTAATAAAAATAGAGGTTATTAAATACTTTGTATACTGCAGGATTTTTCAGAAGGCCATAGAGTAAGTGAAAAAAAAGTGTACTTAACATATTTTGACATTTTGGCAAGTTTTCTCTCCCTTTCTAAAGGATTAAATTTTGTGTTCTAACATCAGATCCCTGGAGAGGAACTCATTATATACATACATTTGTTTTTATTTTCTAGTAAAGCTTTTTTTCATTTTGTGAAAAGGATTTTTTTTATTATAGGCAGTGTTACTAAAAATTTGACACTATAGTACTGCCCATGTAAAAATAATAATTAAAATTATTGGGTCATTGCATATAATTTACATCTTGGTGGTTTTTTTTTCTGTTGTATGTCTCATATTTCAAGAGACCCTTAGGAACAGACTGTTTTTGAAACTTTAATTATAGTAGTTTGAGTAGAAGAAGGGTTCCTAAACAAAATTAGTGAGAAATAAAACTTGAAGGTAGCTTGGGGCCAGGCTGTGATCTAGTTGAAAAGGTACTGGATTTGAGGAAGGCCATAGTGTTCAGGGTGGGGACTTAATGATGTCAATCTCTGGAATCAGAATGGAAAGACTGTAGCTTATTCAACAAATATTTGAATACAATATGTGCAATTTTTGTGTTGGGAATTAAGTTTAAGTTTCCTATACTGTATTGAGCATTTTCAGATATTCCACAATGTAATAAATCTTGCTTTAATAAATCTGCAACCAACTCCTTTTTAAAATCTCCTGTGCATGAGCAGTGATGACTGGGAACTAGAAGTTCTGTTCTTACAAACCAAGTCAGACACAAGGAAAAATAGGAGAACAAGTCTCTTTGTGAAAAATTCCCCGTCATTACCTTTGTGAAACTAGATTTTGATCACTGTTAATAAAATTACTGCTGCCAACCTGACTATCATGGCAACCAGGTAGATTTTAATAAACATCCAAACTGCAAACCTGCCTTTACCATTTTGTCAAACTGCTGGGTTCTTTGGCAGAAGTCAAAGTGAAAAATAGAAGTGGAGTAAACATTTCCATAATCCAATTATGGCCATTTATACCATGTGGATCTACTTGGAGTTTGAACCACAAAAAATTTCAAGAATTCCCTTCCCTTTTTGTTCTGTCTAAAGGTTTTTAACCTTGGCACTATTAATTTTTGAGCTGGATAATTCTTTGTTGTGGAAGGCTATCTGTGCATTGTAGGATGTTTGGTAGCCTCCTTGGCCTCTGCCCACTTGTGTCCAGTAGCACTCTCCTGTTATGTCAACCAAAATGTCGGTAAACACTGCCAAATGTTCCCAAGGGACAAAACTTTCCTACCCCACTTCTGCTTGGTTGAAAACCACTGCTCTGTTCAGAGATTCATCCTATGCTGTAACATACCAAAGGATTGTGTGGTCCACAGTACCAAATAGAACACAGAGTCATACAGATCGAGGGCTCAGAAAGGCCATTCTGTTTGACAGAGTGGACACAGTGGGGGATGGGAAGGCAAAATTCTAGCAGAGTGAAAGGAATTGACTACATTCAGGGCTTGGGAGAAAGAGAGAGATGTGATTTTTTAAAAGTAGAAACTGGCTGCTTTTCTGCAAGTTGGCGTGAAGGAGAAAATGAAGGCTGATGTTTGGCAGGGCTCAGTGCCTTACTGAGAGGTGTGCTGAGCAAATAGATGTGTGTTTGTTTGCTTAACTTAGGACTTTTTTTTTTTTCTTCTCCTTTTTTTTCCCAACTGAGCAGGTTTGGAGTTAGGGAAAAAGTTAATAGAAAAGAGGATGGAGGCAGATGTAGAAACAGGAAACAGAAGGTGGAAGCAAGAGCCCAAGGAGAATAATGGGAGCTAGAGGGTGTCCTTGAGGGAAGATAATGTCAGGGGAGACAGGATAACAGCTGGAAGAATTGGGAATCCAGAACGAGCCCACATAGCTTTAAAACCTGTATCCATCATTTATGAGATGTGTGAGCTTGGAGATTTTTTAGATCTGTTGAAGTTTCTATTTTCTCATCTGCAAAAGTGGGACTATAATTCCTATCCTTGAAGATTGCTGAGATGTGTGAGTGTGATATAACACAGGATCTGTGCTCAACAGCTATAGCTATGGAACAGTACTGAGGGTACATTGGGGCACTGAGGAGCACACAGCCCTACATGTGGTGGCTCCCACAGTGACTATGAGGGTCTTTTACAGTCCAGGTATAGTGAAGGTCAACAGGAAGATATGGACATGCTCCAGAAGGCACAATAGAAAGGAGAAGGGAAGATTAAAAGGCTTAACTGGCCCAGACTGGGCCAATAATCGCCCGCCTTATTAATGAGTGTACTGAAAATGGGTGAACACAGAGGAGGAATTTAATGGCTAATCTTCTAGTAGCATTAGCAAGCAAGAGAGATGACAGGTAAAGAGTCCTCAAAAGTATGGGAATTGGGACACCATGGCCAAGGCCTTTGCCAGAGAGCAGGGAGGAATACACCTGATTCTATAGTCTAGCAGAGAATAATGTACATGGTTCTGCTGTCAATATTGCCAGAGCATATGTTTTCTATGGGAGTGGAACTTAATGTTGAATTCTTAGCCTTTAAAGCAGCGCCTCTCCCATGTAAATGTTTAATAAATATCTATTGATGGAACAATAGAAATGATGAACAGAGGAGGAAAATCAATAGCTTTTTTCTGAAGTAAACTCTTCTTTCAAACCTTTTACATATTATAGCAATTAAATTTTACTTTTTATGGCTGCTTACATATTGTGTTGGTTAATTTTATGTATCAACTTGACTGGGCCATGGGATATACAAATATTTGGTCAAACATTATTCTGGGTGTCTGTGAGGATGTTTTTTGGATAACATTAACATTTGACTGTATAAAGGAGATTGTCCTCCCTAATATGGGAAGCCCTCATCCAGTCAGTTGAAGGCCTGACTAGAACAGGCTGACATTGCCATAATAAGAGGGAACTTATTCTGCCTGACTGCTAGCTGGTACATTGGTCTTTTTCTGTCTTCAGACTTGAACTGAAACATCTCAAGCCTGCTATCTTTTGGACTGCAACTTATATCATTGTCTATTCTGAGTCACCAAATTACCAGATACAGATTTGGGACTTTTCAATCTCCATAATTGCCTTAGCCAATCTCTGGAGAATTGTGACTACTAATACACATATTTTGTCTGATGTTAAAGTTATGGTATATTTGTCTGCGTTCTTTCATTGCACTAAAAATCTTCAATATAATGACTATAACTTCTTATTTCTTGTTGCCTCGTGGTACCTTATTTTTAATAGCCAATCACTATAGGTACTTGTGGAATTAAAATCAATGTAAAGGCAATGATAGTGAAAAAGGTGCAGTTATGCTGTCAGATTGGCTGGAGGATCGTAATTTGGAGCAGTGTTTTTAAGCGAGAATCCATGCATTCTCAAGGATTTTCGAAAAGAGGATTTTTCTTTTAAATTTGCAGTTTTTATTTGATAATAACTAAATTAATATTTCATCAATATAAAGACATTTATCTTTCAAAACAATAATGAGCAATTAAAGTATATTTTGGCAGACTTTGAGCTCTTAAGGCAGTGCTTCTCTGGGTGCTCAGACTTCTTGTTTTTATTGAAAAGTTACTAAATTATTCAAATTTAAGTTTGGAGAAAGAAACGGGCTGAATATTAGAAGATCAGAGTCTAGCTCTGGTTCTGCTAACATTTGGCAAATCACTCTAGACCTCATCGTTGTTATCCATAAAACAAGAGGTTTAAATTCGATTGGTTTCTAAGTTTCCCCTCAGCTTAAATTTCTGTGTTTCTAAGGTTATTGAAATTAGCAGGGGAAGAATAAGAGAATAAAAATGTAAACAAGATTGTATAAATTTCAAGAATGGTGAACATGGTACATATAAAACAGCGAAAACAACCATATATCAACTATTGTCTTCATATTTGCAACTATTTTTATAGCATCATTACTATATATGAGGCGTGGTTCCAGGAATGGGATTCATTAGTAAACAATCACAGTCCCTGCCCTCAGAAAGCTTGCACTGGAGCGTACTTTGGCAATGGTAAGTTGTTAAATAGAAAATAAACAAACAAATTAACTAATGAATTAATTATATAGTATAGAAAATATCTGTGCTTCAGTGGAAAATTATGCACTGTTGAGAGCATATCCCTTCAGGTTATATGGTTTTAGTCATTCATTATCTTTGAGCAGTTTTATAGTTCTGTAAATTGTAGACAATTGATAGCAATGCAAAACAATTCTTATACACTTGCAAATTCTGTCCTGTCTAGCAGAGTTACAATTGACTTCTCTTCCCTATCTCCTCTTCCTACCAGCTCCAAAAAGCTAATTTTGTCTCCATTTGTACAATCTCTTGATCTATAAATTTCAATCTCTTGATCTATAAATTTTTTTAATCTACAGATTATCTTTTGAACTGATTATAACATCTGCCTGGATGTTAGTTAAGGAGTAAATCTTTAGAATGTTCACTTTTATTTGTTCATGAGGATTGTGATTGTACCTTTTTCTGAAAGTGATCTTTTAACAATGGCAGAAGTCTATGAAGGAAATAAACACAGTGGACATGGCAGAGAGAAATGAGTCTGGATGAGGGCTGGACAGCTTTTGATCCACTGATCAGGAAAGACCTCCCTCTTGGAAGAGGAAGCCACTGAGTTGAGATCTGAGTGACAAAAGAAGCACCTTTCAAAGGCCTAGAGGATGATCATTCCAGGAAGAGGCTGCAAGAGGTACAAAGGTCTTGAACTGAGAATTTCTTTGTCGTGTTCAAGCTGCCAGAAGAAAGCCAGCATGTGTGGCTGGCACGTGCTGATCAAAAGAAACATGGTATAGGTGAGGACAGAGATGTAGGCAAATATCAGATATTTAGGGCCTACAAGGCTTTGACTGTGTTGGGATTTTATTCTCAGTGCAATTAAGACTCATGGGAGAGAAATGACTTGGGTCCTATTTTAAAAAAACTTCCTATGGCCAGAACACTTCAGTCAATCCTCACATTAATTCCATGGAATAGGGATAATTACTTTCCCCAGTTCACAAATGAAGGAAATGAGAATCATAAGGTAAATGTACAACTATTATCTACAAGGAAATGATCATTATTCATTAATACAAATAACAGGTACCTCTACTGTCTACTATTTGTATAGTGATGGTGACTAAGTTATATATAAGCTCAATCATAATTGACAGTATTTTTCTAAACTAATATGTTATATTAAATTTTGTAGATTTACTTATCCTCTCTTTTAGGGTTATTTTCTGGTTCTGTTTTCTATAATTATTTAAAAAGTAAGTTTCGATTATGCATTTGAGTTAATACTATTGAATCAATGCTGACCACAAAGTCCTTGGTAAAGTTATCTAACATTTACATTGTTTCTATGGGTTTTTATTTGTACATATAATGGTATATACAGTAGCTTGCATATTGTCTTACACGGCAGATATTTAATTACTGTAATTAAATAATGCATTTAAACTGAAATATTTCTCATACCTACTTACCATGTCAACAGCCAATAAAAATACATCTTATATCATGTTTGTGATAGTTTTTAGGTTGCATTTGAAATTTGGTGATTGTAATAATGACTTTGTATTTTTTTTTCAATTTAGTAAACCTATTTTAAATTCTGTTATTCACCTTGATATTTCACTTTTTAAAGTTAACAATATTCTCACTATTGGAGTAGGTAAATAGCATTAGAAAAGAAAGAACACCAGTGAATTGGCAAGTAAAATCCCACCAATGAGCTATGATGAGATTCGTCAATATCTGAAATCTCTTTATCTTAACTATTTTAACTTTTCAGGAAATGTAATTTCTTTTTCATGATGTTCTTATGCTTTTGCTATTGTTTTCTGCTTCACCTTTCTCTCTTAGTTAAGTTGTTTTCTGTGTACCCAACTTAAATGCTTTTCCATCTCAAAATTTCCATCTGAAATTTGACAGCAAGACTACCAACTTGGACACATACTATTGACTATTTTGTATGGAAAACATCTGTCCCTATGTCCCCTGAATCACTGAGCTTGGACACATCCCAATTTTTCTTTCAGCAAAAATGGAGAAAAAGGAAAAACTGAGATGACTAGTTAAGCAAAACACAAGCTGCTTAAAGATTAAAGAAGCACAAAAGATATTTCCAGGAAGGCAGTCAACTGGAAGTTTAGAGTCAAAAACTATCAGCTTGTTGGATCAGAAACATTTAGGAATTTAAACTTCACAGGGAAAAATAAAATTAGACCAGTCTTCCTGAGTATGTGTGCGTGTGTCTATGTTGATACAAACATATACACTCATTGTGCATCTTACTTTTATTTTAAATAAGTTTTCCAAGCAGATGGTCATGTTTGAGCAGATACTTTCATATACCTTGGTGACATTGCGAGAAACAGAAATAAAACACTATCATATTAAAATGTGTAAATATTTTCTCCTACTGATTTTATTAGCTAAGCAGCTCATGTGTACATTGTCCCTAATAGGTTTATTTTCTTGATTCTGCCTTATACTTCCAGTTGGGCAGAATGCCCCTGAGGTGGAGATAGCTGATCTCTTCAGACTCTCGTGTGGCCCCAGTGCAGGAGTGCTTTTATTGCTTGTTCAAGCTTAAAAAAAGCTGCTTGTTAAGCCTAAGAGATCAGAATACTGTCCTTAAAAAGCCCTGAAATAGGGCACTCCACATCACATGTGCTCTGCTAATCTCCCTTGGAGAAAAAAAAAATCAAAATGAGTGCTTTAAAAAATAAAATAAAATAAAGCAGCATGTGTACAGTATGATTTTTTTTAAACAAAGGAAAAATGACTGCTCTTCTGACCAGTGAAGACTCCTTGACTATCTTATTCTACCCATATGAGCTACTGTAGAAATTAAACTTCTATATACGAGGGATTATTTTTACAAAACAAAAGTCTACTTATGGTTTAAGTGCTACTTACCATTAGAGTGTAAGAAGTCCCATAGCTTAAAAGATCAAATAATGGTAGAAATACATTATTAACTGAGTCAAAATAGTTGCCCTAACTAGATTAGAAGTTCACTTGGTAAGGTCAGATCAATAAATGTATTGTTTATTTTCAAGGTGGCAGTAAGAGTTACATCCCTCATTTTCCTCACATACTGAACATTCAACATCACTAATTACTAACAGTCTTTTTAAAAAATGTTTAATGCATTAAGGAATGGCTAATTGTTAATGTATCTTTGTAGGAACCTGACAGTAACTAAGCCGAGCACCTGTTCTATAGCTTCTTTGAAGGTTAATGGAGCAGAAGGTGGAATTCAATTACGTGGAAATATAATGAAGGGAGAAGAAAGGAGAAAATACTAGCCTTTCAGAGGCACATAATGGAAAAACATCTTATGGTCTTTGATTCTTTTCACATGTATTTTAGAGTATTTTAAATCATTAGATTCTTAATTATTATATTGTTATGCAGCTCTTACATATTCTAGGCCTCCAAATACCTTTTACCTGTGACTATAAATATAGCTTAGAACTGCAGTCCCACCATTCACTGAAATGCTTTTTACCCTAAACTCTGTTGCAACCTAATCAGCACTCAATTGGGTAACCAAGCAAAAAACCTGAAGGTAATGAGATAAGACGCAGTCACATGACAGCCAAATTGCCGTAGGTCCCTAGGATGGCCAGCAAAGCTGTCTGCAACTTCTTGCTCCACGAATGAATCTTGATCGATCCTTGGCATGGGAAATCAGAAGGATCCCTTATCCTAGAACTATCTATTGTCCACCAAATGGCTTGTTCTGTTTCTCTATAATAAGCTATCCCACTTTAAAAGGAAGATACCCACCCAAGCAGCTTCTAGAATCCTCTGTTCATTAGTATATTTACTCGTAAAACTTGCTGATTGATAAAAAGTACAAATATCAAGACTGAACTTAATGACTCAGATTGCTTACAATGAACCAAATAAACTTAGTACCCATCTTATGAATAACAAGAGGCATCTTTTATGGATGTGAGAGCTTATATTTATGAGGGCTTCAAACTTTTTGAAGTATTTTTCTATTTTATTCAACTTGATTCTTCCACCAATCAAGATAGAATAGCTTTCATTATAATGACAGACCATGCCAGAATATTGTTGGCTTAAAATAACAAAGGTGTATTTCTTGCTTATGCTACTTGTTTATCAGAAGCCATCTAGGGAGGGAGGTTTGCTTTATATCATCCACACTCGGAGACAGTCTAAGGGGTTTTATCTCTGTGTCTCCATGATTGCAAAGGTGGGGAAAAGGGAGCACAGTGACCAATATGCTGACTTTAAAGTGTCTGCTTGAAAGTTACTTGTGACACTTCTGGACCAAAGCAAGTCATCATAATCCTTCCTAACTTCAAAGGAAATGAAATAGTTTAATTTTATTCTGTGTCTAGAAAGAAAAGAACCTGAATGCTTGGAAGAGACCAATAACTATCACACTCCTCTTTGCAGCTCTGTAAGGAAATGCAGCCAGTGAGGCAAGTCAAGAATACTGAGAAGCTTTCCTAAAGATGATATTTAGAAAAAGAATGGATAGTTACCTACATGTGGCAATGTTTTCCTTTTTGTTCATAAATATCTTCTTTTCGCCATGCCACAAATGCCTACAATTTTATTCTTCACTTCTTTAGACTAATTAATGCCTTGCTTAAAAAGGACGATAACCTCCTAACATCTCGATAGGAATTAGTTATCCAGAATCGATGTGAACATACTCTTCAAGATGAACAGAAAGCACACTTGTGACATGGGAATCAAGTAAGTGGTATATCTGGGCTGCCCCTGCCAGCAGAGGTTTCTGGGGTTTCTAGAGTGCAGCATGGGAGGTAATGAGGTCTCTAAGACTCTTGCAGTATAGTGGGGTGAGGGGCATGAGCTTAGCAGGCTTTTTTTAATCAAAAGACATAGCAGTCTACATATATATATATATATATATATATATATATATATATATATATATATATATATATATCCGTTCCCTGGGATAGGACTTCCGTAAACATTTTTACAAATAATATACTGTGAAGAGGTTAAGTTATACACCCTCCTTTAGTTATAATATTCCTCAGAACTATGTAGAGCAAATTGAAGGCAAAATATAAATTAAACAGATGATGCATTTAAAGTGTGAACTTTATGAAAATGCAAAGTGAAACAATTTCTTTTAAAATGCTGTGCTAGCACTATCCAAGCACAGTTGGCCCTCCATATCCATGGGTTTCACATCCCTGGATTCAAACAACTGTGAATTGAAAATATTTAGGAAAAATGTTACTTTCTTGCCAATGTGTACAATGCAATTAGGCCTAGCCTACAATTATTGCCTTTGTATTGAACATGTATGGGCTTTTTATATTTGTCATTATTCCCTGAACAATACAACAATTATTTATATAGCACTTACAATGTATTAGGTATTTATTCTAAGTAATCTACAGATAGTTTAAAGTATTTGGCAGAATGTACATAAGTTTTATGCAAATATAATGCCATTTTATATAAGAGACTTAAGCATCCATGAATTTTGGTATCACTGGAACCAATCCTCTGCGAATACAAAGGGACAACTGTAATTGCCATTCCAGTGAAGGTCAATTTGGAACACTGAAATTCAGAATTAGAATCATGGAAGAAGAGATAACTGATGATATCTGGAGACACACTTCCAAAGCACACTAAAGTATCCTTAGAAAAAATCAGAAGTTGATACGAAAATCATACCATATATTATTTCCTTGCCACAGGTATGTGCTTTCTTATATTAACAAGATACTTTGGTATTTTTTATTGTGAAACTTTTTCTAGTGGAGCTTTTATGAAGTCTCATATTCTGATCTTTTTTTGCTAGTATTCTCATAAAATACTACATATTTTCAATCCATAGTTTCTATTCATCGTTTTCTTTTAAAGCTTGAAATCTCCAATGGAAAGATATAAGTGGCTTTAGGCAAGTGATCTATTATGATGATAATTTTTTGTTGCTTAATCTAAGTACTAACATATATCATAATTTAGAAATATGAAGGATTTTGTTCAAGCTTTTCATGAGTTGCTAGCTTCAGGCCTAATTTTATATTTAGAGTATTTCAAATGATTAAAAATTTAAATTGTTGAAAACTTAAAAGTTATAATGAATTTTTTATACTGACTGTACTGTTTGCTTCTAAAAGATATGATAATAAAATGAATGTTTTCCTCCCTGTTTATCTTACTTTTTCTCATTTAACAATAAATACTTAAGTCATTCTATCTTATTTTACTATTTACTATTCAACTCCTTAACATTAATTCACCATGCATCTTTCAGTCATTAAGCTTTACCTTCATTTCCAGTTTCTAAATTTGCAAAGCATTTTCTGATGAAATTTAAAAAGAAATGGTCTAACACTGTTTGACTATTTAAGCTGTATTTTTATTTTAAAAAAACTATCTTACAAGGTATTTCATAAAAGTTAGACTATATTTAAAAGATCCATTGCTGAAATATACTTGTACCTTTTTACATTAGTAATAGCTTTATTCTGAATTCCTATATAAAAATCAAGAGACGCTTCACTTATTTACTCTTTTGGCACACTACCCTTTGATGTTGGAAGACTATGAGGATTTGAATTCTGGTGTTGCCACTTATTAGCTGTCAGACTTAAGCCCAGCCGTTTACTAGTTCAATTTTAACATGCATCAAAAGAAGCTAATAACACCTGCCCTGACTTACCTAGTCTATGTGTTGTGAAGAGTAAGTAAGTTTAAAATAATAAAAAACACCTTGATAATACTAAAATGTTATAGAAGCTTAAACTATTAAGATTGCCATTCAATTATTAGATAGGTTTCTTTACCCTTTGGAGTAAGAGTTCACTTTAATTATGAGAATTAGAAATATTATTAAAAGATCTAGATTACTTTTGTGAAAGTCTTGAAGATTGTAATTGTCTGCATTCTATGTAAATTATTTGCCATCTTATTTCTACTTTGTGTCATAAGCCACAGTTAACTGTGTTATGGGGAAACAAAATCATATTTCTTGATTTATATGCAGTTTAGGATTTAAAAATATGCATACTTCAGTAATAATCTTTTCTCCATTTTTGAGTGAAATTTATTTCTGTATGTGGAGCTGAAGACATAGTGAGAAGAGCTGGCAAGGAGGATACAGAAGAAGATTCAGATGCTGAGCAGTCGAAAAGTCTTTGTGTCCACTGCACTTAGGGGTAAGACCCAACAAAAAATTTTAATTATGTTTCCTTCAGAGCTTTTTCACACAAAACAGCTATTTTTAACATGGGCTATACCACATCAGAAATAGTAAAATTAATTACCAAATCCATACCACAATATGTGTAACTTTATAGAGTCTTCAAAGAATCAGTTATTTACATTGAAATGAGGGAAGCCAGGTGACTGATATGGGAATTCATATCACTTTCCACCAGGATATCCATGTGTGATTGATTCATTCCAAGCTCTTCAGAAAAAAAGAATCTAATACTGGGAGAAATGTCACTGAATCCAAAGAGATATGAGAAAACTCTCAAGGATCAAAAAAGCAAGTCTAATATAAGCAAAGAAGTTGCAGATAGATTTTTAAAAATCCAAATCTAGAAAATATATTAAATGCTAAATGAATTAATAGGGAGATCTATTTTAATTATAAAGGTAATAGACTTTTTTTCTAAATCTTGTTATTGGATTAACAGACAGTACTACTTAACACCTAATGCCCCTTGGATAAGGATGGGTCCTCCAAAATATGGTTTGCCTTCTTTGTTTCTTTATCTGTAAAATAACTATAATGTTTCTCTTCATTTTTTTCTCCTATAGTTTCTTGCCTATGAGTAACATTTTCTCCTTCACTAAAGCAACAAAACAATCATGATGTTATTTATCTGTCACTGAAAGAATTCAAAGAAAGGACTTTTGGTTTCTAGTATCACCTGGAATATCATGTTTCACATTTCAAAGAAAAAGCAAATTGCATTTTTCAAACACCCATTCTTTGCTTCCTGAAAATCTTACCTGAGCAATTCCAATAGTAAGACAATAACTGCATGGATACTTTCAGCAAATAACTAAAGATGGAAAATAAGAGCTGCATTTTCACTAATACATGGGAAATATAAGAGAACCAAATTCTAAATAGACAGGACTTTCAGAGATAACTGATTTAAGACTTATTGAAAAATGACAGTTATTATCACAAACTACGAATATATTTAGTGTCAGCTATACTTGAAAGCGGTCTGCATCTCCTCCCACACACTCACATACAGCTGTAGTCAATTTCCTCCCCCCTCAATGCTTCCAGTACCAACTCCTTCCTTCCCAACTCCAGTTTAGATCTCTCGATGTTCAAGCTCAGCTCCTTCCCATTTCTGTCTTTGCTTATGTTATTTCCTTAATTTAGAATTCCTCCTGGCATGTCTACTAAAATCCTTCCTAATTTCCTTCAAGATGTACAGTTGACCCTTGACCAACATAGGTCTGAACCGCATGGTTGCAATTACATGCAGATTTTTAAAAATAAATACAAACAGTAATAGATGTATTTTTTTCCTTATGATTTTCTTAATAACATTTCCTTTTCTCTGGCTTACTTTATTGTAAAAATACAGTATATAATATATACAACATACAAAATATGTGCTAATTGACTACATTATTGGTTAGGCTTCCAGTCAACAGTAGACTATTTGTAGTTAAGTTATGGGGGAGTCAAATGCTATACACAGATTGATTATGTGGGGGTTGGTACCCCTAACCTTCATACTGTTAACTGTTCTTAAAATTTTTTCTGCCCTGCTCCACCACTCACCTACCACACATTGTACCCCACTCTCTATCCCCTCACTCAGGCAGTCATTATCTCTCCAATTTATTTGGTTAATGACTTCTTTGGAGCATTCAGTACAGTACATTCAGACTTCACTTCTATTAAACCATTTACTTTCCAATGACAAGGCTCCCTCACTCCCTATTCCTGAACTAAAGGCTTTACTTCTCCCAGACATACTGTCATGTCACCATTCTCTGCAACTTGGATTGAAATGCCCATCATTCTTAAAATAAATGTTTATTAAAAGTGTAATAGCTGCAAATCTTCAATTGACTCCTTTGGAAGAGACAGCCAACCAGGTGCTTTACACAGGGAAGTTTCTGTACTTGAGTATCACTCGAGAAAGGATTATTTTGATAATTTTCTCTAGCCCATTCATATTGTTTACAGAGTAGGCTGTCAGTAGTTCCCAATTGCTTTAGATGACTTAAAATCCAGGACAGTTTTTCTAAATGAAAGGATAAACTTTGAAAAATACGATGACTGAATTATGAATGTCTAGGATATAGGAAACAGAAGGCATCAGGAGAAAGCACCAGATAATGGATTGTGTAGAAAAAGGGTAAAGGGGGTGGTTAAGCTTTACCTGCCATATGATTCAGAAAGAGAGATCTGACGGGTTGGGAGAGAAGGCTCTGCCTATAAATCTGTACTTCTTCACATTTTGACTAGAATGAACTCTAATCCTAAGGAGAATATTTAAGAGGAAAGAGACATTGTCAATGATGTTTACTCAGTGAGTGTGCCGATCACCCAGGAGGCGTCATGGACAGATGTACAAACTATCCTCACAGAAGTTCTAATTTAAGTGCATAGGTGGAGGCCAAAGAATCTGTGCTTTAAATTAGCACCCCAGTTGACTCTGATATATGTGGTCCAAGGGCCATTTTTTGGGAAACACTGGTAAGGATTAAAAAGTTTCACTGACAAAACATGCTAAAATGCCAGCATCTTCCAACTAATTTATAGCCTGGCCTATCCGTGAATCTATGTCTGAGTAGGAGGGAAATATTTGAATGGCTTCATGCACAAATTACTCACTATTCTTGTGGCCACCAGAGGTCCAATTTAAGAGAGAAGCAAGAATCAATAGTTGGGGCACATTCAAATCTTGAGGCCCCGCATCTGTTCTATTCAGCTGAACAAGATATAGTTTTTCTTTCATAAATTTTAAGTTGCTTAAAGTCCAATAGTATGCATAGTTTTTGGTAGTAAATGCTCTATAGATATCCTAATGATAATTTATAAAACTTCATACAAGAGCCAAACATGCAAGTATAAACACAATCTTTTAGCTTTTTAACTTTCAAACCACATCCAAAGAGCACAACAAAGTCTCAGTACAGTAATTTTCTCATGAAAAATGGACAGTAAATACTTCCCATAATTTATTTTAGTGTTATTGATTTTTTTTTTCTTCTAAAATGCTGTATTGAAACAACAGCCATTAAGGCTTATAGAGCATTGCAACATCTGGTTATGATTGCAGACAATTGCTCTATTTCTTGCTCTTGAGGCTCCATATAATTCCACAGAGAACACCTTCATTAGCCGCCTACTATTCCCCTTTCATATGGCACCTGGGGAAAGGCATGCAAAGGAGATATAGAAATATCTGAAGGCAAAGCAATGGTTATTGTCCATAAATTACTTATGTCGTTTACCCACAGAGTTTGCTCCCTGGTGTTCTGTTAGAAGAACATTTTGCTTTTGTATTCATTACTTGGGAGAGCTGTGCCCAGTGTATTTAGTGAATTAAATACATCCATTTTTAAATTAGAGGCATACTAGCACATTGCCTTCCACTTAAACAATTTTGCATAAGTAAAATTTATCAATAAGTATTAGTCAATTTGTTAGCAGAGAGAAACAAAAACAGACTGGCCCTTTGAAACTGAAGGATTTTATCAAAAATAGTGGAATAAATCAGGAAACTTCTCAGATGACTAGAGCACCAGGCTTGAAAAATGAGCAGGAACAAGGAAATATCAGGTGGTGCCAGGACCACAGTAATTATCATATAAAGATACCTCTTCCTCTGCCACTGGAGGTACTCAGTGCTGCTACCAACCTGGGAAATGGGTGTGGCTGCTACATAAATGAAGGTACCCCACTGTGTAACTCCTTCAAATTTAAAATAACATGAGGATTTTGGTCTTATTGGCCAAGCCTAAATTTCATTCCTGAATCTTAATTAGCTGGGCTTTTTGGAGCATTAATAGAATTCAGACCCTACCTCCCACTAAGATTTATAGCAGAAACATAGGGAGTTTCAGATGCTGGGCAGTCAAAAAATCCTTGGGTCCACACACTTAATGGTAAAGACCCAACAAGAAGTTTGAGTTAGGATTCTTTCATAGTCTTTTGACTCAAAATGGCTATATTTAACATATCTAAAAGAGTAAAATTACCAAATACATACTACAATATTTATAACTTTAATCAGGTATTTATGCCCACAAAGATAAAGTTTATAAACATACAGATATGTAGCTTAAAAACATTACATAAATATGAAGTTTTACATCCTTCTTCCATCTGTCAATAAACATTTATATAGTGTTTTCTGTAGGCCAGGTACTATGAGAGTTACTGGGAACTCAGAGGTGAATTTAACTCTGCTCTTGTCATCAATGAATTATATTATAGTAAAAGAAGACATATGTACAAGCAGACAATTTAATAGTGGAGCTTGGGTGCTTTATGAAATCATGTACACAGCATGGTGGAGATACAAATATGTGAGGGGTCAAATCTACCTAAGTAGAAAAAAAGACTTCAGATTTAAAAATTAAAAGTAATTAAACTAAGTTTTAGAAAATGAATATGCATTCTCTTGGAAAAGTAGGAGAATGGATTCCGAGGCATGAGGAAAGATAAGGAAGTAGTTTCATGTGATTTGGAAATGGGCGACTATGTGTATGCTGCTGGGGATTGAAGGTGGCAGTAGGGAGCAGTGGAATCATGGAATAAGACTGGAGAGGTAAACAGAGTTAAAATTTAAAAAGCCTGTCCCAAGTAGGAAATTTTAGTTTATCCTATAGACAATAGAGAATCATTAAAGATTTTTAATCAGAGGAATATTACATTTTACTTTGGGGCTTTACGTTTTACAAACTATTTTATAAAATAGACTTTTCTGGGGATAAAGAATGAATTGGAGAAGGCAAGAGGAGGCAAGAAATTCTGATAGGTTTTGGTAGTATCTCAGGGAAGAGAAGAAGAGAGCCAAAGCTAGTGCAATTGAAGTATTGATGGGAATTGGAAGAAGAATTTGAGAAATAAAGAAGAAAAAAGAATTGGCAGGGCTTTACCATTAGCTGCACATAGGGAGTGAAAAGAGAGGTGGACGAACATGCTGGACTAACAGCCAGGCTTTGGTGGACATTCAGAGTGCCAATGGAAGAGGAGTAAAAGATTTAGTGTGTGTGTGTTGGGCGGAGTGTGTGTGTGGGGGGGGGGGGTGGAGGATATCCAGTAAATTGGAAAATACAGATTTAGAATGCAAGAGGAATATTTTAGTGAAAATTATCACTATTAATCACCAGGATGGAGTACATGAGATCACCCTGATCACTCTAGGAGAATATGTACAACAGAGCAAGAAGAAGACAAAATATAGAGTGATGGGATATATCTGTATGTAAGGAATTGACCGAAAGAGAGGAACCTGCAATGAGAACAAAGTAGAAATGATCAGAGAGGTCAGAGGAACATGGAGACAGTAGTCACACAGGATGGTAGGATGGAGAGAAGTTGAAGAAAAATGACCTGACCAATACCATATTAAAGTGAAATTCTTTCCATTGTCTGTAAGGTCCATCAATAAAATGGACAGTGCCTTTTAAAAACCCAAATGACCCAGCATCTAATAAAATATCCGGCATGTGGTAGGTACTCAGAAATGTTCTTTAGATTGAAGTATAAAACACATTTAATGCCAGAGGAAGAGTTGGGAATATAAGAATACTATCCAAAATGTTTCCAAACAGAGGTCTATATATCAGCAAGTTAACAAGAATACCCTGAGCTAACAGAGCCATAGTGTCCACATTTCTATCTTCCAATAAACTGAAAGAACTATTGTCAGCTGAGATTATAATCAGGAAATTATTCACCCTGCCTAAAGGAGCATCTCTTATCTGCCAATTAGGAAAGAAACTACAGCTACAGAAAACACAAGGGTGGAACAAAAAAGTAACTGCCCAAAGACCTCATAGAGTTCAGATCAACCTTGGTTCCAGTGAGATACATGAAGAGCAGTCATTCCAGGGGTAGTAGTAATCAGTGGCTATAATGTAACCACTGGCAAGATTTTTTCAGAGCATCTTACAGGGACCTGAAGCTTCCTGAATATTAAGGTTGATTAAGGGTGTAACATGGAACTTGAAATATTTACTGATATTATCAGTTAAGAATACCTAGCAAGGACCATGATAAAATTATCAAGCATCTCAGGATAGATTTATGTGAGGCAAATACAGCATGAAACATTCAGAGAGGATCTGTATAATTTACATAATGTAAGAGCAGAGGAAGCTATACACTGCCAGAAGCAGAATAGACTCTTGGTTAAAGATTTTCACTAATTCCTTAATTGGGACTATAGCTTGTTTCCTTAATGAAAAAGCAAACTAATATGAGAAACCTAATATGGAAAAACATATAATTTTAATATCTAATTATACTTGGATTAAATGAATAATAGAATGTAAAGTCTTCTCATTATGTAACACAGGTCCAGTTTGTTAACAAATCTTTTGATTGTGAATCCCATCTAGTATGCAAATAAATATAAATATAGATATGATATAGTGATAGAAATATAGTCATAGGCACAGATATATAGATACATATACAGATATTAATATAAATGTAGATATGAATAAATATATGAATATAGATACAGATGTAAATATGGTTATGGATATGATTATGAATATGAAAACAGAGGTAGATGTTTGAACTAGGTATATGCATTCTAACTATTGCAGGATTGATTCAAATGACTAGGGCAAGTAAAAACAGATTAACACTTTCCAAAATTTATTTCACATTATGAATATTTATAAATAAAATGACATGATTCGTGAGATTTACTGCAAACTATTACAGGAGAGAAAGTAAGTGGGGCATAGATCAAACAGGACTCGCTATGAGCTGATCATTTTTGAAGTCAGGTGATGAATATGTAGATGCCTATTTTACTAAATTGTCTACTTTTGCAATTATTGAAATGTTTTTTCACAATTTTTAAAGTTTTTAAACAGTGAAAATGTATTTCTGCCTCAGAGTGCTATATATTAAATATTGCTTAATTAGGTACAAAACTCCACAATAGAAATTATTAAGTCAGAAAATGTTTGAGGAAGAGTGACTATAAGCAGGACATTGACGGGTGGGTACATTTTGGATAAGCACAGGTGTCGAGAGGGCATTTTAGGCAAGTGAATGTGATGGGGAAAGGAAAAGAAGAGATATGTTACTGAACAATTAAAATCCTAGTTCATAAGAGTGATGGGCGAGTGATACAAATATTGAATTAGGGAGAGAGTTCTGAGTTGTGAAAGTCCCTGAGCACTGAAAGGTTCAATTTCTTACCTGCATTGTAAGAAATGGGAACCCACTGATGGTTCTTGAAAAGAGGAAAAATGTGAAGAAATTTATTTTAAAGATTAATCTGGTCTAAGACGATGAAGAGGGGATAGACTAGTAGGAAGTCATATTAAAAAGCCTATCAGTAGTTCCAGAGATGACATGATAAAGACCAAACTGGTGCAGTGGTTATGAAAGAAATGGATTTAAAAGGGCCCTTGAAGCAAGAATTAAATGAGCAGTGTGTCTCCAGAGAAGCAAAGAAATGCACAGAGCATCAAAGAGAGCATTAAAGATAAGTAAATCAAAATTGTATTTATAATAAAATAATTTTGCCAAAAACTGGGGAGTTGATTTAAGGACATGTTCAGATATTTTTAGACATATCTAGATTTAATTTTTCCAAATCGAAGTTTCAAAAAGCTCAATTTTCATTCTCAATTCACTTTTCTTCACATACAGAGCAACATCTATAACTGATATTTTGAATCCATATTATATATATGTAGGCAGGTATTCTGAATAATACAAAAGTAAGTATACAAGAACAAGGCCAGTCTATTCCCTGTGTAGACAGGGAAAAAATTAATGTACATTATAACATCCATGCAATAAGTCAATATTCATGAACCTTCATTCTCTACTGAAGAACATCAAGAACATCTCAATTGTCACTTAATGCATCTGCACATCTGAATTTTTTAAGGTTGGACAGGAAAAGCGAGAGGCTGGACTACAAACTACCAATAAAATATCCAAGTGAATTTAGTTTAGTATTTAGGGAACTGAGTATATTTTATTCGAATAGGGAGAAGCCTAATGCAATTCAATTTAAACAAACACAATTCTATGCAGAGGATAAAGTGTAAGAGTGACAAGATGCCAACACATTATGACAGCTACCATGCTGCCTGACCTGGAACATTTTTGCATTTTCTAAAAGTGCATAAAAAGCAAATTTTATCATTGCTTTCAGCACATGAACTTCACTTTTTTAGTTTTTATTACCCACAATCCCACAGGCTCTGGTAAAACATCAAACTGAAGTTCATTAGTTAACATTTTTAAAGGACAAGATTTTAAGATGCTCCCCCAGGTGCCCTTTCAGCAATTTTGCTTCATATGCCAAGGAGCAGACAAATCACTAGCCCTGAAAACAGCCAACACTGCTATTACCAACAATAAAATCCACCCACAAATTGAAATAGTGCCAACCAACCACTGAAATGCTGACAGCATCACAGGGTTTTCCAACTGTGGGGACACAGAAAGCAGCTGTGATTCCCCTCACTAAATGCAGATGGTAAGAAGTTAAGAGTGTTTTTTGTTGATGCTCAGAAGAATGAATACTGATGGGAAATTCACTCAGAACTTCCACAGATACACCCAGTGATGCAGCAGTTAGTTCCAGATATTAGTTGCAAACTGATCTTTTCATTTCCCACCTGCTTTCCTTCCTGCATTTTCTTTCTCAGATCATTGCATTACCATCTACCCAATGGTCCAAGTGAGAAACCTCCAAATTGGCTTTTTCTCTATACTCCCCAACCACCAAAGTCAGGGAATTCTTAAGTTCTCCTTCCTGGTCCCACTGCCACAATTTAGGTCCTCTTATTTCCATCTGGACTATTACTAGAGGTCTTAAATGAGCTTGTGTTTGACAATAATAGTATTCCATCCTTAATGAATGATGAGATGACACCTTATAAACTCGTCGTCAGATTTAGAAACTAGAAATAATATAAGCAGTTGGAATCATTTCCATGTGGTGCTTAAACTTGGATTTAATATTCATAGGGCTAACAGATAAATTCTTCAATTAGATATTTCAAATATTTTTTTAAATGCTAAATTTTTTTCAGGGGAAAATGTTACTGAGATACTAAAAGTGGATGAAGTAGGATTTAAAGATTCTATCTTCCTGTTGTTTAGAGTTTGGTCAGAAATGTGTTTCTTAGATTCTTCTCCCTGTAGGCATTTGCAAGTGTTGCAAATCTGAGTTCTTAAGAGATTCATTTTTATAAAATTAATATGGCATCTTTCATTCTAAATTTGGAGGTTGATACAGGCAGTGGGCTGTTCCTTTTTCTGCCGTGGAAATGAATTGCTTCTCCCAAAACTTTAACTCAATGGTTTGAAGAATTTAGTCATATCTAGTCTGAGTGACAGCTTTAAAGGGGGCTCTATTGATTACACTGTCCCTTTCCACCAAGGCTGCTGTTACCAGCCTTGTCAGGAGCAGGCTTATTGCTATGTGACAAACAGTCACCTTGGAGACACAGCAAGAGCAGCTTCATCCAGTGCCCTTTTCTTTAGTTCTTTGCTTTGAAAACCACTTACACTTGAATGTATTATTTAACATGGTGAAAAATGCATTGCTCTTGCAGACCATCAGAGCTCAAACAGGTTTAAAAGCTTTGAAAACCTTTCTAAAACTAAAATAACCCTGCCCTTGAAAGAACAATACACAGTGTTCATATCAGGATTATCAGCAGTGATCTGGATGAGTAAGACAATTAAATGAACAGTTTCATGAAGTTTGGTTACATGATCCCCACCCCCCACTCACACAAGAAGCTTACAGGGACCTCCTATGTCATAAACCAATTATTCTCCAATCATGCTTGAAAGAAGTACAAAATTGCTGTAGCCATAGCCTCAAAGATAGTGTTAAATCCTAGACACACAATAACTGTGGCAAAGAGAATCAAAATAACTCGATCCGGCTTAAAGGACAAAGTCTAAAATAAAGTTGACCCGATGTCCAGTTTCCCGACAAGTGGAATAAACAGATGCTGTTGATTGAATCAGAGATTGCCGATTCAATTAGGTCACTTAAACCTAAAGAATTTATATATAATTTTTCAGCACATCTTTTTAGCTATAGACTTAAAACTTAGGTGAGAAGAAAGAAAAGGATTTGGTGTCTCTATCTTGTCAGCTTAGCTAAGCTTGAAATATGTTTCTCAGAATTCTTTCCTCTGTGTAATTCAGGGCTAGGGCTAACCACAAGAGAAATTTGTGAGAGAAATTGACTCCAGAAGTGAATCAGGAGTCTTGTTTAGCTTAGTAGGTCAGTGTAGTGGCCAATACTAGTGCAGCTCATGTATGTTGTTGAAGATACGCCGGTTCGCCTTGTTAGCTTCCGTCTATCTCCTTCCTGTGCTTCTCCAACTCCGGCAAGGTGTATTTTTAAGATACTGAAAGTATCTATTCCTGCTTCATCAAATGTACAGGATTGGAGGTGGGGACAGATCAACTTAGTGTCCAGCTTATCCTTGTGGATTCCTGTTTATTCTCTTGGATTCTAGTTTGCACTTTCTCTCCTCCATTTCATACCCATCTCTTTTTTCCATCTCCCTGCTCATTTCAAGCCCAACACCAAATGAAAAAGCAGCAGTCATATGTAAAATGCTTTAGCAACCCCACACTTGCCAATGTCCCTCTAATAATCCCCTTATTTTATATCATTCCTGATGATTTTGCTTTTCTGACCAAATCCTAAGTTACGCAGAATATACACCAGGCCCCATGAGAGATATATTGCTATATATTGTCCAATTAAAACCTCACAAAGCTTCATTTTTAAATAAATTGTAAGAAAAAAAAATGACGTCAAATGCCTAAAGCTACATGGGTTTCCATGGCACCAAATTTAAGACTTAGAGCATTTTCTCTGTGTCACATAGCTTGATGAGGCTCCTTCTCCCTAATCAAAGCACATTAAATGCTGACTTTAGGAATGTCAGTGACAAGGTATATACTTCAGAGCAAAGAGCCAGGCTAGAATAATGGGATCAGAAGGAGACAGATTGATTAGATTGGAGTAGAACTGAGAAACAGATGACCAAGGTAAAATTAAGGTTCTGGAAATAAACTCTCAATCATTGGGCACCAAAGAAGACAAATGTTTACAACACAGAGGAGGATATAAGACTCAGGCAAGTAAGAAGTCAGAAAAGAACCAGAGGGCCTCCAAGGCAGAGGGCAGAATTTTGGAAACTTGGACATCAGACATTTTAGGAGCTTACTTTAAGTAAGGTAAACTTGGGTGCATTGTAATTCAAGATGGAACAAAGTAGAAAAAGCAAACCCATAGGTGAGAACCAGATTCAAGGATTGAAGGAAAGGAGAAATGTTCAGGAGGATGGATTCAGGAAATGGCCTTTCTGCTTCAAGGTCTGGGGGTTTTTGGTTGAGCTGAGAGCCATAATCCATGGAGCTTGATCTAAGCCTGTGAATGATCCTGAGAATTAGGTACAAGGAGAAAGATGAAGATCCAGTCAGTCATGAGGACTCAAGCTGAAAGCCAGATTAAAGACAAGTCATGGTGACTCAGTGTTGAACTACAGAGCATTTTCCTTGGGATTCTGTCCCTCCTGTTAGTCAGTGTTAGTCCCTTCAGCACTGTACACTGAGGTCAAGTGGACCCTTGCCACTAGGACATACCAGAGCCAAAAGAGGTGACAGAAATATTAGGCTTGGAAAACAAATTGTATGTGAATAGGTGTATAAACTCTAAATAAGTCTAAATGGATGATTATTAAGTGATTTACCTGTGATTTTTAGACGTATGATCCATATATGTAATATTTGTTTATAGCAAGTCCTCAAATAATGTTGTTTTGTTCAATGTCATTTTTTTAAAATGTTGTTGAAGTGCTGTAGAAACTTAAGTTTTGTTAGTATAAATTAGCATAGGGTAAAACTGGTTTTACTACATGTCATTTCTCTTAAAGTCACAGAACCTATGGATGACATTAAGTGAGGACTTGCCCTATATTATATATGATGTACATAATGGAGAAAAATCATATATACTCTCTGGATATGTAAAGAAGCTATGTTGGCCCCATTTTCATGACTATTATATTTAGTAAAGTAGAGGTTAAACTCTGTTCAGTAATTAACTGAGGTTCCTAAATTTAAATAACTATTAGTTTTTCCTAAACTATTTGCTCTAGGTTAAAATAATTTTATAAATGTTATTTACATGAGTATGATATTTCTCTTCTGTATTTATATAGATTCATTATCCCATATTCATTTGTGCTATTCCATTTTCTTAAAAAGTCTTTTTTTTTTTTTGCTGTAAACATGTAAACAAATAAATTGATTAAACTTGGCTTTGAGGTCCTAATACTTCTGGAAGTTGCACAACAAGATTTAAAAGTTAATGAGTTCTCAGATATGTTTTTTATTACCACTTACTACCCCTACTCATATATATATATTTGGAAGAACTAGTAGAAGACTCTCACACACCTGATATTTATAGCCGGAAAGGAAATGTTCAAAAAGCATACAGTAATAACAGCTTTCTGGCTTTGGGGATTATTAGATTCATTGCCTAACAATACAATTTCTGTAAACACAGATCTTTAAGACTCAGCAAATAAAACCTGCCACCACTGCTAAGACATGATAAAGTTCACAAAAGGACTCTACTTCGGCAATGTTGGCTTAGGCCCATTTTGCTAATGATTCATTTTAATATCCTCTCTTTTGCTAAATTATTACACTTTTATTTGTTCACTGTGTCCTAACCAGCAAGAAAGCTATTAACATGATATTCATGCTTGTTCCTTTCTTTAGCTATTCTATTTTCTGTTCCTCTCCACTGCAGGTAACAGCTTTAAAATGAATATTAGATTATTATACTTTCATCTATGTATAATTTGAATGCATTTAATCTAGACCAGGAAAACCTATTCTCTAGGTTAGCCTAGAACAGAGAGAAAATTCCAGATTTCTCAAACTTGAAGTTTGACATACACCAGAGAATTGGGCTAGACTGATTTCTAGAAGGAAGTTTGGGATAAAATACATCATGGCCAATATTATCCATTATCCTCAGGCTAGCTGTTAGATCAAACAGAACTCTAGTTCTCATTGAGAGTTTTGGAAAGAAACGTTTTTAGTAAAAGTTCTGATCTCATGAGATCACTTATGTCATCATTTGAAAGAGATGTGAGTGGGTGAGGAGAGCAGAACAATTGGCTACTATGCACCGAAATGTACTCATTTGACCTAAAATACTTTTGGTTACATGGAAGGGCATAAGGGATGTTAATATGAACTAATGAGAATTCTTTACAAATGGAGTGGGACCAAGACCAGTGGTAGGAGAGATCTGTCTATCCCTGTGTATCAATAAGGGGATAAGGGGATGCTTTGACTCTGCATAATTGAAAAAGAATAATAAAACCAGCTAAGAGAAATTCTACATTTTATTAGCACCATTAGTTGGCGATTCTTAACCATATTAGTGATAAATACTCCTCTCAAAAGAAAAATTTTTTTCACCTAAGTTCTAAATAATTCCTTCAGTTACTATTGAGTTTAAATTACATATATTAATATATATTATATAACTACATATTAACATAAATTTATGTTAATATATAACTGTTTTTGTGTTTATAGTTTAAAACAGTGAAAGAGTTACCAGTAAAAAAAATTTTTTTTGGTAAGTGCAAATTTCAGTTCATAGAGAAAATATTTTACTGAATTTGAATAATTCCTTTAAATTTTTTCACTTTGTTAATTTTTTTTTGCAAAACTAAAGAAAAAATATGAAAATAATGAGTAAGAGGCAAGTAGGGGAGGAAAACATGTACACGGAAAAAAAGCTACAGTTAGAGCTAGGCCAAAAGACAGAGAGCCGGGGCAGAGGCGATTAAAAGTATGAAACAATTCAAAAGAGCCTGGTTTCATCAAGACAGAGGAAGACACCAAGGAAAGAGTGATCGTTTTCTTGAGGAGCTGAAAATCAGCCACATGCAGAGGGAACCAGACACATGAGGACACAGTGACACCACCACTGCCTGAACATGCTGCTTTGGGCTCCCTGACTGCCTTTTCGGTGGATTTTAAAACACATGTAGGTCAGGCATGTAGAGCTGCTGGAGAAATTGTCAATATTTATTATGAGATGGTGGACAAGAACTGAAGGGCACTGACCAGGCTGTATCTGGACAAGGCCACTTTAATGTGGAATGGAACTGTCATTACAGGGCTGGAAGCCCTAACTTTTTCAATATTTTGCCTTCTAGTGAATTCCAGGTCAATAAGTTAGATGGCCAACCAGTTCATGAGCAAGGCTCAGAGGACAGTTCTTGTTGTGACCAATGGAATTGTGAAGTGTGATGGAAACAAACAACACTTCTCTCTGAACTTCCTGCTGTCTGCTCAGTCTAACAATACCATGTGGAAGATTGCAAGTGATTGCTTCATTTTCAAGATTGGGCTAGTAGCTAAAGGGGGCAAATGTCCATTTTCCTTTGGTTCATTAGCTCCAGCAACACAAATTAATGTGAACTAATTCATTTCATTGTGGAACATTTGATCTAGTATGTGCTGAAATGTCTTTAACATTTTTCTTTAATACTTTTTTATTCCTAGCAGTACCTTTTCTGGCAGCTGCCAGTTTGGGTCATTGCCCTTTAGAGCTTTAACACTAGTTTTTTACATGCCTTATATATCATTTCACTGACATTCTTATAGTGATATTATAAACATGTGATCTCTGTACTAACATACACACTGTGAGCCCAACCTATCACAAAAATGAAATTCTTTTATAATGCTATCTATGGGACGTGAGCATAGCATAACTCTCTGGGAGAAAGTAGAGTATGTTTTTTCTTATTAAGTTAATTTTGTCGTAGAACACATACCACTTTTCAGTAAACACTGGGTTTTTTCAAATCAGTTCAATAAAAACATTACTAATTTAGGGTTGCATAACTACTCTGACATTTGAATCACATGCAGAGATATTTGGGAGTCTTTTTTCATTTTTTCATGTTAAGTACTTTTTTTATGTTGATACATACATGTGCTTATGAAGTGAATTAATCTACTACAAAGGTGTAAATGTTCTTAGTTGATACCTGAGTATTGGATACAGTTAGTGACTTAAAAGCAAAACTTCTTAAAAAGATTTTTCTTGGAAGCTTCAGGTTAATAACTTTAGTTAATGAATGGTAATGGGGCTAATAGCTTTAATGGGAGAATGGGGAGTGAGAAATACAGAAATCCAAGGTTGGCCAAAGTTAGAAGTGGTGGCCAAATGGCAAATTTTTGTACTTGTCCTCTACCTCCTAAAAATGTAGCCTATTTTTAGTATTTAAGTCATTAATTAATAAGTATCATTGCAAAATGGTCATGAGTATCACTTTTGTTCTAAAAATGATTTTTAAAAGTTTTTCCAATATATGTCTCCATTTTTTCAAGAACTTACGGGGCAAAATGTCATCACTAAACCTGACCCTGCAGCGGGGTCTGACAGGAAAGTTGGAGACAAAGCCATCGCTTTCTCTTTTAAGCACTCTTCATTTCTAAGTTTTCCATGTGAACTTCAGGTCAAAAGTCTCCTGTGCATTATCCATCCCCCAAAGTGAGTGATGTATTTTTTGCGTTTTACACTGTCAAGTGCATTTTCTTTTTTTTCTCATTAAAGTTGAAATTAATTTTATGATTGTTCTTTCATATGGCATTATGAGCAAATAGATTTGTTTTAAAATATGTTCCCCATTTATGTCGCTAACTTTTTGTCCTTTTAATGAGAGAATAGAGAGCACCAGATTTTCATGAGCCCATAAACTTCAAAAGAACAAACTGATTCATTGTATGTCTCAACTTCTAAAGAGAAAGAAATACAGTTTTGGTTTTTGGTTAAACTTCAAACATTTTTCCATTCTTGAATTCATTGTTTTAAAGTTTTTAAAAGTTGTAGATGCCAGCTTTGTTTCTACATTGCAAGTCAGAGTTAATGTTTATCACTTCATTTGAAAACTAGTTAATTTATATACTCCTGCCCCAATGTATACATTATACTTCTGATATATTAATAAAATAGAATTAAATAGAACAAGGAGTGGACCTGAAATTTAGACCACTCCGTATTTTAGTACTAATCAAAATTTATACACTAGATTTTATTCAAAGTGAGCTTATTCTGATTTTGGATTGGCTTTTTAAAAACACAGCTTTAGCAGCAAAAAACAAAATGCCCAAACATTGCCCTTTCCCTTACAGAGCGCAATCTAAAGTAGAAGCTGCATAGAACAAGCAATAACTGAATTGATTGATTGCACAGTATCTATGAATTATATGTTTTAAGACTTATATATGCATTGCTTTTTCCAAATTCTGTATAACTTTTAAATAGCTGAAACTACTCTTACAATGGATTAGACTATATTTTTGACATGCACATATGTTTGTAACTTGAAAAAGTAAAATAAAATTTGCCTTGAAAAAAATCAGAAAATAATGATTATTTCTGATTATTACATTATTATTATCATATATTTTTTTGTCCTACAGAGAAAGTTGTTGTTAAAAAAATGATCTGCTCCAGGGCTCAAATACTCTAAGCACACCACTGACTAAAATAAGACAAGTTCTGAGATTATGGTTTGCACAGTGTGTCATTCACTCACTCCAGAGTAATAAAACTGAACCATTTGGAAAGGGGCTTCAGAGGCATAGATGTGATCAGTTCTGCATATGTCATGAGTAAATTATCACTTTTAATAGTTAACCTCTCCCAATCAATCGAAAATTTGATCTAAGATTTCTTAAAAATCTTCACTCATTGCATTTCAGTGTAAGGAATAAAAAACAGAATGATATCACCCCTACAAGCCCATCCAGCTTTCTGGATTTAGGGCAATTTGTACAGCTTCTTTGTGAAGACCATCCAGTGTTGTTCAAAGATACTGTGAAGCTAGGAGGAAGAGGTGAAGAGCAGCCTGCTTGTTCAAACCCTTGCTTGAATGCTGAATAAATATACGTAGGGATCCAAATGACTTATGCCATCTGTGATTTTTATCTCTATCTCCTTCATCTCCAACTCAGTTTGATGTATTTTACTTTTTCTCTGGTAGCAGAATGTGTACTTAATAACTAGTAAGAACTGATCTTTGAAAAACAACTTTTTTTTTTTTGCTAAAAATTAATTATCAGCCTTGAATAAAGACATAAAATGTTAAGCATGCATGCCACACAAAAGACATATAAATAGAGCAAATGCAGGATTCAGGGACTTTTTGTTTGTGTTTGTTGTTTTTATTATTTAATGATAGAGAATCTGTAAATATAACCGCTGTTGGTTGCCTTGCCAACAAGCATGGTTACCAGGATAATCCAAAAGCAGTTCATTTTATATTTTACATGTGTATTCATGTATAGGAGGAGCATGTGAGATCCTAGGAAAAAAACAAAGTTCAAATGGAAGTCATGGTCATAGTTAAGTAGAGCAAAACTTTCATGTATTTGTCCCCCCTCTTTCACCTTCTATGCTTCTAGTCTCCCTACTTTTATACATGAGTAGAGAAAGCAGAGAAATAATCAAAGTCTTCTTAAAAAGGAACTTTACTAATTCCCATCCAAGATTCAGAAAGGGTCTCAAGTCTTGGTTAATATTTTTATTAATAAATTTATTGAGTGACATTGGGTAATCAAATTATTTAGGTTTCAAGTATGCAATTCAATAATACACCATTTGTATAATGGCGTGTTTTCACCAAAGTCAAATTTCCTTCTGTCACCATATATTTGATCCCCTTTACCCTTATCTACCTCCCTCCCCACTTTCCCTCCGATAACCACTAAGCTGTTGCCTGTGTCTATGAATTATTGTTTGTTTTGTTTATTTGTTCTTTTCAGTTTTATATCCCACATATGAGTGAAATCATGTAGTTCTCAGCTTTTCCTGTTTGACTTATTTCACTTAGCATGACTGTCTCAAGAATCCATCCATGTTGTTGCTAATGGCAGTATTTCATCTATGGCTGAGTAATATTCCATTGTATATATGTACCTCATCTTCTTTATCCAGTCATCTATTGAAGGACACTTTGGTTATTTCCATATATTGGCTACTGTATTGGAGAGGTTGTGGGGGAAAAGGAACTCTCATGCATTACTTGTGGGAATGTAAATTGGTACAGCCACTATGGACAACAGTGTGGAGGTTCCTCAAGAAAAGGAACTAGAACTACCATATGACTAGAATTACCTTCTGACTCAGCAATCCCTCTTCTGGGTATCTACCCCCAAAATTTGAAAACATTTATCCATAAAGATAAATGCACCTGATGTTCATGGCAGCATTATTCACAACAGCCAAGCCTTGGTTACTGACTTAATGTTTACAGCAAATGCCATCCTTAATCCTCTTTTTTACTAATCAAACAAATCAATAGGAGGTAAAAAGTATGTCACCAAAGGTGAAATAGCATAGTTGTGGTGAATAATATGCCATGAAGATCACATTTACAGATATTATAAACACAGCAAGGAGAATGGCATTTTCTACCCACAATAAAGCATATTTTTTAATGGTCACTATTTTTAAGAGTAATATTTCTATCTTGGTAACACTGAAAAGAGTTTCACATATTAATCTACCTTTAGGCCAAATTTGGATAAATAATTCAACTAAAACTTTGTTCAGGTTTCAACCTTGTAGTTATTCATCCACGTGAGTGACTATTTTGAGAGAAAATTTGAGGTTATTTAAATTTTTTTTCTTTAGAAATGTTTTTTCTTATGCATTTTCTTGCATTTCTCTCATTTCTTCTCATCTCTTGACATTAAGCCAACTTAGTAGATGTTATTACATATAATTCCTTATACAATGCTAGTGTCTCATTAATAATAGAGACATCCTTGTATCAAAATGACACATGCAAGTTCAAAGTTTATCATCCATTGTTTTCCTCTAAGCAAGCTAAAATGATTCTTCACTTAGCTCCTCCCCTCTTTTCCCTCCTACTGCTTCCCCTTGTCTTCAACCTCAGATATCTTCTGCCTGCTTCCTAATAAACATACATAAAATTAGGTGCTTACTTTCTATGCCCTCTGTTATTTCACTGCTACCTCTAATATTCTTAATTCTATATTTTTCTTTTTGAAGACTCATTATTTCAGGTAGATTTTAATAATAACTTGCCTTGATTGGATGTGAAAATTACTAATATGTAATATTCAAAGGTACTTTATCTCTACTGAAATGGATAAAACAAACCTGTCTGAATAACATTTGTATTCAAAATGAAAAGTTTCTTGAAAGTAAGAATTGAAGCTAGATTATTCCTGCCACCTTATGTGCAACTTATTGACTATTTACAAATATCCTTGAAGAGAAGATAACAATTAATCTTAATTAGAGAGATTGCATGAGGTGCTAAAGTTAGACTGCTTGATTCAAATTATGATTGTCACAATTATGTTGCACTAGCTAGGCAACCTTGGGCAAGTGAATTTAACACCTCTATGCCTCAGTTATCTCACCTATAAAAGTAGAATAGGGTTGTTATAAGCCTTAGAATGAGTTAATATTTGTAAAGCTCTTAGAACACCACCAGGCAAATGTACAATTATTAGTTTGATACAGTGTGAGTCTTATTCTCATAGAAGAAGTAGGTAGATAGGTAGCAAAGGATAAATGACTACATTCAGTGAAGATCATGGATATTTTCATAGAGGAATGAACTCAGACCAATTGGAATGAGAGAATATCAGTGCCAATAAGATCAATTGTGTTGTAATATTTTAAATAAGATAATAGGAGCCTGAATCAGAGTAATAGCTATGGGATCAAGTTAGGAACATCTTCAAGACATGATGAGAAAAGAATCCACTGAATGTGGTGATTTTGAATAGGTTAAGGGAGGGAGTAAGAAGAATAAAAGGTAATGGGACATCAGCCTGTGCATCTGGATGAATAAGTAACTCTTAAAGACACAGCACATTATGGGATTTGGAGCTTGGGTAATGGGACACTGGGAAATTTATCAGCAGATAGCAGGACACTGGAGTAGCCTGGAGTTGGAGGACAGTAATGCATCACTGGGAGGAGAATGCCAAGATCAAGCAGGAATGAAGACAAGAGACCAAGTCCAGGACACAAGTTTAAGGAATGAGAAAGTTGAAACAAGGAGGGTCCTAATCTGGGACCATGAACTAAAACCAGGATACAGATCAAGGAGGAATCTTAAGTGATTTCCATCTGTCCCTTAGGGATTAGACTAGAGCTCCCCAAATCTCTCTTCCAAAAGCCAACATTTATGCTAGATACTAGTGAGTCATCAGACTGTAAGAGTTCAACTAAGGGAGAAAGAATAATGAAGGATCCAGAAAATAGGAAAGGTTTGCCACCCTAAGTCCTGAAGAGAAATTGAGGGACTTAAAGAGAAAGATGTTTCTACATATTTTGATGGTCCAATGTAGAGGGATTCCAAGTGAAAATGGAGAGGAAGGAACAAAATTAATAATCATATCTTCTAAAATGACTACTTGGAAGCATGCAAAGGTCATCAATGAAGAAATTGCCTGGAAATTCACAGAATAAAATAACTGAGAAAGGGATAAGATAATCAGCAGTCTATATATGGATACACAGAGATATGGTAAATTAAACATAGGTCTTCCAGCTTAAGAAGAAATAAGTTGCTCATATATATTTTCAAGCCATCGCAACAAATATATGTGGAATACTACATATATATGTGGAATGTAAATATATATGTAGAAAACTACAGCCTGGACAAAATAAGCATAGGTGTTGCTTCATTTGCCTTGTTGTGGTTTGGTTTAGTTTTCATAAGGGATAGAAAAGACACACTTCATTAAGAAGGCATATTCTTTTATACATTGACATGAATTTCTATGTGGAAACTAACTTTTTGGTTAAGGATAGAAGGTGAGAGGGGACATGAAGAGAAAAGGGAGCTTCTGGGAGAACCAAAGACAAACTTTGCTTACTGAACTGTTGTTTCTGAGCTCAGGACTGGTCAAGAGGTTGTACAGGTGGCCAACTGAGCAGACAGAGGTGGAGTATGGCCTTACTTTTTGGCCTCGAGTAAGCCTGTGAGAATTGTGACAGTGAGCAATTGTGTTGCCAATAAAGCCTGCATCTCCAGTTTTCCTACTGGTCTCGCTGCTTATTAAGGTGTACAGACTGTTTTAGTTGCAATATTTGACTTCTTCAGCAAAAATATTGAGAATACAGATTCTGAAGAAGAGATATCAAAAACTCTCAACAAAAGTGTATATGTAGTTCATCTGATGCAAAATGATTATGGACAATGATTTCAACCACAAATCTAAGATCAATGGCACATGAGTGCAGTATGGTGAGGTCTGCCACTTGGTATCGATTCTCTGAGCCACAGCCTCACACACAGATGATAATCACCATCAGTCATACCTGCAAAGAAAGGACCACAACACTTCTCTTCTGCTTGTAAACATGCCGCTAGATAGTCAATAAGAATAAATCCACAATTGTAGCTCTGTCTTAAACTATTTTTAGATAAATAAGAATTAAAAAGTTATATTTAAAAAATGGAGAATAGTATGTTATCTACTTATAAATGTTTTTTAGCAGTGACTGGAAATCACAATAGTTATTTAAAAATAAAAGAATATAATTCCTAAGATATTTCTGTAATTCTTATAGGACATTTTCCAAATGACACATTATTGAAGTGTGTGTAAGGGTATCTGTTTGTAATACTCTTAACATTTTTTGAATAAATTAACCAGGCAAAAATATAAAATATCACTGATATAAAGTCTTGAAGCGAACTACATGACCTTCCTACCTAAATAAATAGCAACACAAATTATGCTTAAAAAATAAACACAGATATATTTCTCCAGTGTTTTAGAAAGTGTGTTTACCTAGATTCCAACTGTCTCACGCACACAATGAAAAAGAAATCCCTTATTTCTTTGTATTTGCCACTGTACCCAGCATTGCCTACACTGAGTAAAGAACAAATAAGAATTTATTGGTTGATAAATGAAAAATAACCATGAAAATAGAACACTGCTAGATTATCATCTATGTTTTATTGAAAATAAAGATTTAACTTACACATAAAAACTTTAAAAATTTACCACAAAACTTTATTTGCAAACAATATTGGTGTCTTTCATCTAAATAGCTGTGAATCATTAAACAAACAAAACTAACTGTGTGTATACTCAGGTTCACTTGTAAAATGTTTTCCTAGAAAGTCTTAAAAAAGGCTCTCAAAATAACCTCTCAATATCATGTTTACCTTTTTATAACATACCAAGACAAATAAACCAATCTCAAATATGTTTTTATCTCTTCTACTGTCAGCTCAGGCTACTTATACCTTATTTTTTCCCTTCCCTTCAGTACCAACTGTTTTTAAATAAATAAGATATATTGCCTTGCTTCTATTTTCTTACTGTCACCTTACCTCTTACCCGCTTTCAGTCTGGGTTCTGCCATTACTCTTCAACTGAATCAGCTATCTACTTTTTACTTTCCAAATCTATTGGTATTTTCTCTGTCTTCTTTCTCTAGGAAGGTTATGAAACCAAGAAACCAAGTTGCCTTCTTGGAACTCTGCCTATGGATTCTAGGCCATTGCACTCCCATTGTTGTCCTTCTTCCTCTCTTCTTTGCCAGCTTCTCATTTTCTTCTTGCTTCTACAATCACTATGAGAATAACTAACAAATAATGATGATGACCATTATGATAATGACTAACACAAATTACTTACCACACACTAGGGACTGGTATTCGATCATTTTATCTTCATAATAACCAATGAGAAAGATGCTATTGTCATGCCCATGGTGAAATTGAGATACAATAAGATTAATTAACCTGTCCATGTTGGCACTGTTAGCAATTGGTCAATGAAGATTTGAACCCACAGAGTTTGGCTCTATAAATATTTATAAACCCAGTCTGGATTATCATTTCCATAACCTTTCAGATAACCTCACTTGTATATTTTAAAATTCAGCTTATCAAAAGAATGATTTTTTTATATTCATATACACACTCTTTGACCTATTTCATTCTGAATTTTATTTAATAGTAATGCCATTATTTAAGTCACCAAGGCTAAAATTTTGACTCCAAAGATCCTCTTATCCAAGTCCAATTTACTCCTTATCTGTACATTTCTATTAGAGTAACAGTATACATATTTTCTTTGCCTCCATTTCTCATTGTCTGTACTTCACTTTACACACTATAGTAAAATTTGTTATCCTATGATATAACTTTAATCATGTCACTCTTTTGCTTGTACCTTCAATGGCTCACCATTTTCTTAATGAATTCAGAAATTATTTGTTATTTAGTAAGGTATGGAAGGCCCTCTTTAGTATAGCCTCTTTAAGCTTTATGTCCTCCTCTCTAATATATGCATGTGGTCAAGACATTTCCTCAAATTCTGCCATCATTCCCTACATCTATACCTTTGTTCATGATATATCATGTATCTGCACCTCTGCCCAATGCTACCTTTCAACATCATATCCATTGGAATTCTATTCTATTCTAACCTATGCTTCTAATTTCCAGGAACACTTCTCCTTCCTCAAAGCATACTTGATAGCTTGTTTATAGCATGTACCACATCATGCCTTAAACAATGGCTTAATAAAGGTGGTGAAAGTATCTTACTATAGCAGCTCTAACAGAATCAAGGTTAGTATTTCACAAATGAATTCTGAGTACATATTTTTGATAATCGAGGATATTGAAGTGGGTATTGGCAAAAATTTTATCTGCAGATGAATAGCTAAATTAGTGAAGACCTTCTCTTTAGCGCCACTCTGTAAACCCATTCAGTGAATTAGCTATGTGTCTTTGAACACTGAGAGAAAGGATGGTTTTTACTAAGTAGTTTCCTAACTGAAGCATTCAGTTATTTCACATACTACTTTGGAATATTAAGTATAAAGCAGGAATATAAACATTTTACTAGGAATTTGTATTGAAAATGATCTCTCAAATTCCATTCTTCTGTTTCTATTTAGCAAAAGTAACCCAGTCTATTTGGCCAGCCATTTTGCCACCCTGAGAAAACTCAACATGTTCCAGTCATTCTTGCAGCTAAGTAGGATCTGTCACAGTCTTGGCCAAAGAGATGTGATCAGAAGTGCTGTGCAGTATTTTTATTTTAAAAGGATGGGCACCTTTCGTTCTCTCTCTCTTTCCCATAGATCTTCTCCTTTAAATGCGATTGAAATAGGTGGGGCTCTGGTAACCATCTTTGATAATGAGAATTAAAGTCCCATCTTATAATGATGAAGTTCTTGAAGACTCTAGAATAGTCACACTAGTTCTATTTTGAATAAGAGGAAATAAGATGCATAGAGATAAAAACAAAACAAAACAAACAAAAACAAATCCTTGCCTAAGGTTACCTTTTACTAAGTGCTAGCACTCAGGATACAACCAGCAAGTCTTACCCCAAGGGGAGAGTTTCTAGCCTCTATGCTAGGCAATCTCCTCAAGTTCTAGCTGCAATTTATTATATATTGTACATGATATTCTAATTGATAAGCTAAATTAATCATATAAAAATAAGTCCTCTAAAAATTTATATTTTTAGTAAGGTAAATGGAGTCTTGTATCTGGAGTGAGAAAAAGCATTTTTAAAGTGACATGTAGACAGAAAAAAGCACTAAAATTTGAGTCCATTTAAGCTGCTATGATAAAGCAATGATTTGTAATGATTCAAGAAGTTTGAATAGTAAAGGTTTTTAAAATATTCGACGTAATTGATTTGTCATCTCTTATCTATTTAGAAATAATGATTATGAACATTCCAAGATAAAACTTTACATACTGATTATTTTGAGGATAATTATCAATAAATATGTAACTACAAAACAATACTGTAGAAGTATACATTCAAACTTAACACAAAGTTATTTGCAAACGACAAACAGGAAAACCAGAGGGTTTTTTATGTTAATGAGATTTTAAAAAAGATAAAATAATGTGACTAATGCAGATTATCATCACATTCTGAAATACATGTGAGTATTTTCATGTTCAACTTATGCTTTCAACTATATTTGGCTTACTAGTACTCTTTAAAATTCATCTCTATAAGAAATAGAATATAACTTCAAAGTCCTTTCATGTATTAGATGCCATTATGTCTTACCCATTATAAATTGCCTTTCAATCTACTAGTATTTAAATTGAGAAAAATTTGTAGCCATTTAAATTTATTTTCTCAGAAGAAAAAACTTTATAATAAAAATGACCTTAATTTGAAAAGTAATGGAATGTCACATTTTTAATATTTTCAAGGATCTGACAGTGATAAAGCAAAGGGCTTTTATCCAAATATAATAACTAAAGCTCACCTGTGTTCACTATATCAAACTCTTTGTGTAATTCTAACTATGGAAACTGAAAATGCTCGGGTAAAACTTGTTGACATGACAACAAAATCCCCTAAGAAATGAGACAAGTCTGCATGTGAAGGAAGTATTTATGACATGGTTTAATGGAAAGATGCTCCAACCAACCATCACAATCCCATTTTTCAGGTTCTCTATTGTTTGCTTACATTTTTTCATGTTTAACAAAATTTCCACACTACATATCTCTTTAATAAATATACTAAAAGTAGCAATTATTTTCAGCTTTCTTGTACCAACTGTTACTCATAGTGAGTAATAAAAGTTACTAATTTGTTAGTCTTTGTAAGTTATTTAGAAATATTTAATTTATTCACTTATCCTTAATTGGTCTGAAGAACTCCTTTAAATATTCTCTAATAGATGTTCCTATAATGAAAAGGTTTGGTAACTCTCGGCAAAGAGAATTTTTAAGAATGTATAGATTTATTGTCTAACAAAGATGAGAAAATAAAAAGTAAAAAGGTAAAAATAATTTAAAACAACAAAGCATACTTGTTTTTGTTTTTTAAAAAAACAAAAACTTTAAAACCAGTACCAAAAAAATAATAACCTTCTGCTATTTGTCTATTTAAAAATCTTAAGATATACTCTATAATAATAACAAAATTCTAATAAATTTCAAACTGTGAAAAATAGGTTATACTTCCAATTTGAGGAAAAAGAAACTATGTAAAGCTTTGGTTTATAGCTTTCATATATAATGTATCATATTACTTTCTTTTAATTTTCTTCTTAAATATGAATCTAGCATTTACTCTGGCATTTGGTTTTTTTTTTTCCATTGTGAATGGAAACCACCTCACCAGTCCCTTCTTCCACTTGTCACAGGAACTTAATTGAAGAGTTTTATAACCTAGCTATACCCTTTGTTTTTGCCAAGTTATACATCTCATTGTTCCCTGAAGATGGCATTAACCATCGAGTGTCTTCTTTCTTTCCTAATCAACTGTTTTAGCAAGTACAATAAGGCAAGAAAAGGAATAAAAGGCATACAGATTAGAAAGGAAGAAGTAAAATTGTGCTCATTTATAGGTGATGATGGTCTACATAAAAAAATCTCAAGAACACTACAAAAACACTCCTAGAACTAGTAGTTCTTCAAGGTCATGGAATATAGGATAAAAATACAAACAAAATTATATTTTTATGTAATAGCAATAAACTTGTGGAAATTAAATCAAGACAGCCATACTACTTATGATCACTAAATATATATTTAAATAAATATATTTATCGGTGATATATGCATATCTCTGATAAAACTTATATAAGATTTCTATGCTAAAAACTACAAAATGCTAATTAAACATATCAAAAATATCTCTAAATAAATGGGGAGGAATACTGTTGTCATGGATTAGGAGATTCAACATAGTAAACATGTAATTTTCCCCAAATTTACATACAAATTTAATAAAACGTCTATCAAAATCTCAATGAGATTTTTTTATTCTAAAATTCATATGTGAAGGTAGAGGAACTAGAATAGCTAAGACTAATTTTGACAAATAAAAATAAATTAGAAGGAATTGCTCTATCTAAATACAAGACTTATTATATATAGCTCCAGTAATCAAGATCTTCTGGTATTAGAAGAGCAATAGACAAATAAATGACATAGATTATTACAGCCAGCTGATTTTTTTTACAAAGAAGCAAATACAATTCAATGGAGGAAGAATAAACTTTTCCACAAATGATTTTGGTATAATTGGATATCTATGGGCAAAAACTAAATCTCAACCTAAATTCACATATTCTTTAAAACAGCTCATGTAACCATAGATTTAAGCATAAAATACAAAAATATAAAACTTTCAGAGATAGAAGAAAATCTTCAGGACCTAGAATTTTGTGAAGACACAATTCCAAAAGCATTATCTATTTTAAAAATCTATAAATTGGACTCAATCACAATTAAAGATTTTTGCTTTACAAAAGACTATTAAGAGGGTGAAAAGACATGTTATGGACTGAAAGAAAATTTTTGCCAAGAAAATATTTGCATTCAACAAAAGAGTCATATTTAGAATATAGAATTCCTTCTCAAAACTTGACATTAGAAAAACAAACAATTCAACTTAAAAAATAACAAAGAAGAGATATTTCCCTGAAAAGGATATACTGATGACAAATAAGCACATGAAAAGATTTTCAACATCACTAGCCATTAGGAAAACACAAATTAAGGCCACCATGAGATATCATTATACACCTATCTTTGAACAGCTCAAGTGAAAAATAGTGACATTACCAAAAGTTATCAAGGACATGGAGACACTGGATCTCTCATACATTGCAAGTAGGAATGTAAAATGATGGTACAGTCACTCTGAAAAGCATTTTGGCAGTTTCTTAAAATACTAAACATACACTAACCACAAGACTCAGCAATTTGTACTCCTGTCCATTTATCTTAGAGAAATGAAACTAATATTCCCACATAAGTCTCTACATAATTGTTCATAGCAGCCTGGTTTGTAATAGCCTAAAACTGGAAACAACTAAAATGCCCCTCAAACAAACTGTGCTACATTCATAGTATGAAACATTATGCAAAAATAAAAAGGGATAAGCTATTACTACTTACAACAACTTGGATGGATCTCCAGGGCATTTCATTTTGCTGAATTAAAAATGTCAATCTCATAAGGTTCTGTATGATTTTATTCATAAAACATTTTGAAATGACAAAACAGGAATGGAAAGCAAATTAGAGGTTGTCAGAGATTCGGGATGGTTATAGGATGGCAGAGAGGAGGGTATTACTATAGGGTAGTAGCACAAGGGAGATCATTGTGATGATGGAACAGTTTTGTATTTTGACTGCTACAGTGGTTACACAAAACTCCCCATGAATTAAGATGACTTAGATCTATAAGCACAGATTGTGACAATATCAACATTCTAAGTTTTGATATCGTACTATAATTAAGTAATGTAACCATTGGGAGAAATTGGGTGGAGGATACATGGGACTTTTCTGTGCTACTTTACAACTACATGTGGATCGATAATTATTTCAAATTAAAACGTTTAATCAAAAAATATTACTGCTGGAAAGTACTGTTAAGAATTTAATGTGTATTTTGAATTGAAAAGGGGTCAACAGTCTTTGTAGCTCTGTTCCCAAAAAAGGTCACACTAAATGATGGCAAATCTCATTCACTGAAAGACAAGATTGAGGGGCGGGGCAGTGTCATCTGTAATACATTATGAAACTCTGGAATAGTACAACACTCCCAAAAGTGAGAAAATAAAATGGCACATATTTATTTCTATAGGCCAGACATTTTTCAATCTAATTTCTGTTCATTAAAAAAATATGATTTGCATAAACTTCAAGCCTTTAACTATTAATAGACTCTGGAAAATAAACTTAGGTAATATGGTATATTAAAACACCCATGCTCAGAAAAATGAATATGACAAGTCTGGAGATTGTATCGTCATTCTGACATCTTTCAGCTCCCTTGAACTGGGGCATGGTGCACTCTGACCATTAGTCATGCCACTGGGGCTCAAGAGCAGTGCCTTCTGTCCACCTGCTTTCCTGCACACAGCTCTACATTCTTGGGAGGACAAATTGGGCTCTAACCCTGATGTTTCCATTTGAAGCTTTAAGATGATTCTTCCCACAACTCACATTTTCTCTGATTCCTACCCCATTCCTTCCACTTGTACTCAGTACCATATACTTACTCATTTACCTCTGTCTCCAACCCTGAATTATAAGCTCCTTTAAAGACAAGCTCTCTCTCTGATTTAACTCTCTTTCCAGGCACGATAGTTTTATATAGAACAAATCTAGTACATGTTTGTGAAATAAAACCCACTTGAATAGTTATAGGAGAATTAAAATGGCACAGTTATGTATTGGTAATTCTGTACATTCTATAATGTTATTAGCACTGTATCAGAATATACAATGCTGGTTTCTTCATTGCACCAAAAGGAACAAATTTAAAGAAACCTGAAAATACTGAGCTAGAGGATAATCACTCTGGGAGTAAGCCAGCGAGGAACTCAGATATTCATTCACTATTTCACAATGTTAACATTTAACGATGTTAAGATGACATTCAATGTTTGTTTAGTCAACAAATAATTACTGAATATATTCCATATGCATGGCTCTCTTTCAGGTCCTAGAAAAAATAAAGGGTGTCCAAGAGATGTGGTTGTAGCCCTCTCAGAATTAGGTCACAGACTCAGTCCAATGGAAATGGGATTTATTTTTGTAAATTAGTGTGAGCCTAGTCTGCACTTTATAAGCACAGAACAAATATATTTAGAAGCAGCACAGTCTGGGGCCTCAGGATTGTGAAGCGCTTTTCAATAGGCATCTTCTTTGAAAGCTTTACTGTAGTTTGAGAAGCAGCAGGGAAAAATGATTCAAAAGACTTGGTTTGGAGCAATACTACATCCCTCTAACAAAAGCAAGTCTGTTGTGCAGAGAATAGTTCAAGCTCTTTCTCATTAGGTTATTCTAGAAAAATGAATCACAGCTAATAAGTCAAAAGAAAAAAATCTTTTCCTTAACTTTTCAGGAATGAGTTTACAACATAAACCGATGAAGGTAAACTAGTAAATTCTATATTATTGCATTTCTTAAGCTCATGAACCAAACTATGACTGTTCTAAACAGAACATTATATAGTATTGTTATACAGCCAAATCACTTGACTTACAAAAAACAATCTATTTTCGCTTAACTAAAAACAAGTAAACAAATAAAAAACACACAAATAAAAAGTACTGGCCTTCAAACACAAGTTTTGTAACTATTAAGGTGGTATTCACAGTGACAAGCAAGTAGTGTAGTTAATTTAACATCAAGCATCTCTTTTAAAAAAGTACAAGCTGCTAAATAAATTAGTGGGTAGAGCCAACTAAGTGACTTTTCTACAAAATTAATGTGACGGTGTGTGAAAAGTAAACAGGAGTTGATTCAGACACTAAATTACTTGGATTACAAGAAGTACCTTTTGCCTAGACATTCATCTTTAATTTTTTAAGACTTTATTTTTAGAGCAGTTAGGTTCACAACAAAATTGAGCAGAAGGTACAGAGATTTCCCATATACTCCCTGTCCCCTACACGCACGCCTCCCCCATACCAACAATCCCTACTAGAGCAGTACATTTGTTTCAACTGATAAACCTATGTGGACACATCATAATCACCCAAAGTCCTTAGTTTACAGTAGGGTTCACTCCTGGTGTGTATTCTGTGGGTTTAGAGGAGTATATAATGACACATATCCACCAATATAGTATCATATATAGTAGTTTTGTTGCCCTAAAAATCCTCAGTGCTTTACCTATTTATCCTTTTCTTCCCTTAACTCCTGGCAACAACTGATCTTCCTACTGTCTCCATAATTTTGTCTTTTGCAGAATGTCATGTAGTTGGAATCATAAAGTAGGAAGCCTTTTCAGATTGGTATCTTTCATTTAGTCATTTGCATCTAAGTTTCCTCCATGTCTTTTCATGGCTTTATAGTTCTTTTTAATGCTGAATAATATTCAATTGTCTAGATTAAATAATATTTCATCATTTGGATCATTTCATTTTTAATTTTTAAGTTGCTTTACCTTTGAGGTTTGTTACAGTTTAATCCAGAGTCCATTCATATAAATTCTTTTTGAATTCCTTTTCAAAATTAGCTTTTTAAAAAATATATATATTTATTTTTTATGGTGACATTGGTTAATGAAATTCAATAAGGTTCATCTGTACACTTTAACAGTAAGACATCTATATGTTTATATTGTGTGTTCACCTCCCATAGTTAGATTTCTATCTGTCACCATATCAGCTTTTAAGATACCTAAGATCTTTTGAGATTAAAACCTATGGCTCCAGAATTGTTTTTCAGTACCTACTAGCTGCATTAATAGTCTAAATGGGTCCTTGAAATATTCAAACATATTAAGTGCAAAGGTAGCTTTGTAACTTCAAGTTAATACTTTCCAAAAGTGCTAGTGTCTCTTACCTCCCCAACAATTCACTAAAATGTCTGAAAAAAATATACTCCAATAGTTCATAAATCAATTGTCATCCCATGGGTCTAGAAATCAGTGGTACCAAGAGGCAAATAAAAGATAAGAGATTTGAATATTTACTTAATGCAATATATTCGGATAGATATTTCACCAAAAAAAAAAGATAGGCCATATTAAAGATGCTTAACATCATTAGTCATTAAGGAAATGCACATTTAAACCACAAAGAGATACCACTATAGACTCATTAGAATGGCTATAATCAAAAATACTGGTAATACTAGGTATTAACAAAGATGTGGAGAAACTGGAACCATCATATACATTGCTCGACAGAATGTAAAGTGATATAGTAACTTTTAAAAACAATTTGATATTTTCTTTAAAAGTTAAATAGATACCTATTATATGACCAGTAATTCCATTCCTAGGCATCAACCCACAACAACTGAAAATGCTATGAAAATGCTATTTATATACAAAGACTTGTATATAAATGTTTAGAGAAACATTATCTATAATAACCAAAAAATGGAAACAATGCAAATGTCTATAAACCGGTGAATGGACAAACAAAATGGATGTAACTGTGCACTGAAATAATACTCAGCAATAAAAATAAAGGACTGACACATGCAAAAACATAGATTAACCTTAAAACATTTTGTCAGTGAAAGAAGTCAGACACAAAATGAAATTTCAAGTAAAGGCAAATCTTTAGAAACAGCAGATTAGGGATTGCTTGAGGCTTGGGGTGGTAGAGAGAACTGACTGTAAATGGGCACAAGAAACATTCTTCCTCTGAACCCAGACTCTTCTTTCAAAGATCATTTAATGAGTCCATCGGAGCTGAGTACAACTTAGAAGAGGGCAAGGGAGGTCAGAAATTCCAGCATAATTAAGACATTGTGCCTTCCTTTAAAAAAGATCATAATGAGTCCAGAGAAGACATTTTACAACATTTATTCTATACCACACAATTTAAGCTATAATGTCCTGGGTACTACCAAAAAAGTCTAATTTGTAATTTCAGAGATGCTTAAAAGTCATTTGATAGGTGAAAACATTCTTCTTCCAAAATAAAGTTAGAAATTCATAATGTTTTTTAATTTAAAAATTTCAACTGAAAGAAGCCAGTATAAAAATATGAAAATCTAAAAAGTAAATAAAAGATACAAATATTCTGCATGGGATATACTTGGCATTGGACTAAGAACTGCCATTCCATTGTGGCAGAATATGATTCTGCTCTGTTCAGCCAGGTGACGGAGGGACTGTTGGATGTAGACATTATACACAAACCTTTAGCCATCTCCTAGCCTCAGGCTCTATTATGGGCATTTGGGGTTATTTTTAGGAATGCTCTCAAGGGCTGCTTTCTTATAAGCCAATATCTGTCCCCTGCCTCCTACAGGTCAAATTGTTCACATTATAGTTTTTGTAACTGGCTATAAATCAGAGGTTCCCATGACTCCCGCTCCTTGGGTTTGATTAATTTGCTAGAGTGGCTCACAGAATTTAGAGAAACATTTTATTTACTAGATTATTATTAAAAAAGAATATAACTCCAGAACAGCCAGATGGAAGAGATGCATAGGGCAAGTTATAAGGAAAAGGCACAGACCTTCTCTGCCTTCTTCAGGCATCCCACACCCCCCAAATCTTTATTCACCAACTTGGAAGCCTTCTGAGTTTTTACATGAGCTTCATTATGTAAGCATAACTGATGCAGCCATTGGCTATTGGTGACTGAACCAACCTCCAGCTGCTTTTCCTTCCCACAGGTCTAGGGGAGGGACTAAAAGTTCCAGCCCTCTAGTCACATGATTGACTCTACTATGACAACTGCCCCCATCTTTAGGTGGGGTCCAGAAGTCACCTCATAACATAACAAAAGACACCTTCATTCTCATCACTTAGAAAATTTCAAGAGTTTTAGAAGCTCTGTGCCAGAAATGGGGATGAAGACCAAATACACACACACACACACACACACACACACACACACACACACACACACAATTATAACTCACAACATTACACAACCACAGCACTATGGATATATTGGGCTAGATAATTCCTTATTTGGCAGGGGGAGTTATTTTATGCAATGTAAGATGTTTAGCAGCATCTCTACTCTCTACTAAATAAACCCCAGAGCCTTCTGCCCCAGTTAGGCAACCAAAACTGTTTCTAGAAATTAACAAATTACTCTTGGGAATAAAATTGTCCCCAGTTCAAATAATCAGTCCAAACTCTTTAGAAAAGTCAAAGATTGTATAATAACTTTGAAAAAGTAATTTTTCTCAACATCGAATTGTCCAATTAACTATAAATCTGTTAATACCTAGAAAATGTTACGTGAGTGTCCTGGAAAGTGAAGACATTTGCAAGAAGGAAAGTATCTTTATTTCAGTTTTATTGCATCAACAAACTTCAGCATCAAGAACAGTGAATGAGGAAATGAGTTTATTCTAAGTATTCAAACTGAATAAAAAGAGACTGATTTTTACTACATAGTTGACTGCCCGCTATGCTAAATAAATTGCTGTTATTATTAAATATAAGCAATGTATCAAAAGACAAAATCCAAAATGTATACTCAAATTTTATTACATTTGACAATAAGCCCTACTGTATACAAAGGTTGTCACTTAATGAAACCATCAGAGTGAAAAGAAATATAATGTGCTTACTTACGGTGAGCAATACTAGTCGATAGACATTATCTTCAATAAAGTGAATTAGTATTCTGTTGTAATGGCATTTTATTACCTTGTAGGAGAGAGAGGAATGCCCCATTTTAAACAGTATAAGATGGTCAAATGCACACCACCAAACACCTAACAAATGAAATAGCCACATATACTCTCAGTTTGGGGGGAGAAGGACATTGTATACCATGCAGAGCCACAGTGGAGCTGCATTCATGAACAGACCAAGCAGGGGCCATGGAAAGAAGGCTTGGTAGTAACAAGAACAAGGAGAGATGACCTTTTTGTTCTCATGTGAGAATGTGGTTGGTTGTGATTGGTTGGCAGGAAAGTGAAATCCTGTTAGGCTGAGGACCAGGTGGAATGCAGCTATTCTGGCTAATAGAGAACTAGCCAGGTGGGGAGACTTTCCTGCCTGGGGAGGGTAGGAGAAGGGTTTGCACATTTGTCAAGACTAGGGAACTCACAGATATATCTTTGGGGCTCTGGGAGGCACAAAGATATTAAGACAGCATAGGAAATTTTGGACCTTATAATATACATTCTAAGACACAAGTGATTTATGATGGCTCATTTTATCTTGAATGTGAAGAGAGCAACAAGTGGTAGGTATGTCTTTCCTTCATTAATTAGTTGTGTTAAAGCTTTTCAAAACAGAGGTGAGTCTAAAAGAACTAGATCTGAACTACTCCATGCACTCTATCAAGACTTTTAATTGCAGTAACTGTTCTAAGTACACTGCACACTTCTCAGCACTGCAGGCAACTATAAAGAAAGAAATAAACCAGAGTGCTTTCCTTTAAGTAGCTCATGTCTACATCACACAAGAGTGTCCTCCAATGATCTCGGTACTCTCTTGGGGCTTTCCTACACAGATTGTTCTGCAAAGGAAAAACTAAGGTGATGCCAACAGTTTCAATATTCCATATCTGTGGATAGGTAGACCATTTATGAAGATGAACCTTAGCACTTTTCCTGCCTTAGAAACAGAGTAAGGCCAAACCATGAAAAATCAAATGATAACTTTCTGTAAGGACTTAAACCACTAAAGAGTATTCCTCAAAATAATTTTTTTCATTTGTTTTATTTCCACAAGTGCTAATACAAAAACCAGATGTCTAATACATGTCCCAAAGTGTCTTGAGGCAAATAAAAACTTGATTTGGACTTAGAGATCTGAGTTTGAAAACTTTCTTGGATACATTCTAGCTATATGAGTTTAGAAAAGACTCAAGTCACCCAGAACCTGCAGCCATGTCTCTCTAATGGGGTCACAGGGAACATTATATGTGAAAGTAACTAGAATACTATCTGACAAATAGTAGATAATTCTATTTATCTAATTACATATCTATATATCCATATACGACATTCAAAATAGTAGGAATCTTGCCTCTGTATCAAAGTCAATTCAAGTAAAATAATAATAGCAGCAAAAACACAATAGATGCACTTTTGTAAAAGGCATGGACATCCTGTCCAGTGTTTAGAAGAGAAGCTCAGTGGGGAGGATGAAGTTGTTGATATTAAATTGTGGTCTCTGTTATGTTTGATATAAACACTTTATGTTGTCAACTACAGCATTATTTCCTACTTGTATCCAAATCAATTCTGTGAGAGTCCTAAACTAACTCAATGGCTAGAAACCCATCTATTGCTTCGATATTAACTTTGGAAACTCATCTTATAGCCCTGAATCACAAATCAGGAAGAACTCTGAAGTATTCAACTCCTAATCTGTGTAACAGAGATCTCATAAGATATTGATAACTAACTCTGAAAGTGAAAACATCAAAAAGTATTATTGGTTTCTTGAGAATTTCAGATAAATGAAGCTATAAAAACAGCCCATATGTTAACAAATTCTTTAAAAAATATTTTATTTCCAGAAATAAGGGGTAGAGGGCAGAAAAAAATATATGTGATGTTTGTGTTTGCCTTTATGATTGTCAGGGAAATAAAAGCACCCTCCCTGCTAGCTGTGCCTGAACACACTTGGATATTGTTCGTGACAAAAACTTGGAACTTCACTAGAAACTAGGTGTCAATGTATGTTAATAATATTTATGATTCCTTCTCAATTAGTTCTGGAATACACCCCTGACTACTGGGAAATCAATGGCAAATAAACTCCATTATATTTTTCAAAGCATTCTCACTGCTTTTACCTCATTTGATCTGGTCCCAATCTATTTTAGCTACAAAAAGAATAAAGTACCCACTAGCTGAGGAAAGAGGAGAGAGGCTCCTGGCAACTCCACCAGCACAGACGTGTTGTTTTTGCTGCTGATGGCTGAAAGGCAAAGCCCCTCTCTGCCCTCTCTCCTCTCAGATTCTGCCTTTCAGAGGGTTTAATGGTGATTGCTGGGTGTCTTACTTTAGTCTTCCCTTCTTTCCTTAGACAGGCAGGGAGCCACAAAGCCACCAGCTCAAGGTCACCTGCAGAGTATTTCTTCTCTTTCCCCTGCTTTGAGCCTAGTGGAAAACTACAGAAAACAGAAGATAGTGCAGCGTAAAAGACGAAGGATTCTAAAAATCTGCTTGCTTCTCTCCCTGCCTGAGTTGTTAAGATTTGAGAGAAGGGTGTTAAGAGTGGAAAGCATGGAAATTTTAAAAAGGCATAAAAGAGCTGAAATTCTTCCTTCTTTCTAAACCCAGATATTGTTCCTGTAATTCCTGCCAATCAGTAAACTAAATAACTCAAAGGTCATTAACATAAAGAATTTCAACAGAATCATGTTAGTCTTAGACAAGGATATTCACAGTGGTGAAGACAACACCAAGGTCTACACTTTGGATGCACATGGTCATCATATCATACATGGAAGCAATTTTTATTGATGGGCTGAATGACTCCAGGTGACAAGATGCTACTAGCACTTCTACAATAGGTGCTGACCATACTGAACACTGTTATTTATAAATTATGATCACACACATATATTTTCCTGTTTCATGAGAATAATCCCAGTGAATTTTAAGAACCAAGAAGATGGCCTCCATACACACACATGCACACATACACAGACTTAAGTTTGAGCACTAGAATACAATAGAATCAAGCTAGATGAAAAGTAGTGTTTTATGTACCCACATGGGCCCATGAGAGACAAGAGACCCAGAAGTTCAAGTTTCTGCTCCTCATACAGTGATCTGGGGTGGTTAGCATCCAACCTCTTTTTCAGTCTTTTTGAACTCTTTCTCGATTGTGTAGCCCTAACCAAATATAACAAACTGATGACCTATTTAATTCTTATTCTAAAACTGTTAGGTATACAGAGAGTATCATGATTGTAAGATATCAAATAACAATCTTAATATCAAGGGAGAGTACACCATTTTTTTTTATTTAAGAAAACTGAAATAAAAGACACTTACTTTTATATAAATAGCATAGTTGGACACACAACTGTCCTTTCAGCAACACTCAGAGATGAGACTAGCAACATTTTCAGTGGCATTAGCTGAATTGCATGTGTATGGGTGCACGCACACATAGTGTTACACTGTGGAAAACCCAGACAGCAATGTGATACAGTGGAAAAAACACTGGACTTGGAATTAAGACACCTGAATTTTTAATTCAAGCTTCTCCACTAACTACACAGATACCTTTGGAGAATTGCTTACCCTCTCCAATTCCTGGTTACTTCATTTCTCAATGTAGGTGTGGTACTAATTGATTTCCAAAGTCTCTTCCAGCTGTAAAATGTCAGTTCTGGGTTGTTCACATTGGGCACATTTTAATTCAATTAAAGCACATTACGCTTATTTGCCTAGACTGAACAACAGGGATCTGATGTGTTATAGATAGATAAGCTACATATGATTGATTTCAACATTCTTACACAAAGCAAAACCTTCCTTTCTAGTTGGGAGTAGAGGCAGACTGATGCAAGAATGAGGGTTAGAAGGTTCAAGCATGTTCTATCTGTCATCACACTTTCAGGAGAAAATATCACATGGGACAGAAATTTCTGTCTCATCCTCCTCTTAATGGTATTTGGTACTTGAGTATTTACTCATACAAATCTATAGTATGTTTTAGCATGTTTTAAAAATTGGTATCTTCTTCAATTGATGTATTACCACAGATTAGAATTTATTGTTGAGTGTGTATATGTGTGTGTGTGTGTGTGAGTGGAAAAAGCTTTAATTACTGATAATTTGTGTAAAACTATGCCAACATTTCAAGATCCCTTTAGTTACATATGATCATTGCATCTTTGTCTCCTGTAGAAAGAAAAGCTGACTCGAATCTCTATCCTCTGTAAATGCACCTATAACAAAGACAAAGCTTTATTTCGTTGCTCTCCAACCAAAATATTATATTGTACAGAAAAGCAATAGATATAAATAACTCTTCAGTGATGTCCAAAATACATTTCTAAAACAATGTTTAATCAGAAAAAGTCTGCAGTTCTCATATAAAGTCCTCCTCTATTACATATACATAGTCATATCTTGCCTTTCAATGCTTCAAGGGTTAGCGGAAAAGCCATTTATAATTTTTTCTAAGAAAAAAAATATTCTATTGTTCCATGTATATTCTACTTTTATGCTTTTAAGTTTCACAGACTGTGATAAACCCATAATGTTGGGAAAATAATCACATTTTAATAGATTGATAGAATTAAAAAATATTAAAAGAAATCTCATTGTAAAATAAATTTTCCTCCAAAATGCCATGAACATTTTATCATTTTCTATCTTTTATGGAAAGAGACATCTTCTAATTTACTGCTCAGACTTAAAATTTTACCTTCAGTTATGACACTTCTTTAATTTTATTACTTATACTGTCACAGCACAATTTATCAAAGATAAAGTATTATAAGAGTTTAAAATAACATTACCAGAACTAATATATCGAACAGTTTTTTTTTTCTGAACTCACTGTTTCTTTTGTAATGGTGAGCTTTTCATTTAATAAACCAAACTAAAAACAATAATTTTTAACAAAGACTCAATTCAAATGAATTCTATAAAATGTACATTTTATTTTGTGTATCAGAAAAAAAAATTACATTTAAATAAATTGTGAAAAAAAAGTTAATCCTCCCTGATAAAATAGAGTTTATTGTGCTGAAATCCAGTATTCTTTTGGGTTAAAAACTTCAGCCTGCCAATTCTCTTTTTAAAATGACTATTTCTTGAGAACAAATTTTAAGTAAAATGTTAATTACCACAAACCTTCCAGAAGCAATCAAATTTTGATCACAAATATTCCAGAATTGACCCTAAGTCACAGAGTTAAAATATTTTCAAATATTCTCTCAGCTCTCAGATGGTTGGTCAACAGTATACACAAAATTTCTGTTATACATTACAATACCTTTGTTTAGAAAAAAATGATCTGCTAAGAATGAGCTAGATTTTGAAAAAGCGAACAAGTACAGCTTAGCAGAATGGTATTAAAAACATCACAAGAAGATTTTGCATTGTTTCCTTGGCCAATACATGAATTAATTGTCTCCAGTGAATTAATTCTTATAGATGGAGGCATTTTCAATATTCCAAATTCCTACCAACATCCTTGCAGTGGCCAAAACGTTTTAGTTTGCAAAAATTAATTCCTATAGTAAAAGTGTTACAATTAGGAATTTGCATGATAGTATATAAAATGCCGCAACTAGTATAACCAAAGTCACTAGAACATAAAATAAAATCTACAGTTTTATAATATATCATAAATATGTACATTTCATCTGTGTTGTCTGAGTATCAAGCACTTTCAGGAGTCATTGCTTTATTAATAAACTACAATGGAAGTTTCAGGGTAGAAATGGTTCTAAATTGGTTTCGAATTTCAATATGATAACAATCATAATGTTCCCAATATGAAATACGTGTTCTTGCTTTAACTATGAATGAGGTCTAAGGTAGAAGATGACTATTCAGTCATCTTGGCAGAAGATGCCATGCTGCCAACCAAAAGGAGGTGCACACAAACACTACACTTGCACCTTTTCTGAAGAATCTCAAGAATCACAACATGAAAACATTCATGCAGACATCAAAAAACAATCCTTGCTACCATTTTCTAAATATGGACTATGTTAATTATTGATTTTAAATGAAAGTACATTTGGCTCTTATATAAACTGATAATTCATGGTGTGACATAATATATTAATATTAAAGACTCAGGTCTATCAAACTTTCTTTGACATGGAATTCAAATAAATATTGTGATTTTTGCATAGCTTGCTAGCTACTCTTCCTGTTTGCTCAATCTTGGCCTCATTGGGAATCTTTTCCATCACACTTTGGAGAATATATATTCATTCAAATGTTGGGATATATATATTTAAAAGCTTCCTAATGTTGCATTTAAATGTTAACAACAGTTATGACAATGTATTATCTCCAAATAAATAAATAAAAACTCTTTAAAAGTATCACACACACACACACACACACACACACACACACACACACACAAACACATTAGGAGGAAGCAACTGCTACTCCTACCCCTTTTTTCCCTTTTTCTCAGAAATCTGGCTAAAAGCTGTAATTTTTGGTCAATTGTTCTTTGACTAAGTGCCTTTAGATATAGTATAAGTTATGACCTCATATATTATTATAGTAATAATATAAAAATCAGAGTTGAAAGTAAGCTAACTCTAAATAAGTCACATTCAGAAAATTAACATTTTTTTGTTAGAGAAAATTATTTAAACTCTCTGAAGTAAATATTCTTACCACAGGCTTATTAAATTTGAAAATAACACAGATTGCCATTCAAAACATAAATAGTTCTCTTGATAATGCATTTAATAGTGTTTTGGCCAAGAAGCCAACATTAGTGTAATCAATAAAAAGGTCTGTGTTAATCTTTTAAAACCCAGTTGGTCAAAAAAAAATTAATTTTTTCTGGGGGATCATCTAAATCCCGATGTTAAAAATAAAGAGAAATTACAGAAAAAATCCAGAATGTCTCTTGCTTTCCTTGATTATCATACATTACTTTTTTAGATTAAAATAGAATTAGAAAAGGGAATCCTAATACCAATGACCACAACTTGTATCTTACTAATAACCACATGTGGCAATTTACTAATGCCTTTCAATTGTTGGGAGAAGTTATAGAAAATTCCATTATTGGATGGGGAACCTTGTGCTTGTAACAGTTGTGACTTCAACCTCTGTTATTTAAGCTACTATGAAAAAAATCAAACATTTACATTTATTATAGAGTAAAATTTTTTAAGAATTATTTTAATTTTGAGACCTGTGGAAGTACATGTCTTGAAAGACTTGGAATTTGTGTCTGAACTAGATAGGCTTGCAATGTCAGTATTCTATAAGATGAAGTTTTCTCTCTGGTGTTTGCCTGACTGTGTTAGAATCTTAACTTTATCCCTCAGTGGCTATGGTTCTTAATCTATCCTTTCAAGAATAAAATTTGTTGCAAGAATAAAATTTGATAATCTAAATAAAGTGTTTAGCACCATGTAATTAGAGAGTGAGCACTCAATAAATGTAAGCTTAATTACCTTACTAAACTTCTAAGCCTGAAGGTAAAACAGCACATAGATCCCATTCAGTCTTCTCTCAGGCTTTGCCTTCAGCATCTTCCTGTTCCCAGTCCAGATCTTCAATTGTCCTGACCCTCATAAAGCATGCAAATGCATAGGTCTCATCAAAAAAATAAAGACATAGAAAATCTCAAGTTAGAATACAGACCAATACTCTTGTAACATCTGGCACACAGTAGGCACTAAAAATTGTAGCTCATATCCCCCCTTCCCTACATAATGTGAATTATAATAATTATATTAGAATGTAAGACCAACTGCAAATTCTGATACCATCTAAACAAGTATGTCAACATAAATATTTACTTATTTTCTCTAAATAATTTCTCAATTTAACATTTCCAACTTCATCATGTGGCTTAATAAATTTAAGTACTCTATGAAGAATGAAAAACTTAACTGCCTTCCTCTATGTAAAAGATGATTTATTTGGTTATGTGTTATTGTGTATACCCCTAAGTGTTTTGGGGAGGTGGAAAAGGGCAATGAAGACATGGTAGAACTCCACAGTGTTTCAATGGTCTTTGAACTTGGGTGAGAGATATTTTCTGCCCTCACTGGATGTCCAAGAATCAATTATTTGATGTACATGCTTTGAAGATTAAACTTAATAATAATTAACATGGGCACTATTTAAGTAATTGATTTGTTTGCTATAATTAGAGTTTGTTTGCTATAATTAGAATGTGTTTGCTATAGTTAGAATGTGTTTGCTATAATTAGAATGTGTTTCCTATAAGTAATAGAATTGTAATTCTATTACTTTGTGAATAAAGAATGGTTTTTTAAGTACTTCTCATCTTCATAAACTTTATTGCCCCCAAAAGATTTTTAACATTTTCAAATATTACTACATATTGCTAAAATTATAAGAATTATAAATTCCTTTGTCATGAAAATAAAAAAGATGAAACAATTTGGTAAATGTTTATCTTCATTATTTCCAATGTAGAAAAGGACCTACGGTCATAAATTTTTTTTTGTCTTTTTTGGGAGAAATAGTATCTCAAAGATGAAAAATAAAACCACTGAAATTAAAGCATTTTATTCTAAAAATAGTCTATTGATTTTTTAATTTTAAATATACTGAATAACATATTTCCAGGAAGAGAATGACAAGCAAAGTCATTATTTTTAGCATCTAAATCTCTAGATCTAGAAATATTCTTAACGAGAAAAGTTGGGTAAAATCCAACTTTTTACAGGAGATAAAAGACCTATAAATTCGTGAAAAGTTAGTAGACATCTTTTGCTTAGGAAAAAAAAGATGAATGGCAAATGCTGAAATGGAAGTCAATAAAAGTCATGTAAAACAATGTACACCAGTAGAGCTAATAGAAAAAAATTCTATACCATCTCAACAGAGTTGATCTGATCGCACTCGTAAGCATTGTCAATGACCATACTTAGAACCTGTCTAATTGCAATGCCCATTATGTTCCTCTTTGTATATTTGTTACAAATATGGAAAGCAAATTCTGATTTGGACTTGCTTGAGCTCATGAAGCCTGACATAAAACCTACTTAAAACCTGTTTTTGTTCTGATCATGTAGCCCGTCATACATCATCTCTTGGTTTGTTTTCCCTGGACTAAGATGAACATTTCCTATAATGTCAAATTGATCTCTAAAAAAATAATATCTATCATGCCACATTTGTAAGAGTTTTTAGTATCTAGGCTGCTAACAACATTTAGGCTGTAAGTACAAAGTTTACACTGAGAGCAAGTTGATTGAAAATATTTATTTATATATGTAATGCAACTTTGAGTTGGAATGCCAAAGGCCTATCAGAGTAGATACAAATATAAATGTTCTGAACCATTTAATCAAATAAATCAAAAAGATTACAGTGGATAGTAAAAAGTCATGGTCAATGATGACCGACCCCCTTCAATCTCCTTTAATTATTCTTGAATATATCAGATATTTATAATTAATTCTTCTTTGAGAAACAGTGTTTGATTTAAAAATAATGTCTAATTCCTAATTCATAATAACATTTTGAAAATTCTTACTTGATGGTAAGATTAGAAAATCCAATAAGAGATCTAAATATCTCTTCTAGAGGGATCATAAAATTGTCCCCTTTGTTTCTATGTGCTCTTATTTTCTTTACTCAGAGAATTATGGCAAATGAAGTGATGAGAGGTTTGAGTGTGTCACTTAGGATACAAGACTGTCTTTGTGGAATAAATAAATGTTAACAAAATGAATCTCATTAAAAAAGCCACATGCTATAAGTGGCTTTCTTAAGTTACCAATATTACTAGTCATGTTATAATTTTTTAAATTCAAACATTCTCACTAGGATACAATAACACGAGTGGTTTTTCAATGTAATTAAAATGTTTTTCCTTTTTTAAAACCTTTTAAAACTTTTTTTAGTTCAAGATACACACTGAAAAATTGGCCATTGGAAAGGATTCTTTCTGAGTTAAAAATTTTAAGAACATCTACCCCAATGGAGTCATCTATCTTCAGTAAGTCATGATTGTTTTTACATAAAAAGATTGAAAGATTAAATGTTCTATACTTTGAATACTCACCAATTTGTTTACTTTTTCTCACAAAATTAAAATGTCTGCTGAGCAATATAAGAAAAATTATCATATTTACATATATCTTTTTCTTTTATTTCTTTCTTCTCTCAAATGACCTTCATTCTTTCCTTGTTTACATGAATAATAGTTCTAAATTCCCAGATAGTTTTCAAGTTGTTTGCTCACATGCTACTGGCTAATAATTATTTAGTCACCTATGCCTTTCCCCACCAATCTCTGACCAAAGAAGTCTTCTCTAAAACCTGGAAGAATATTCAGAAAGCACATCTTGGCAAAAAAAAAAAAAAAAAAAAAAAAAAAAAAAAAAAAAAAAAAAAAAAAAAAAAAAAAAAAAGGGAGGGAGGGAGAAGAAAAAGGAAGGGAAGGGAAGGGAAGGGAAGGGAAGGGAAGGAAGGGAAGGGAAGGGAAGGGAAAAATGATAATTTGTCTTAATGTAATTTTCATCTGAGATGACAATTTTCCACTGACCTAACATCATCTTGATATAAGAAGGGAGCCATTCTTTATTTTATCATTTATTAATGGGGAAATTAAAGCTCCAAACACACAAAAAAGCAGTTAACCTGCCCAAAGTTACACTGCAATTGTGACAAAGATTTAGAATCTGAAGTGGAGCTCAGATACTCTTCTGAGGGTGTTTTCCAAAAGACTGTTTTTCCTTCTGCCCTTTTCCTTCAAGATCACAAGAGAAATATTCTTATTCGTAACAAAGCATTAAAACACAACATTCACATAATTACAAAATATTCATAATTAAAGTTATCCACATATGTATGTACATTCTAGACAAATTTTCTCATTACCTACATAAAATTTTGGAAAAGAGACAGATAAAATAGTTTGAAAGATAAAAATTATACAAGATAGAATTCATTAGGATTATGACAAATAATTTCACCAGTACCAGCCAGTGCTCACTTCAAAAACAGTCATTGCTCTGAGGACTAATTAAAAAAAATGTTTTCTAAAAAAAAAAAGAATTTAATTTTTTAGAATAGAACAATAAATGGGCCAGATCTCACAGGTGAACAAAATCTCCTTAAATTTAAGGGGAGCTGTGATTTGCATTTGGGCTACAATAAGATTACTTTTCAAAACAGCACGTTTACTAGTGGTCACCATTAATATTCCTGTTAGAGAGCTGGGCACTCCAGGAGTACATACGTGTTCTTAGGAGCAATTTAAAACTCCAAATTTTCTAATTCTCTTGCTCTGGTCTATATAGATTTTTTAACTGAATATTTTGGACATTTGTATTTCCGTATTTAATGGTGAGATGAAACCAGGATCAATAATAAAATCTTTGCATTTTAACAATAAAGTCTGTGTCTCTATTCAATGTCTGTGCCTGAACCATTCTAAGTACTATTTATGTCAATGTGGGACACTAGTAACTTTGGTATTTTCATGTGCCTTTTGTGTACCTATTTGCCTTTCATCATTAGTTCCTCTATCTACTAGATTACCTTTAGTGCAATAATATCCTAAAACAGACTGATAAAACTTGCCATTACGATGCACAGCTCACATTTCCATTTTTCTTTGACTTTTGCTATTACGTTACAACCACCTGTCCAGGGTACAGCATTTGATATTATCATAGAAAAATACTGAAGGTATGTAAGTTGCTTTGGAAAATGTTTTGATTTTAAATACATATCTATTTACTTCTATCAGTACATTGTTCAGAAATATAAAGTAAAATATAAAGTAAAATTTTTATTTTGGATGCACCAAGAGCATCTATACAGTGTAAGAATAAAACATGCAGTCATCTGGTCCCCCCAAAGAGAATCTAAATCTACTGTCTATGCTGGCTGAGGCAACACAGAGCATGATTGTATCATTACCGTACATATTAAAGCAAGTGATCACCCTTCATTCAAATCTGAGTAAGTTCCACTGGTAAAAATTGTGGAATCTGGGAACCTAAAAGACTATTCTATATACAGTGTTTGCTGAATACATGCATTCCTGCTGAAAACAGCAGAGTGCACTAAGCTTCTCATCATGTCATGCACACAGAAACAGAGGTGGCAGGAAAAGAATACTGTGATAACTACACCATAAATAAGTGATTGATACTTTTCCCTTCTTCATGACAACTTGGAGTAACTCAAAACCATGTTTCTTTCCTATACATATAAATATTATTATTATAGGTCAATTGGGTGAAATTCTGAGTCAGAACACAGTATATATATATATGCACCACTTATATGCAAAGGTGTGGATTGCTACTTCAAACTGTCTGGCTGTTTCACAGTCATTCTCTATAGCTTTACACCAACTGTTATTTTTGAAGCACGTGGCTAAAATTAAATTGACCCTTTCTGTACTTGGATTATTTTTATCACTCATTCACTTTTTAAAAAAGCTTAGCCAAGCTTGTCTCACACCCGGTTAAATAGAAAAATACCCTGAAATTCAATAAATGTGAGAGGTCAAGAGAAAGGTACCATCCTCACCATGAAAGCAACAGTCTCAGTTTCAAGGCTGATACCTTACACCATGATCACCTCATCTTTTTTTGTGTGTGTGTGCCTATGGTAGGTAGATATTATAGCATAGCATGGAGACATGCTCCCCTGAAAAGTTCCATTAGGGGTAATGGAAGTTATGGGCACAAAGGAAGAAAAATGGAACCCATGGCACATAACATCTGTTCTGAGACTCCTGGATTAAAGAGGCACATCATGTGGGCATGTAAAGATGTTCTTATAGAAATTCTAAAATATTAACTTTTTTTATAAATTACTTTGTTTTACACGTCTCATCTTATTGTGATAACTTATCTTTCGGTTCTGGTGGTTTTGTTGGGTGATGCCGGGAGACAGATAGAAAACTTTGTAAAAATGGGTACAATAGATCAAAATATGTCCTTTGATTTTGCTGTCACCTTGGTATATGCTGTTAACCTATGTGTGCAGATGGTCTGATAAAGTAGAAATTACTGGTATGTACTTTCAACTTGATGCAAACATTAACTGCCCTGCTCCCACTGTTAAATGTCATGTATGCACCAATTTAAAAGTATGTCTCTTGAATCAATTTTTAAAAATATACTTTAGTCAAAAGAAATAAATTCTTCTGGGTTCTCACAAATGAACATGTATTTTATTCCCATATCATTTAAGGGACTAGCTATACACAACTCTTTGTGACTTTTTTAAGTTGATAATAGGCACTTTCTAAGAGGATTTATGACCCAAAAGACTCTGAAGTTCAGTCTCTAGTATCCCCCTTTCGTAAGTGGATCTGCCTGAGCCACAGTAGTCAATTGTACTAACTCAGCAGAAGTCCAGCAGTAGAACTATGTGCAAAAAAGCTTTAGAAAATTGTAACCAGAATAAAATTACAGAAAAGCAGTTATCTGAGTTGAGCAACTTAACATCTACTTCTTAGTTGTTTTTTAACCATATTTCATGTGTTATCAGTACACAGTAAGAATCATGTATGAACAATTCCATACCTATGTTTCATTCTTTCTAGATTACAGATATGCTACAAAAACTTGTCTGTTTACACTTTTTTTGTTTTATATCATTATAGTTAAAATTTTGATATGATTAAATATTTTTTGTTTGTTTCTTTGCTAAGAGTCTTTTAACTTCACCCCTGAACAAGTTTTAGAAACACGACTTTAGAACATACATCACCTTTGGAAAATCAGCACATCTAACATGAAGTGTTAAAAGGCCCTTTTACCCTGTGGTGCAGTATTTCTATAATAATATACACTATATTAATGGTTCCGTACTTAAGGAGTTGATAAAATCAGCTTATAAGATGGCAGCTGTTCTCGAAGATGGAGGGCATAGGAATTTCCTTACATAGGAGTTAATGATCACTATCTAAGTATAATGTTGAAAAAAAAGAGGTATAGTTGAGCAAAAATGCAATTCATGCACAAAACTCATAGCAGTAAGTTTTCAATATCCCACACTGCTATCTGACTCAGGCAACAAAACATTTAAATGGAGAAAACACTGTCTGCTGGGGAAAATTAACCTAATGCTATGGATAAATATCCTATGGAAAGAGATCATAAAATGGTATAAACAGTTTACAAGGTTGAACTCTTCCTTGGCATTTATCTATAATTTTAACTTAATAGAACAGTGAGGAAATGATAGCTCAATCTACTCAGCCTGAGATCAAATTTGTCATGGCAACATTGGCAGGTTGGACCCTGATTCTTCAAAAATTACATTGCCTTGATTAACAAAAATCATACTTTTAAAAAAATTATAGAATAGAGATAATAAATAAAAGTAAAGTGTGCATGCAGTCAACTGCATAATATACAAGCAATATCTATGCTTAATAATCATCTTTGGCAGGCCAGAATCCAGCTGGACATGCAATATTTACATATCAAAATCCATATTGTGTTCATCATATTGAAAGTGAAAATATATATGTATATACTGTATATACACACTTATGTATATAGATGTATATACTGTTTTTAATATATTAACAAATATATATGTGTGTATATATATATATATATATATATATATATATATATATATATATTAAAAGTGGATTTCATCTTTGTCAGATTCAGGTGATTCAGGCCTTGAAACACTAAAAATATCCTGGCATGGTATTTGGGGAGGTACTTGGAGAGGCATCTGGGGTTTGGGAGAAGAGGTCTGGGGCACACTTTTTTCTGAGAGTATTTTTAAAATTTCTGCCACCTGCTTCTCCAGGGCAGTCATTCTGCAGCTGAGCAGCTGAATGTCCTCTTTGAGTTCGTGCTTGACTTCTTGCAGTGTGGTCTGTAAGGCCTGCTCGGGGATAGGATAAAAGGGATGCTTAGCATCAGCCTGAATGGGGCTGTGCTCTAGAGGGCTTCGTGCCTCACCAGCCTTATCCAAACGAAGGTCACTTTTTGTAATTCCACTGTCACAAGAATCAGTCTTCCTTAATGGGTTTTTGGTCACACTGTTCTCTGAGTCGCTGCCCTTGGTGTCCTCTGACAATAGCCCCATGGACTCAGCTTTAGTGACATTATTCCAGTCTTCCTTTTTCTCCTCATGGGCTCCCACATTATTCTTGAGTCGCAGCCACCCTTTCCCATTTCCATTCTTCATTCTTATCGGGCTGTTGACTTTGAGACATTTGGGGTCAGCACTGCCATTGGGTTTGAGTTCCATGGCATCGCGGTTGTTTTGCTTGAGGGACTCACTGGTTTTCACGTAGGCCAGAGATGTCTGAATGGGTGTGATCTGTGACACGGTGACCACACTGGTACCGGTGATGGAAGCTCCGTTCTGTAAGGAGCGGCTCTCTACCTGAAGCTGGTTCCGCTCAGGGTCGCTCTGTGTGGACCCCTGATTCCGCAACTCCTTCTGCTGCTTGAACTTCTGGAAGAGCTTTCTTACTGGGTGGTCCACAGGGATGCTGAGGGTGACCTCATTTTTCTGCCTGAGGCGCTCCTCCTCCTCTTTCTTCACATCACTAATCTTACGGAAAATGATCTGAGGTCGGAGAGAGAAATTGAAAACATGATTACAAAAGCAAACAAATTTATAATTGTGTGATACCATACCAGATGTACTTTGCTTTACAGAGAAAACCCTGGAATATAGAGCCAGATTAATTCTGAAGGGAAAAAAATAGTCCATTGCCATTTAACAGATGCAATGTACTTAATTAAAACTCAGCACAGGACCATGACTAAGATTGCTTAACCTTACTCCCTGCATCAGAGGGAAATGCGGTAAAGAGACAACTAAATAGAAGTACTTGCTTTTTAATTTATGTTCCTATTTAATAAAAAATATGTAAACAAATATCTATGTTATAATATCTACATGTGTATATGTGTATGGGTAAAGAAATATATATTTATATCTTAAATGTCCTTGTAATACATCACTATTTTTGTATGGTTTTCTTTAGTATGTGTGTATGTATATGATTCAAAACCATTTTTAATACCAATTGCTGTTTAAAGGTCAAATAGTAAGATTTCCAGGTTATAAAAGTACTGAAAAGTTAGACAGTTTACCAATATAGCACCGTGGTTGGGTATGAGGAGGGATTAAATTTATTCATATGGCTCCAGAGGGCAGAACCAAGACCTATAAGTAAATGTTTCTGGAATGAAAACACCACCACAATATACAGACTTCATTTCAAACTGCTACCTATTATTTGAATAAACTGCTTTGAAAACTCAGGAACCTCACACCACTAGAATATTCAAACAGGAGTAAGGATGTTGTCCATGTAATACTTTCACTGAGTGAGAGGTTGGATTCTTCAGATTCCAGTATTCTTTAAATTTTAAGCATAAAGTTAAATATGCAGTACATGTGATGTTAGATGTTTCCACAAATAAATCTGCATAACTTTATTAAAAAATGTAGTTTGGAAATAATATTGGAAACTTATAATTTCATCATGAGAAATAAAAAATGTTAAATATGTATGAAATTACCATATATTATTATATAAGTTTAATAAAGTAAGTTTAATAGTGTGAGATTTTTGCTGAGAGTTCTTCTAAAGAACAAAATAACTATAGGTAAGGGCTGTAAGAAAAATTCAAAAGAGAGTTAGATAAAGTGCTTTTAGAATCAGACAATTTTATGATAGCAAAATTACTTACCTCCATTCACCCTCTCATTAAGTTGTTGCTCAGATGAGAAAGATATATGAAATACAGAGTCCCTGGCATATAATAGACACTCAAAATACATTGGTTCTGTCCCTCAAACTTTCATAAAATATTTTTTATTTGAAACCATTTTCGACACCTTTTAAAGATTCAGCAGCTTCTACAAGTAACATGCTTTTTTCACCAGGCTTTACTGGCTCCAGAGAGTAGATGTATGGGCCCTGTTGCTCTATAAACTCGAAATGAGAAGTCAGGGTCTACCTCTGTGTTCCTAAGTACCACCAAACCTCGAGAGAACGATGTCTAATGATTAATCTCTTACCAGAAATAGATATTAATGATGGTCCTTGTTAACAGAAAAGTCTAGGAGATAGCAATTCTCTAACAGCACATTTTTAATGTTGAAATTAATGCACTAAATTCAGCTTACTGTATGGTAATAATTTGAAAATTTAAGTAAATATTTTCTAAATTCAGTAACTGTCTGTAAAGACCAGCACAGTTTTTCCATGCTAGTGCCACATGAAACTGAATCTTCTTAAAAGATGTAATACTAATCTCAAAGTCTGGCATCAAAGCTCCAATGGTTTAATTAGAAGTCTTCCAAAGGGTTACATATTTCTTATACTTCCTAAGTTAAGCAGAGCTTGTTGTAAGCCTTTAAGACATTAACACTCTCTGGGACCAGAGAGATCTAAACATGAAAACACAGATATTTTATTCCTATTTCACCCCACTTTTATTGAAAAGCAATCACTTTGGTTCTATGAACTGGTATAAAAGGACTAATGTAAATAATTGGCCACATCTTCCTTCATACTCAACTCTTACCTTTTTTTTCTAAGGTAGTTACTTACCCTTGGATAGACACAGCATTGGTACAATGTGGTAAATGACAGCAGCCTTCACATTTGGGGAAAAAAGAATCTATTTCAAACTATCCGTGGAAGAGGGCAAGCACCTGACACATAGGGATGTCAGTTAAAAATGCAAGACATCCTTACAATAATTAGAACATACTTATACTAAAAAAATAGTATATTATTTATCTAAATGGGACATATCTTTAAAGTATTTGTCATAGAGGCTATTATATCTTCATATTCTTTATAAGTGATTGAAATTTAAATTTACCTAGGTGCTCTATATATTTTTGTTTGCTAAATGTGGCAACCCTATTAGTATGTAATAGACAGAGATATTACTGTCTCTGTAATGTGTACTGCCATGTGAAGCTCACAGTTTATGAAAAAATTGGCGTCCCTGAAGACTTTGAATTTGTAGGCATATTAGGCCAGAAGCTTTATGTTCTAAATTTTCAATATAATGGCTAATAGTTGCTTGCAATTATAGCATGCTTATCAAGTTTGGGATGCATAGTGATTTAAGAGTGTAATATGCCCATGCAAAATATCAATTTAAAAAAGCCTTTTCCAGCTCCCCTGACCACCAGCTCTACCCTCCCCACCAGCCAAAAACAAACAAAGGTGTTTGGATTACTACTATCAAGCTAAGAACAAAGACTCCAAATGCCAAACTACCTGGTACAAAGGGAATCCTGTCGGTCTGCCTCAGGGGACAAAGGCGATAGAACTGAGTTGGCATATTTTGCCATCAAAAAGACGTAAAAAGAACCGAGAAAGATAAAGAATAGAGGTTTTAGATATTAGAAGACAGAATCATAGGAGTGCTGCACAATGGTCCTTTCCCTGCTCCCAGTCCAGAGGGCAGGAGATGAGGTGCTACTAGACATCGTTCTCTCGAGGTTTGGTGGTACTTAGGAACACAGAGGTAGACCCTGACTTCTCATTTCGAGTTTATAGAGCAACAGGGCCCATACATCTACTCTCTGGAGCCAGTAAAGCCTGGTGAAAAAAGCAGATACTTTCTTTAGAGGGCAAAGGTTTCCCTCTTTGTTCCTACCATTTACTCCTGTGTAACCTGGATGGGCATGACTAGGACCCCCATGGGCCCAACAGGTCATAGAAGGTAGCAATTGTGATTTCAGCCCCATAGAAGCTGGATGAGGCAAAAGTTCTCCACATGAGGTGGGAGAAGTTATTGCATCTTGTACCATACCTGCTGCCAGGGACTTCCAGCTCTCCAAAATAATTATATTCATTTACATTGAAATAAAAAGGTAAATGTTATCTCTTCATACTGATAGATGCCACAGAATGTGCTAATCTCCACAGGTTCCTCCTTATATAAGACACACTGCATTACATTTAGAGACTTGACAAATGAAGCTTTCTCCTGAGGCACGGATAGGTACAGGGCATTTACTTTGCCAGAGAAGCTCAAAGTTTTAGTTTAGAGGACCATATGTTAATAATGAGTGCACTTAGTGGCTATCATATCTTCTTATTCTTTATAAATGATCGAGCCATTGGGCTCAATGGTCAGCACATTCAAAGGGCTACATTTGGCAGGCACACATGATGGTCTTGGCACCAAGCAGTCCAGCAGCTTCTCATAAATGATGTTCTGTACCATGATGTGAATTGGAGAGTCATACTAGGTGCCCAACTACCCTTGAACAGTCCCCATTAAATATGCCACACAATATATACAGAACCCAACCACTGGTGAGACGAGTTGAAAAGATCAACATTATGGAGTAACCAGAAGCCCTCCAGATCTCACAGACAAGCTCTAGGTACTGAAATGAACTCCCTCTACTCACACACTTCTCTCAGCCACAGACTCACAGGCAATCTTGAGCCCAGTGAAAGTACAAGAAGGTGTAGAGGGAGGGTTAGGGAGAAAGGGTCATGAGGCAATTTCCTACCCCAGCTATGGCATTTGAACTGGAGCCTAACTGAAAACAATAACACTTGGAGTTGATCAACTTCTTACAGTAACCAGGCTTTTAAGCCAGAGGTAACTTTAAAAAAATTACTGGATTGAGTGGCATTTACTGAATGGGACTGATTTTATTTGATTTTGACTACAGAACAGAAATTGCAACTTATAAAAAAATAGTTATAAAAGTTTGCATATGGCAAAGGGTTAGATATATATTATCTACTTTACTTATCATAACTACTCTATGAGACAGGTCTTATTTTTTTCATGTTACAGAAAAACAAACTAAGGCACAGAGAGTTTATGTGCTTTCCCTTAGGTCACACAACTAGTGTTCAGGATACAAATCCGAAGAGTCAGCTTCCAAACTGTCTTAACCATTACAGTCTACTGCAGCTCCTCAGGTTAACTGACACTTCCTCCTGAACTTTGTGAAAACCCAGGTCATTGAGTGGGTGAAGTAGGGAGTGATATAGCAGTTTCACACCCAACAGGTAACACTTCACAAAGAACCATCCCTGAAAGCAGCAAACTGAACAAAAGATGAAGCTCTGTGCTTGTTAATTGATAGCCTTGAAAAGAAAAAGCCGAGGACAGAGTTAAAGGAGGCAGTCTCAACCCTCCTCATTCTCAAAGGCAAAGTCAATAGATTCTTCTGTATCTTCAGTCTCTACAATGGTGTCTGTTACATTGAAAGAACTTAATAAAAAATACATGCCACCCTTTTGTAGCTTCTTGTTCCCTTCAAGGGGCCCTTGTATTTTCCTTTAACTCACTTCTACACATAATAAATTTATTACTTTTATGAAAGGTGGGGAGTAGGAAGGATCAAAGAATAGGGTATTTCTTGTACTCTGATGCCATCTTCAATATGACTAGTACCTAGATTCGTTTGCTTATGTGGACAGGGATTCTGTTAACTGCTGTTCTCCAGTCTCTACCACAGTGACTGTTACATTGAAAGAGCTCAATAAAAAATGTTATTCATTAATTCAATAAAGTTTTCATACATTCACCAAATGAATGTTTGTAATAGGTCTATGAATCAAAATATTACAAATGGGAAGATTGTTTTCTACTTATTATTTTCACTCTCTAAATAATGAATCAATATTATCTATATTATTACAATTGATCATTAATATCTGCTCCTATTTCCTCATTGGGAAGCAAACACAAAATCATTTACCTACTGGCATCCCCAGCACCTAGGCCACTGCTGGGCCCAAGAGTTAACAGATGCTGAACAAGAATCAGGTTCAAGTCTTTGAACCACAATTAGTTTTTAAAGAAGTTGAATCAAAATAATTCCATTGTAAGGATGCAATAACATCCATTAAGAACTTATTTTCCAGTTAATGACAATGCAAAACTATCTTAATGAGACTATAGGCACTACAATTAAAATAAAGAAACACAAAAAATATGAAAACATGATTTTATCATGCTTATAAGGTTTAAAGACTAATAGTCTTACTACTGAGATGCTACCACCAATTTATATATGTTATATGTAAAGTATGAGTCCTCATATATTTGAAGATAACTTTATGACCCTTAAAGCTAAATCTGAATAACAGTGTATTTTTATTACTAAGGAGCTGTTTCATTGTAAAAATAGCATAGTAATTATTCTATATTGCTATTACAAGCATGAGTATTCTGAAATATATTTTGCATAACCTTTCCTCTTAAGATGTGCTTTGTACCTTTAACTTTTTAATCGTGCATTTAATGAAATAGTTCAACTTAATAAAAGAACAGAAAATTGACAAATTATATTTAGTTAAACCCTATAAAATAGCATGTTTTTATTCAGATAAAAAGAAATCTGCATGCTACGATTTGGCAGTTAAAAGAATCTGCAAATTTAACAAGTTTTCTTAATTCAATTGATTCTTATATAGGCAATGTGTCATACAGAAGTGAAAAGTTTCCTGCTAATTCAATACATTAACTATATAGATAAAATTTACAAAATTATTACATGGAAATAAAGATGATTTATCTCTAGAAAACAAACATAAAAAACTACCCCCAAAGAAATCATTTTAGAAAATGTTAAAAGATTTCAGTGACATTCATAGGAGATTAACTTATCTAAATTAAACTATGCAAAAGGAACATGTATATACATGATTATCAACATGGTATTAAAGAAAATAAGCTTTTAAAAATCAAATTTTTGTTTTTTTCCTCAGTGTTAATAACCTAGAGCACTTGATGTACTCTGCCTCTACTTTTTTGCCCAAATGCCAAATCAAATTGCTGCTGAACATGACAAAAAATTGAGGACAAAATTTAAAAAGAAAAATCACGAATCAGGCTGATTTATTGGTAGAATGCACAATAGCGTGTACTGTTTCTATGGCAGGGAGGTTTATTTCATTTAAGCTTTTCTTCTCTGTGCTTCATTATGTTTTGCGGAGCCCATGCTGGAAGGTTTAATTTATTTAAATGATAAAAGCTTCTTAAACTTAACAGGGAACATGGCCAACTGAGCTTTCCATTTCAAAAGTAGGACATTTGATCATAAAAGTGATATCAAAATTGAATAATTTGAATGTGTACTGAACTTTGAAATCCAATAAAGGCAAGGAAAAGAGGGATAGAATCATTTGTTTAATGACATAGATTCAGTGTTTCATAATTTTAAGAAGGATAGCAGCATTTTCTCTCAAATGGCTCATCATTTTCCAGATCTGTGAATCCAGGGAATTGACTAGGAATTTATAGGTATATGTGATATGAAGCAGCAGCTCCAGTTTATGTGACTCTTATGGGATCTAGTTGGTTTGGTTCTTTGACTCTTTTTACCTTTTCTATAAACTTAATCACTAATCCTAACTCTAGTCTTTTCAGTCCAGTCCAACCTGAACTAATACAACAAAGCCGTATTTATTAAACACTGTCATATCCATATCAGAGGGTATAAGCTCTTCCTAACAAATGCCACAGTGATGAAGATGTGACCGATGGCTATTTAACAAATTTAGATGTGTGAAGGAGGGTAAGAATGACGCATCACACTCTGTTTTGAAATATGGTGGCCTTGCTTTACTTCAGCCACTCATAAATCTATAAGTTCTCCAAGGCCAAGTGTAACCACAGAACCAGCTCAGCATGGTCCTATCCTGTTTAACAAGGTACAGAGTTGCTTTCCAGAGACAACAGACCCAAACCACAAGTCACACAGCCAAAGCATGTGCAGAGAAGAAAACTTTGACCTCCAGCTGCACCTGGAACCAATGTCTTGCCCCTACCCCTCCTCATCCACTCAGACATAACCAGAACTTGAACAAGGAACTTTCAAAAGCAAAGGGTTAATTGTCCAGGAAGATCTGCTGCTGAAGCCCCTTACCTTAAATGGCCAAGCTCCAAGTTCTTCCAATTAAAACTTGCCTCTCCAGTGCCAGTGCTTCCACATATCTGTTCTCCCTAATCCCTTAAAAACACAAACCCTGAATCAGAGAGTTTGGGTCAGCCATAGCTTTCTCTTTCTCCTTGCTTAGAGCTCTGCAAATAAAGTGACTCTAATTTCTCTACTGCAATTCTTGGTGTTGAGTGTTTGGCTCTGCCAGCACCAGGTGAATAAACTCTTTCTGTTTGGTAACAAAAAGGATGTGCTATGATCTAGCTCAGCCCCTTATGTCCTACATAAACTTTGAGAAATTAATTAATGAATGTAAAAAAAAAAAGGAAGAAAGGGAAGTAAGTAGAAGGGAAAAGGAAGCAAGAAGAAAGGAAGAGAAGGGGAGCAAAATGTATTACCCCAAAATATGTCACTTTGGCATAAGAATTATCTTGAGCTGGTTATTTTTAAGAAATAGCAGGCACAGTAGAAGCTCTGAAAACTAAATAGAAATTACTCTTTTGTAAGAAGCATTTACATTCATATGGGAAATCTCTTTTAGTAAAGTTGTCTCCCTCTTCATATCAGGAAGAGAAGGATGATTCTAAATCTTTAGAAACTCTTTATCAATGGAGGAGGCAATGACTTAAATCTGCATAACAACCTTATTCTTGTTTACTATTCTTGCTTTTCCAGGTAACTCCCCATACCTGGCCTCCCCACCACTTTCAACATCCTCTTTTGTCTTTAGCTGGAAATATTATTTAAGGATGTATACATGTGTACAGAAAGCATACATGTTTACAAGGCTTACACCTTATTAAACTTTTGTTTTTTTCTTGTTAATGTAATTTATTACAGAAGGTGTCTTAGTCAAAAAGGGTAGAGGGAAAATTGTTGTTCCTCCTCCACAGAAGGGAGAAAAAAAGAAAGATAGAAAAAAAATTTTTTTTTAATTTTGTTAATGTGTTGGGTAATGCCTCATGTGGATAAGGATGGTTAGTAAGATGTAAATGCAGAACATTCTAGAATTACTGATACAATTACCAAATTTAGAAATAAAATGTTCTAGGTCACATTTCTCTTTACCATATAAAAAATTTTAGGATTAGCCTAAATTCTCCAGGCTATCTCAAGTATGAAAATATATTTTTCATAGGAAACAAAACTTCATCACTGATGTTAGCATAACTCTAAAATAGGTTGCTCAATACATATTTTTCCATTACTAAAGGATTTTCATTTTAAAAAATAATAATAAAAGAAGAAATAAAATGAAGTCTTCAAAACCAAAAATATAGCCATTCGAGGTAAAGATGGCAAGGTTTAGATTCACTGTCTCAAATATTGCAGTAATCCATGATTTGCCCTTGTCTCAATTTCTAGTCTTATTTTCATTCATTCCATTCTTAGTTATTACATATCAAATATGATAGTGTCCCAGGCTTAAAAAATAATCATAGGATAGCATTAAAACTCTTTAAGAAAGTCAGTAAGCCTACTGTGGTCCAGAACCTGCCTCTCCACCCTCTGTTTCTGACACTCTTCACTTGACTTCCACACATCAACAATAAGGAGTCACTATGAGGCCCAGAATCTACTTGTGATATTGCACATATTGTTCTCTCTTCTTCTCATCTTCTGAGGAACTCCTACTTATCCTTTAATATACAGCTCAACTGTGCTCTTCTTTATGAGGCAGGACTGGATACATTACTTGCAGAGCCCCATACAACACAAAAAGTCAGGGCCTTTATCATCATACCTAATGGTAAAATACTGACGGCTCTCTCCTAATATCAGGGAAAAGATAAGCATGGACCATCTCATCATCACTACTAGTTAATGTTGTACTGAAGGTTCTAGCCAAGGAAATTGCCAGAAAAATGAAATAAAAGATATTCAGAATGAAAAATAATAAATCTCTAGTCAGAGATGACATAACCATGTATATAAAAAATCCTAAGGAATCCACACACATAAACACAAAACTATTAGAGCTAATAAAGACTTAGGATGCAGAATACAAAATCAATATCAATATAAAATTTAGTTGTATTTCTATGTACTAGCAATGAATTATCTAAAAATGAAACTAAAAATATTATTGGCAATGTTTTAAAGAGAATAAAATATTTTGGGAAAAAATTAGCAAAAGAAGTGCAGAATTTATACACAAAAACTACAAAACATTGTTTAGGTAAAGACCTAAATAAATAGAAAGACATCTCATGTTTATGGCTTTGAATATATATATTATTGTTACCTGACAACATTACACAAATTGATTGTAGATTCAATTCCTATCAAAATCCTAGCTGCCTATTTTTCAAAGATTGGCAAGCTTACCCTAAAATTCAGATAAAAATGCAAGGAACCTAGAATAGCCAAAACAATATCAAAAAGCAAGAATGTAACTGGAGGACTCATACTTCCCAGTTTTAAAACTTATTACAAAGCTACAGTAATTAAGACAGTGTGGTACCGGCATAAAAACAGACATATACATTAATGGAATATAACTAAGAGTCCAAAAATAAACCCATGCATCTATGGTCTATTGCTTTTTTACATAGATGCCAAGGCAATTTAATGAGGAAAGATTAATCTTTTTCAACAAATGGTGCTGGAACAAATGAATTTCCAAAACAAAAATAAATATGATAAATACCAGTCTCATACCACATACAGCATTTAACTCAAAAATGGACCAAAGATCTGAATGTAAGAGTAAAACTGTAAAATTCTTAGGAGGAAATACATTTGCACAAATTCTAGAGATCTTGAATTAGACGAGGGTTTCTCAGATATCTAAATCTCAAGCTATCAAAAAAAAATTAAATACATAAATTGAACTTCAACAAAATTTTAAAGTTTTTTTGCTTCAAAGGATACTATCAATAAAGTAAAAAGATGATGCACAAAAGGAGAGAAAATATTTGCAAATCATATATCTGATATGGGTCTAGTATGCAAAACATATTAAAGACTATTACAATTCAATAATTAAAAGACAAAAGAGAAATGATTTAAAAAGTCAAAGGATTTGAATAGACATTTCTCCAAAGATATACAAATGGTCAATAGGCACATGAAAAGACATTCAACGTCATTAGTCATTCAGAAAATTTAGTTCAAAACTTCACATCCTCTAGGATGGCTAGAGTCAAAAATTACCAAGTGTTGTTAATAATAGAAAATAACAAATGTAGAAAAATTGGAACCCTCACACTTTGCTGGAAGGAATATAAAAAGGTACGGTTTCTGTGGAAAACAGCTTGGCAGTTTCTCAAAAAGTTAAACATAGAATAACCATATGACCCAGGAATTACATTTCTAGGTATACATTCAAGAGAAATGAAAACATATAGTCATACAAAAACTTGTACATGAATGTTCATAGCAGCATTATTCATTTCCCCTCTAAAAGGATCACTCAGGCTGCTGTAGAGAAAATAAACTGTAAGGAGAAAAGTATGGAGGGAGAGTAACCAATTTGAAGGCTTTTTGAGTAGTTCAGGTAAGACATCATAATGACTTAGACCAAGGAGGTAGAAATAGAGGAAGAGATAAGTAATCAGATTCAGTATTTATTTTGCTAATAAAAATGACAGGGTTTGCAGATGGACTGGATAAAAAAATGTGAGTAAAAAAGAGTAATTTTTAAAAAGTGTTTCTTGCAAATTGGTACAGCCATTATGGAAAACAGTATGGAGGTTCCTCGAAAAACTAAGAATTGATATACCATAAGATCCAGCAATCCAGTAATCCAATACCATATGATCCAGCAATCCAGCAAGACTTTTCAAGTCTTCGGGGTAAATACCCAATAAGACTTGCACATCAATGCTCATAGCAGCATTATTCTCAGTAGCCAGGACATGGAAGCAATCAAAGTGTTCTATGATAGATGATTGGATAAAGAAGCTTTGGTACATATATACAAGAGAATATGACTCAGCCATAAGAGATAAAATATTGCCATTTGCGACAACATGGAATCCTCAAAATAATCATGATAAGTGAAATAAGGCAGACAGAAAAAATCACATGATATCACTTATATGTGGGATATAAACCTAGAAGCAACAAATGAACAGGACAAACAAACAGAGACTCATGGACATGGACTATAGACTAGTGGTTACCAGAGGTCTATAGAGTAGTGGTTACTAGTGAGGTGGGGGAGGAGGGCAGAGGTAGATGGGGTAAAGGGAATCAAATATATGGTAGCTAAAGGAAACTGAACTTCGGGTGGTAGACACACAATAGAATATACAGATGTCAAATGATAATGTACACCTGAAAATTACATAACTGTATTAACCAATGCTACCCCAATAAATTTAATTTAAAAATAAAAAAAATAAAAGTTTTCAAAACAAAGTCTTTCTTTAGTCTAAGCAAAGAGATAAACTGTAGTGCCATTTTCTGAGTTGGGGAAGCCTGGAATGGTGGCCTGTAAACTAGAAAGATAATTTTAACACCAAGCTTATGGTTTCTGTGGCAATATAATGTTCTCAGAAATTTTAGTTAAGTTTCTATTCTTTTTACAATCAATTCCATGTCTTGTAACCTCACAAAAAGTTCTTTCCTAGATAAAATTTTCAAGCCTGATTTAATCCTTTACTTTCGTTGGCATCATGTCCCTGTCTCTCTCCATAATAGCAGCTACACAGAAGTTATTAGGCTTGGAGGGTACAAGGTCACATTCATTATCAAATTTTTGTCACAAAACTGAATCTTAATGGACTTTTTTGTACAATGACTTTTCAATCTTATTTTTACTTTTTTCCATTCTTGAATATTTTTTGTATTTTCTTTCAAGCTAGTCAACTCTTGTCTGAGATCACCTCATGCCTTGCTAGATATAACCAGTCACAACTTCCACTCACTACTAGTACTCTGCTTTCCGACATCTTCCAAAAGAGCTACAGCATCAAAAAGCAATCACAGGCAGCGACTTTACCAAACATTCTGTCACTGAAAAATACTTGTCTCCATCCTTCCTGGCCTCAAAGATCAATTTCCTTACTTATTTCCACGCCTGTTAAGTCAATGCCACAGAGTTTAGAATAAATGTTGGCAGGGCCTCACTATTGATATTTAAGCTAATGTCCAGTAGTATTGCAACTGCCATCTATTTGTTAGCATTTGAAAATTTAGAATAATTAAATTGTTTTATTTCTAAATTCTTAGCATAGAATTTTTAGCATACTCAAGTTCAAAGGAACAAAACAAATAAAGAAAACCATCACCATTATGCTTCACTGGGAATGTAAGAATACAGCACCCAGTATTGCCTGAGTCCCATAAATGAATGGTTAGGCCACACAGTCTTTAAGAACATAATTATTCTAATCACAGTAGCAATTGTTTCTACATGTTTTCATTTTGGAATCACTGCAATAAAAATATCAGGATGTGGGATAAAAGGGGTCAAATATGTGGTGACAGAAAGAACTTTAATTATGAGTGGTGAACATACAATAGAATATTAATATGACTTACTATTGAATTGTACACTTGAAACTTATTGTATTTCATTAACCAATGTCACTATAATAAAAATTAATTTAAAAAATAATAATAACTAGGAAAAATACCAGGATTAGAGGAATTGCACTATTTTCCATAGATTATTTGCTCATTAGATTTTCAAAATAATCAATTTTCTAGATGAAAAAAATTGAGGTTTAGAGATACTAAAAATCTTTTCCAAGTCTATATAGCCAGTGAGTGACAAAGCAAGTTTTCCAGTCCAAGTCCATTGGGCTTTTGTAGACTAGGATACTCTAATTTAAGAATTAAATTCTGATCTAAACTTAAGAGAGATGCAAATGTCTACAGGATCAAAGAGCTGGGAGAAGGACATTAAATGATAAAGGAGGCTGAATCACTTTAATACTGCCATATGCCAAAAGTCATCATTCTAAACTGGAAGCTTAACACACAGAAAGAGATGTATACATATGAGTATATAACAGAGAGCTTCAGTCTATAAGTAGAAAATAACATTATATAACATTTGGCAAACACAGCACATTTTACAGCACACTTTAGCATATGCTACCTCACTCCTTGCAACTCTGTAAATCAGGCAACTATATTATAATCCCTATTTGACAGATGAGGGCCAGAGAAGTCATGTGACTTGCCTAAGCTCAGTTAGCTAGTAAATGGTCATACTGCCACTGAAATATATTTTCTAATGACAATTCCAGTGTTCCTTTCACTATGCCATGCCAACATTCCTAATGGTATGTGTAATTTTGTTTGTAGTTTACAATGCATTTTCAATCATATTACCTTTCCAGATTGCATTTGATATTATTCCTTTGTCCCCAGGAACACATCTAATATGTGGCTTTAGCTTTTGCCTTGTAAGATAATTGCTGTGCCTCAGGGAGGACAATTACTGAGGTACAGCAATTACAATACTTTTAAAGATATTTTTTTCATAATGAAAGCGATTTTTACAGCTTTTGTTTATAAAACCAACTCTAGCATATTTATTTAAATATGTATTGATTTTTGCATTTGATTTCTAAAAAAATAATGCAGCTTTTACTCAGTAGCACACATACAAATTCTTCACTGCTGGGAAATATATACAGAGTAGATAAACAGTTTCTCTCTATTGCAGTATTATCTTTTAGAAAGATTTAGAAATGTATATCTAGTCTAGATGATATATTACTTTTTCAATATTTTACAGTTGAAATCAAATTTACATAAAATGGAATAATTCTTGGGTGTTTCTTAATTTTGAAGAATTTGATAGGTGAAACTTAGAGGAGTTGAAGCAATTAGGCATTTGAACATACAGCCAGTCATTCACAATTGGACCTAGAATTTACTTTTCCTAGTTTCTAAGTCCACTCTCCACTTCTCCTGTGGCATATCTCTTATTTCTAGATTAAAATTGTGCAGCAATTGTTTTTAAGACCTCCCTGAGAGTCAGGAGGCAGGGGTCTGAATACTATCTCTGACACTGACTACCTGTATAAACTTGACCAAGCCACACGGACCATCTACACTTCAGGTATACTTAAGGATCTATTCAAGGTAAACAATCCTCTATTTTATCAGGATGATGTAGCTATTCTAGGCAAAAATAGACAGCAATAGCCATGTTGAATCTAATGAGTGACATTACGTACAGCATGTGTTCATCAGGTAAATTGAAAAGGGAATCTCTAAGTATTTGTTGATTGTGAAATAACCAAGTTCTTATGCAAAAATCTCTCTTCTTTTATTCACCACCTGGATTTTTTAACTTTCCACAGAAGCAAAATTAGACATGCAAGTGACTTTGCCCTGTCTCTTTGGACCGTCTTTATACTATTCAAATTGAAGAATCTATTCAATATGTTTAGATAATGCAAAGGAAACAGTCTGTCCTTGCCTTTCACAGATTAGAAAGTAGTGTACCATGTACACTATTTTATTTTTAATTTAGTAAAAGGCTACTAGAAACAGAATTGGTGATTAGTATCAATTCCAACTTGAAAATCTGCTTGGCAGAGACTTGATCTCAGAGAGCCTAACAAAAAGAGCAATGTTGGGTCATTCAGAGATTGGAAATCCAGTCCCAGCTAGGGATCCAACCAGCTATATGACCCTGTGTGCAAGTCCCACACTCTTTTTGGACTTTAGTTTCTTTTATTTAAATAGTGATGATGGTGCTGGACTTCTTTTCAGCACTAACTTTCTTCAAATATATGAAATGAAACATAGACACCTGATGCTAAAATAAATTATATGTGTGTGTGTGTGTGTGTGTGTGTGTGTACACACATATATATACGTGTGTATATATATACGTGTGTATATATATGTACATATGTATATATATACACACGTATATATATAAACCACTTCGAAATAAGGCAATCTACTTTTTGCTCTTGAAATTATTCCTAATGTAGCTTCTTGCTAGACAGTAACACATATGCTTTATTTTATAGGTGGCAAAAATTCCTTTCATCAAACCCTGCTGAGGTTTCTGTGACCCTCAGTAACAATTATAGATCTAGAATACATGTGCTGCTTTTATTTAGGTTTTGATTCATCTTCTCCTGGAGGCAACTGCTCACATGCTGTGCTGGAAAAATAAAAAGATGAAAATTTGCTGCTAATTGCCAAGGTTTCTGCTTCTAAACATTGCTGGCCAGTAATTAAATTGCAGTGTCTAGAGTTGAGAATTAGCTAATAACTCTGTACCTACAGTGCTGAACTGTAATTGGTTATTCTAGTCAAAGAAGAGTATGAGAAGCTATGTGGCTGTTTCTTTAGTGCTACAATTGCCAGGAGCTGGACTCTAAATTTTTAAAAAAGTGTAGAGATGTTTAAATGGTTGAGATATTTAAATGGTTGAACTGTTTAAATGGTTTGTGGGCAGTACACTTGCCCATAAACATGCATGCACATATACACAGAACAAAGCCAGCAGAAGTTCTCAGAAGAGAAGTGTGAGCTGTCATCACTGGAGTCTGGTTCAGATCTCAGCTCTGAACATTATTGGGTCACAAACTGTGAAAAAATATATACGAGTATTAGCATTAGAATACATGATAACTTTATTTGAAGTTTCCTGTATAAATATACCCATATAATTGGTACCAAATTTAATATTTGTTAATAAAACATATGTATCTGTGATTTATTCTATTTAGAAATATATTTATGTAGTCAAGATAGACCTCCCGCTAACATATTCAATTTAACATTACCTAGTTCTGTTTTCCATGGGTTGAAAAACTTCATATTCCATATATTACAATGATTGAAGGCACTGTGTCCTACTAAGATAAATAACAAAATATAAGTAACTTAAGAGTTTTTGCACTGTTTTCTTAGCACAGATTATATTAGTCCAGTTGATACTTCAGAGAGTTTTGACTATGAGGAAAATTTAATCTCTGAGGAGAGAACTGAATGTTTTTAGTCGAGGATCTCATGATATAAAATGTGAAAACATAATTTGAGTGAGGGCATAAGAGTAGAAGAAAAGGGAATATGAGAAATCACATTTCTGAGTGTCAGCTGAGCTCCAGGTACATACTATGCATAGAGAACATGAAAATAATCGACTTTAGTAAATAAAGGGATTACCATATTTATGGTTTAGAAGACACTATTGTTAATATGGAAGGAACTCTTCCTTAATTGATTATAATCCAAATCAAAAGCTCAGCAGAATCTTTTGAAGAAATTAACAAACTAATTCTACAATTTATATGAAAATGCAAAATGAGCACAATAGCCAAAGCAATACTAATTAAGAAGAAAAAGATGGAATAATGTTTACTGTTCATATTTTACTATTAAAAACTATAGTAATTAAAATAGAGAAGTATTAGCACATTCCTTAGTCCATTCGGGCTGCTTTAACAGAATACCATAGGTGGCTTATAAACAACAGAAATGTATTTCTCAAAGTTCTGGAAGCTGGAAAGTCCAAAATCAAGGCAGTGGCAGATTTGGTATCTAGTAAGAAGCCACTTCTTATTTCATATATCTTGGACCTTTATCTCAAACTATACAGAAAAATCAACTCTAAATAAATTGTAGATCCAAATGTGGAAGATAAAAAAAAAATAAAGCTACTAGAAAATGCAAGAGAAAATCTTTAATACTTTGGAATAAGAAAATATTTTTTTAAACAGCAAATAAAAAGTGGTCATCATACAGTTAAAAAAAATAGTATATTAAAATTAAGACATTTTATTCTTTGAGAGATACTATGAAGAGAATCAAAAGATGAGTCAGAGTGAAGAAAGATAGATGTGATTCTAATCTCCGATAGATGATTCATATCTAGAATATTTAAAGAATTATTGCAAATCATTAAGAACAAAGACAGGCAAGTCCAATAGAAAAATCAGTATTTTACCCAAAGAAGTTATACAAATGGCTATTAAAAATATAATATATGGAACAGTGTTCATCTTAATTAGTCATCAAGGAGTACAATTTAAAACCATAATGCATTACTGTTACACACTCACCAGGACAGCCAAAATAGAAAATATGTGCTGAGGAGACAGTAGAAAAAATAAATTCTCATAAACTGTCTGCAAGTGCACAAATTTGTACAACTATTTGGAAAACTGTTTGGTAAGTACCTACTAAAGCTAAACTAGTTTCAGGAATTTCATTCCTAGATATATACTCCCTCCCAAAAAATTTGTACTTTATGTAAGTAAAAAGGCATTTACAAGGATGTTGTAGCAACACTGTTCATAATAACCTCAACTGGAAACCCAAATGTCCATCAGGAGTAGAATAGATCAGTTGAAGTATATTCATTCGGTAGAAAACACTACAATGAATATTAATAAACTATAACTATAGCAATGTGAGTGATTCCTACAAAATAATGAGTGAAAGAAGCCAGATACAAATGATTACATATTGTACAATTCCACTTATTTAACTCTAAAAATTAATGAGAGGCAAAACTAATTCAACATATTAAAGTAAGAACAGCAGTTAAATCTTCAGTGAAGGTGTTGTGAGCAGAGTGGAGCAGGAAATGGGCTTCTGACATGATTCCTGCACCGTTTCTCAAGCTAGGTGCTGGTTTCATGAATGTGTTCAGTTTGTAAAAATATCCATCAAACAGTACCCTATGGTTTATTTACTTTTCTATATATGAGCTATATTTCAATTATAGTTTACTTAAATAATAAATAAGACCTTGTCCCATTCCCAAGGGCATAGCAGGAGTAGACCCTTTCATTAGCGTGTTACTACAATGCAGTGGGGTAATTCAGTGTATTATAATTCATAAAAGACTTACAGGAGCCCCTATTATATGCAGGACAGGTTTGTTGTAGGTACTAAGGATATAACAATGACTAAAATAAGATTTACTGCGTACAGTCTGGTAAAGAACTAAGGTACATAAACAGATGATTTCAAAATGTAAGCAAATGCAGTTAGAGGAATGCCCATGATACTAACCAGACTAGAACCTCTTTGACTTTCACTTAATCAACATGACTAGCCATTCTCTTTGTAAAACACACTAATTGATGCCTACAGCATACCAGATACTTTAGACTGGTCAGGCTGTGAACCTATACGTCCATCAGTTGAATTGTATGCTTATTAATAGTTTTATAAATGTTTATCAGTAGAATCTCTTATACCACTCAAAAAAAAAACAAAATTAGAAATTTCAGAGGCTATATAATGGTATGTTTTACATAGGAAAGATTATCAATGCCTCAAAATATTAGTAATTATACTTTTAAGGTTTTAAGTTGAAATAAAACATCTAACCAACATTTTTTATTAAACTACTAATTATTAAGCTACATGCAATGCTTTGATAAGAGTGTAAGCTCTGGTGTTATACTGGCTGGGTTCAAACTGTAGTTCACATATTCATTAGCTATGTGATTCTGGGTGAGTTTTTTTTTATCTTTTTGTGCCTCATTTTCTTTATTTATTAATAGAGATAGTACTTTCCTTATATAGCCGTTGTAAAATAAATACATTGCTGTATCTCAAGAACTTTGAAGAGTGCCTGGCACATCATATACATTCTCTTGATTGGTGTTAGTTATTAATATTTCTGGTTCCTGTCACATCAGATAAGAGAGGCTATAGTACTAGAGGTATAGAAAAAATTGAATGGATCTTGGAGGAAGGAGTGACTAATGATAGTCAATTGTGTGAAACCAATAGCACTGCCTGGTGTGGAGATTTGTGGAAAGCTTCACACACCTTTGAGCAGGATCTTGAATCATGGGTAGGGATTCACTGAAGGCATAAAGGCTAGAAGAAGCTGTAGGAAGAGACATAGCTGGTAGAAAGGTGCAGAAAACTAAGAACATGGTGCATCTCAAGAACTGTGAGTTCTGTATTCTTAAAGTCAATGGTCCTTGGGATTATGTTATAGAAGGTTAATCTAAAAAGGTAATTTTTAATTTATTTTTTTAAATGTCCATTCCTTCTCAAAGGAATGAGTTCCAAGAGAACAGCCACTATTTATTTTTTTCTCCAGATAGGTGAACTCCACATTCTCCTGGTTCACTTCCTAGCTACTGGGCAATGACCAGCCTTAGTCATCTCATCTGTATCCACTTTCTCTTCCCAATCTCTAAATGTCAAAGTATCTGAGATTCCATCATTTAAGTAATAGGTATATTCCAAAGAATAACAAAATTTTTACGCAGTCATGGTCTGTTTCCTCAACTCCATACTCTTAACATCCATATATCATAAACTACACACACATTAGACAAGTGATATTAATAATTATTCCAAGACAATTTTCTTGGGCAAAGTGGAAGACATGGACACCACATATATCTAGCTACTTACTCAGCATCTCCACTTAACACAGCCAATAGGCATCTCAACCTTAATGTGTCTCAAAACAAACTCTTGACTTTCAGACTTGAGAAAGAGGATCTTTCCTCTTATACTACTAAGATAGCTTTATTTTCTCCCTCTTCTTTTGGGTAATTTTTTTAAAAAGTATATTTGCAGCATCCTTAAGCTGAAGATCCTGAACTTTGAGCTGGAAACAGTGTCTAGATGAGATTTCTTATTGTCTACTCTGTGTTCTAGGTGTAGGAAGAAGGGTAAGACATATAGTGAATCTCTACAGCAAAGACTAATATATCACCAAACTGTTTCCTCTTCTCCTGCACAAGGCTAAATAATATTTCCTTGCCTTCTTTAAAAATTGAGTTGCCACATGACTGAGTTCCAGCTAAGAAAAGTGAGCACAAATGATGTGTATCGTGTTCGGGCCTACTCTAGTATAATTTCCTTACAGTATTTGCTCTTTTGCTATTGGTTGAAAGTGAAGGATCAGTGCATCTAGGCAATGATGCAGTCAAAGATGGAAAAATCCTAGGTTGCTGAGTCACCCAGTGGAAGACTGCCCACCAAACGTTTGCTTCAGATTGTTACATAAATGAAATTTTATTGTGTTAGAATACTAAAATTTGGGAGATACTGATTAATTAGAGGCATTTCCTTTATAAAGAAAGTAAGAGACTGTCTGTGAGTTTTTAGTTTGATTTAGTCTTAGCATCATAAAATATTATTTTATTGAACTGAAATCAAAGAGTAAATTAAAATATCTATACTTTGCATGCACATCGGGTCTTTATTTTTTCCTTCCAGACTTTGTAAGAGTACATTGATATTTTAGGCACTAGTTTGATAAGAAAATATAGTTTTGGACTTAATGGATTATATGCAAGGACCAAGAAATGTGAATATAGTATTATCTTCTGATCCTTATTTTACTAAAACCAAAATAAAGTAGCTGCTAAAGTATAGTTGTTTAATTTCAAACATTGCGTGAGAATTAGTGATTCCTGTAGATAAGATTATCCTATCTCCTTTGATAGTTATCGGAAAAATGGCTGCAAGAGAGTAAAATCAATAACTTTACAAAAGTAATGTCTGCCATGGATCAATTACTACAATCAATGTCACAATAACCAATGTACATGACTCACATCCCTCCTCTTTATTTTCCTTTTATTACTCTTCACTATAAGGAAAGAAAACTCTCCAAATTGTTTTATCTTATTTAATATTGACAGAATTAAGAAACCTCTGTCTACATCTAATCGAGAACAACATGGAAGTATTTATTTGTTAAATGAATCTGAGAACATAATAGATTCAAGGAAATCTTCATTTCTACTAGGATTACATTATGTACAATTAAAATCTGTCTTTATTGATAGGTAGATTTCATCCCCTACACAAGGAAACACGTATGTAGTGTCTTTAGTATGTAGCTGGTAAAGTAAAACTACAAAGGCACAATTTCCAACTGGGTGATATGTAACTATATTTCAAACAGTTAAGTATAGATTTGACAGGTGTGTGGCTACAGTATGTGATGCTCTTTTCTAACAATGACATTTTCTACTTCATTTGTAAAATATATAGTTTATAGAATTTTGAAAATATAATTGACCATTTAAAAAAATACTAATATTGATGGAAAAAAAGAAAAATGTCATTGCAACAATTCAATGTAGCTTTCTTCCTTTTAAAATATAGTATTAGCTGCATGGACTTAGCAAACAGCAATGTGGTATATAAATACAGCATCATTTTTTACTAAAATTCAAGCCTTGGTTGTATTTATATACCTTATGTGTCATTTACTTTAATCTTCAGAAGAAATTTGTTGTACTCAGCATGAAAATGCTAATTATAATACTTGCAGGAATTTTATCTAAACATTATGAAATGATTCTAAGAACACCACTGTTACCATGGGCTTAAGGATGCTGCAAATATACTTTTTAAAAAAATTACCCAAAAGAAGAGGGAGAAAAATAAAGCTATCTTAGTAGTATAAGATGGATTTTTAGGGATGATCACCAGTGGCTTTATTCCCTTTGGTTCTGCCCCAATCTGAACTAATGTGATAAAACCATGATCCTGAGCCACCCCTTCAACTGGGCATCTTGACATCCACAGTCAGGTTCTGTACATATACCACTGAATAAGAAAACCCCATCATACATACAGATTATATATGATATTTCATGATCTCCAAGACCCCCTTTCAGTGAATATTTCTTATTCTTGGTCAATTCCTTTTTCTACCCTCCCTTGCCCCTATAAATGACTGTTTTAAAGAAATATAACTCAAAACCCCACCAAATCCCACCCTCTCACTCTCAGCAGATGATCGATCATGACTTCTTTATTGGAAAAACTGAGGCAAGGTGGTTAGCTCACTCAATTTCTTGATTCTTGCTTCTGTTTCCATCACCATCTAGAGATTTAATACAACTGTGCTTCTGCCTCTTCTTTCCAATTTGAGAGAATGAAATGTTCTTCCTTCTGTTTAAAGCCATTTTTTTCGTTTTGACTCTTTATCTGATCACCTGAATCCTCCAGAACTTTTCTCCATCAAGTATCCTTATATCCTCCAGTAGCTTTAACTTCTTTTCTGTTACCTCCCCCGACCCCCCATGTTTACATTACCTCTCCTATCCTGGTGTAGAGGGGAAAAAAGCTTCACAAAATTCAACCCTACGTTTGATTTTTTCAGCTACTTTAATATATCTTATTCCTTCTCTACTCAAACTCATTTTCTACTGAACATATTTCATTGGCCCCTCCAGATCCACTCCCACCCTTTTCTGCTCTGTTTCCTGGGATACTGGGTCTGTATAACTACATTGATGGGCTTACTTGCTGCCTTGCTTCCAGTGGGGTTAGCCAATTGGAAGTACTAAAGAAAATATAAGAGAGGAAGGAGAGTGAGGATCAGGATTTTTGGCCCAGCTCCTCTTTGAGGTATCTCCATGGGCTGACTCAATTCCTTGACCAAATGCCACAGCTCATGTCAGGCAGCCTTCTTGACACAGTTTCTCTTTCTGTCTCTATCTTTCTCCCCACCCCCTCTCTTTTTCTTTCTTCTTCTCCCTCTCCTCCTTATCTTTCCCCCTTCTCCTTTTTCTTATCTCTTTAGGTCAATGGATGGCAATGGTGTGCTATAACTAGCCCATGGGTAGCACTGTAGAGAAACCATAGAGTTGTCCATACTTTACATGGAAGGCTTTTATTTAGCTTTTTTCAAATTATTCAATAAAGTCTATCATTTGTCTCCTGCTGGGCCCAAATCTGATAGAATTTTCTTGAAAGATCCTATTTGCACACTTCCTATTCAGTCACCAATCCACACAACTTAGCTTTTGTCTCACTGTCCCTACACTAAAACTATTTTCTTTTCTCTGCTATTATTGATTCCTACATAAATAAATCCAGTGGTTATTATTCAGTCCATCCTTTATTGAACTTTGTCTACATTTTACATTTTTGACCTCTCCATTCTTCTATTAAGTCTACTTCCTTACCATTTATGATACCCTTTTTGTTCTCACTTTATATCTCATCCACGGGTTCTTCTTACTATTATCCATTCAAACACTGGTGTTCCCCATAGTTCAGTCCTTGGCCCAATGCTCTTTTAACGTTAAATACTTTTAAGTAAAGTCCTCCATTCTCAAGACATTAAGCATACCCAACTCAGTCCAAATCTAACTATCCATTTTAGAAACAAATTTCCATATATTCCAATGATAATACTAAAATAATTATCCTTATACTATGAGCTTATACTCAGAATTGCTCCTACTTCTATTTTCTTCTAGGCTAATGGCTCCGTTTATTCAATCAGAGGTCTGAGTCATCTTCTCTCTTCCCCACTCCTCATCATATCAGCCTCAAGTCATGACCCATTAAAACTATCATTCATACTTCCACTAAAGAGAATTTTCTAAAGTGAAAATATGACCATGCCATTCCACTTCTTAAGACCCTTTGATGGCTCTAGTTTGGGCTCTTTCAAGGCATACACTTGCTTTCTTCCTGCCCTGATCCTTATCTATATCCTCAGCAGCTATAACTATCATGCCTTGTGCTATATGTATTATTAATATCAAATCCTTTATAGTTTTTATTTCATTCAAGTCATAAAATTTTATGCATTCGTGACTTTTGAAGTCTGTCTGTTATTCCGAAATGTTCTTGACCATGTTGTTTGATTGTGTCCTCAGTGTTTTAGCCTTAGCTAAAATTCTTTTCCAGGAAGTCCTTCCTCTACTGGCTTTATACCTTATCCATTGTCCTCCTGCTTATAAATGTCCACACTTGGCTCTCAGAACATGTAAAATCTCTCATAGCATTTAAGATAGTATACTAAAATGATCTGTTAGCAACTCTTTCTACCTCATTAAACCTAAAATGTTCTAAGGCAAAAAAATATGACTTGATTATCTTTTAACAACTGTATAACACAATTGCCTATATTAAAGCAAATATTTGATATAAATTTTCATATTTGAAAGTAAACATTAAAAATAATAAGCCTCTTGTTACTCCTTCAATGTAATGTCATTATTTAGAAAATGAACATTAAAACATTTTGAATATCCTTGAAAAAATTAATATTCTGATATAAACACAGTTTTTCCAAGGCATGAACTGACATATTGCATTCAGCAGTCATATATCAGTTAAGGTCCTATGCTATGTATTTACCTGAAATCAAAATGAGTGGTTTCAAGTCCTTAGGGGCAGACCAGACTGTATTTACATACCTTAAAACCAAGGAAGATGTCATGTCAACATGTGTTAGATCTAATATCCAATCCCTATACCTGAGACTCTACTAGAGGTCTTGCAGGAAATAGAGCTTAATGATATTCAGTTTGTAAAATGGGAGAAAGATTTTAATATAATCTTTATATTTTAATATAAAGATTTTAAATAATCAAGTCAATGTTAGTAACAAAGAGAGGTGACTAGTATGATGGAGTTACAGCTGCAGTCAGGAAGTAACATGGGCAGGCTCAGGGATAATAATGACCCTGGTAATAGGGCAGAGTGGGCAGCAGAAATCAATGAAGCAAGACTAGTCAGGACCATATGGTTTACCTTAGAGATACTTTGAACTAAAGAGAGGGATTTGACATCTGGGGTTCTTCAATTTCACTGATACCTTTTCTCTTATGCATTACCTAAGGAAATATGGCCTCGTTATCATTCAAATAGTGCTACTTATCATTTGACCATAATAATTTTAATACCAAAAATAATCACAGCAACTAATTAGTACTTATAATTAGTCACTATACTATAGTATATATCTGCAAGTATTCAGTAAATATTGTTGCTCACTATTTCTACTAATACCTCTCTGGTCTAAGCAATTATTATGGTTTGAATTGTCTCTCTCAAAAAGATATGTTGAAGCCCTGGTACCTCAAAATGTGATTTCATTTAGAAACAATCTTTACAGAGGTAATTGAGTTAAAGTGAAGTCATTAGGATGGACCCTAATCCATTGTGACTGGTGCCTGCATAAAAAAAAAAAAGAAAAAGAAAGAAATTTAGACCAAGACAGACATGCACAATAGGAAGATATGAAGACTTGGAAGGAGAAGATGGCCATGTGACTGGAGTGGCAGAGGAATGCCAAGGATTGCTGGCAAACAACAGAGGCTGGAAGAGACAAAAAAAATTTTCCCCTAGAGCTGTCAGAAATAGTATGGCCTCACTGACACTTCAGTTTCAGATGCTGGGCCTCCAGAACTGTGAGGCAATAAATTTGTTATAAACCATCCAGTTTTTGGTGCATTGTTAAGATAGCCCTAGCAAACTAATGCATCTACCAACAATGCCTGGGGTTGTTGCAATAACCTTCTCACTGGTCTCTTTTATTTTGCATTTCCACTTCTTATCCCCCACCCCACCATAATCTCTTCTCAATATACAACATGTAAGCAACAGTGAAGTTTTTTAAGTGTACATCACGTCATACTACTCTTCTATTCAAGCTCCTCCAGTGGTTTCCCATTTTATTAAGAGCAGAAACAACATATTTACAGTGGACTTAAAGACTCCACATATTTTAACCTTATCTCCTACTATTTTCTCTATTGCTCACCACAGTCCAGCTTCATTGGCCTCCTTTCTCTCTCTCAGACATGCTAAGAAAATTCCTATTTCAGGGCCTTTGTAACTTGCTATTTCCTTTTTTTATATCTCTGGATATCCATAAACCTTGTTATTTCTTCTTTTTTAGGTCTTTCTCAAGCATCCCTTTCTTAATGAGGCCTAATTATCCTCTATACAATTACAACCATTTGCAAATGCTCCAATCCTTTTCTCTGCTTCATTTTTCCTCCATAATAATTATCACCATCTAATGTACTATATATTTTACTTATTTGTTGATTTCCCAACATGGATTTAATCTCAACAAAAACTTGATATTAGTTTGTTTTTTTCAATAACGTATGCTGAATGCCTAGAACATACAGAATCAGGCATGTCAATAGGATGAGAAATTGAAAGGATGTAAGAACATGCCAGGCAGAGGGAGTAACTTGATCAGGAGCAATAAAAGGTTCAAGTAAAACTTAAATTTGTGGTAACTTTTATGTATAAGCAGATTTCAAGGGACAATGTAGATACTAGGGGTCATCCTTAATCTGTGGGAATTAATAATGTCAATAATAAATGTTCCCGCTGAAATAAATTATACTATTATGTCATAGTTCAAGACAGTGGCATATGGCATTTCTTATTAACTGAATCAGAAGAAGGCTTCATTCTCTTGTGGCGCCACAGAGATGGGCCACATTTTTGATAATCTGCTAAAACTTATAAGACCTCCCTCATAATATACCTTATCCAAGACACAGAAAATTTTTAATCTTATTTCAAAAGTCTAATAGATTTCATTGAAGCTTGTGTTTGAAACTCAGGCTTAGAACCCCTAGTCTAAATGACAAGACTATATGTGTTGAGGATTTCATTTTTTATTTTATTTTTTTTAGCCAAGACATAAAATTCTTAGTGGGGAAGTTTTGAGGGCAGTGCTAAAGTAACACTTAAATCATCTGAAAAAGAAATTATTTGTCAATGTGTTAGAGAATGTCTAAATTGTTTTCTATTGAATGTCAACATTTGCCATCTTAATAGGAAACTTCTGACAGGGAGTTCTGTGACCCATTGGAACTATAAATCCCAAAAGCCTGTCAGCTTCAATCACAGTACTGTTGTGCAGATTAAAACACTTATATGAGAAAGTTCTGCACAAACATTACAAGTAGACAAAGATTTATGTTCCTATAGACCCAGGACATGAGATTTGAAAGTTACTCTTTGTCATATAAACCTGCAGGGAGCTTATTGAAGGGAAAGTTTGCTACTTAGCTCAAGGATTGTCAATAGAACATTATCTCTGATTTACAATAGCAGTTTAATGGTATTTTATAGGTAGGCCATAAACATAGAACATAATCAAATATAAACCTTTTAGCAAAAAAACAAAAAAAAGATGTTTTTAGAGCAGTGGGATGGGACTGTTTGAACATCTGAATCAGTATTAAGAATTCTTTCTCTTGATAGACTATATAAGTAAGTAAGCTACTTTCCATTTCTACAGATCACACATCTAAACAAGTATGAGGTCTAGTTAAACCAACAGAAGAAAGAAGATCAAGCAGGAGTCAGTCTGTGATCGATTCATTATTTGGACTAAGATATTAATGTATTTATTTTGAACAACTATGTGGCTACAATATACAGAAGGTGTATATATGGACATTTGTCATGATGTATTCGACTACAAAAGACATAATTTTTGTCATTATGCTCCACCTGTTCATTGTACATCCCATACAATGTGTCTCTGTGTGTATCTGTGTGTGTGTGTGTGTGTGTGTATGTCTAATCTAATCTCATAAACTCAGTAATAATGGCCATCACATAGCTTGCCTAGGTAGTCAGATTACGTATTCTAGCTATTTAATATGTTGCTCTCCTCCTGCTCACCAGCCCCTTATCTCATTTTGTTCCTTCATCAATTTTCTAACATTACATCTAAGTTTGCCCCTTGTCTTAATCCCACTCTGAAAAAGCCTTTCTGGGCTGTGAAGCTAGTCCAGAGAAGAACATGACATTTAAGAGCTGTAATCCTCAAAAGATGACGCCTTTATGTTTCAACCTCATTCTGATTTTCTTCCTTTGTTTATTTTTATTTAGCTTATCATGCTATTCATATATTCTGGCAAGGTGTGCATAAAATAAAATATATTTAATATGGAGGTAGAAACAAAGTTTAATCAATTCCACATTACATAAATGATTGTTTAGCATCAAGAAATCACTTCTGGATAATAAAAATAAGAATTAATATCCAAATGTAAAGCCTTTCCCTTATATCTCTAGAGCAATACAGACTGATGAGCTCTGTACAGCAATTTTAAAATAGAATTCATGGTAAGCTTTTAATAGTCTCATTTATGGCTTCCATTACCTACTTATTTAAGCTTAATCTGCTAGTCTCTGGACATGTTTTATTTTTAAGTAGAAGTCACTTAAACATATGTCTTAATTTCTTTGAGCATGGGGGGGGGGAAATACTTACAACAGTAAAAGATATTCCTCTCACATTTTTAAAGATTTTTATTAAAATATAGCTAACCTACAATATTGCATTAGTATCAAAAGTATGCCATAGTGGTTAGATAAACGTTATTCAACATTTATATACCTAGAGAAGTGATCACCATGATGAATCCAGCAACTATCTGACACCAAACAATGCTATCACAGTATTATTGACTATATTCCCTATGTTGTATACCACATCCCATGACTTATTTGTTTTATACCTGGAAGTATGAACCACTTATCCCTCTTCACCATTTTCCCCCACTTTTTTGATTTTTCAATTAGAGTTGACATTCAATATTATTTTATAATAATTTCAGGTATATAGCCATAGTGATTAGACATTTATATAATTTATGAAGTGACTCCCCCTTGAATAGTCTAGTACCCATCTGGCACTATACATAGTTATTACCATATTATTGACTATACTCTCTGTGCTTTACTTTACATTCTCATGACTATTTCATAACTGCTAATTTGTACTTCTTAAGTTCTTCAACTTTTTCAGTCCATTTCCCAAACACCTTCCTTTCTGGCAACCATCAACTTGTACCCTGCATCTATGAGTCTGTTTCTGTTTTGTTTACTTTGTCCTTTAGATTCCACATATAAGTGAGGTCATATGGTATTTGTCTTTCTCTGTCTGACTTTTTTCACTTAAGCATAATACCTTCCACGTCCATCCATGTTGTTGCAAATGGTAAGATTTCATTCTTTCTTATGGACTAGTAATATCTCATTATATATATGTATCACAAGTTCCTTGTCCAGTCATCCATTGATGTGCACTTAGGTTGCTTCCATATCTTGGCTATTATAAATAATACTACAATGAACATAGAAGTGTACATATCTTTTTTAATTAGTGTTTTGGATTTCCTCCAAATACCCCAAAGTGGAATTGCTGGGTCATATGGCAGTTCTGTTTTTAATCTTTTGAGGAACCTCCAATACTGTTTTCCATAGTGGCTGTACCAATTTGCAATCCCACCAACAGTGCACGAGCATTCCCTTTTCCCAAAATCCTTGCCAACACTGTTGTTTGTTGATTTACTGATGATGGCCATTCTGACGAGTGGCCCTCTCACATTTTTAAGAGCAAACATTGTAATCTTAAACTCTATCGACTGCTAGGTGAGGAAGGCTTATAATGGGATAATCCCAGCAAAATACATATATTGATAAAGTGGTTTGTATCTATTCATTAAGAACTTTTCTAAGAAACTTAATGCTTTAAATGTAGGCTTAAAAAAGGACTATTTATACTCTCAGATGAGAGAATATTTGAGAGTACAAAGCCCTAGTCCATCAATAGGCTAGATTAGGATGGGAGAAAAGCTTTCAGGGAAAGCTCATGATAGTGTAGATAGAGTGACCTTCTAACCCACATACAGGCTGCCTGTACATAATGACCAACTAATACACCGTGGCTCGTTCTTTTAATGAATTAAACATGCCAAGTCAATTTTCAGTTAAAATTAAGATTGAGTAATACATATATTAAATCATAAAAGCTCTTGGATCTCTTCAGGTATTTTGTAGAACCTTTTACTCCCCTCCCACCCCTCCAATGATAACATAAGGCATGGAGGAGAGAAGGATCAACCTACATGACCAATAGCAGGGCTTTCTTAAAATGATTTCTAAAAAATTTATTGCCAGAGAAAGAGAAAGAGGGAGTGAGGAAAAAAACTTCTAATTAAAATTTGACATTATTTTCTATAAATTTCTTTATATATCCAATCCTTCTCACACAACATACAGTTTTGTTTTCTGCTTTTATTTTACAATAGCCTCTACATTTGTATTTTAATAAATATCTGTGCAAAGAAAGAATAGCATTAGTGGTTTAAAGGATAAGTATTATAAATTGTTAGTCTGCAAAAATTGTCTATGACTTTTCTCTAGTAAAGACAGTTTGGTATGAGCAAAGACCACTGGCCTCAAAGTGAGACAAACCCTAAGTTTTAAATCCATCTCTGCTGCTTATCAGGGTTATGACTTTTGGGATCTACTTACTCTTAGCCTCTATGGAGCTCAGTTTTCAGGATTACACAATGGAACAGTAATATCCTCCTCAAGGACCTGGTAGGATTATATGAAATAACATCTGAAAACTGGTGACAGAAAGAGCATACAACCTATTTTAAAAGCTTTAGGAGCTTTAGAAGCTAATGTCATAAGTAGCAAGAGTACAAGGTACCCTACAGTATGTGCTTCAACTTATTTTAGATTTTTGAAAGACTTTCATTTCTTGTAGTTTTTATTATCAGGCTTCAATAAAAAGAAGTTAATATGATTATATTTTAATAATTAAAAATCCTAAAGTAAAAAAAATAATAATTCAATTAAATTTTCATAAAAACTGCAAGCAGAAACTCTGAAAGATTTTAGAGACTGAGTCTATGTTCAAAATTAACAAGCTCTTGCACAGCAAACACATAATTTTATAGATAAGGGAGAAGTGTAAGATATAAAACAAGTTATAAGAGGGAATAAATCATTATATTTTTTTCCTTTACCTTTCTGAGAAAGTTGAGTTTGGATACTCATTTTTAGTTAATTAAAATATCTAGTCTGGTTCCCACAAAATATACAATCAGATTATATCTGAAGCTCACAAGTGGTGTGTCTCAAAGTGTTTTCCGAGAAGCACCCAAATTATAATCACTTAGGGTAGATTCCTGGGTCCCACTTCAAACCAGTCAAACCAGAATTTCTGATGGTGGGCCCCATGGAATGTGATTTTAACTAAGAGCCCTCCCGTAACTCTGACCTGAAACAGTGGTTTTCAAGTCTAGCTGCACATTATAATCACTCAGGGAACATTAAAAATATATTTTTTAAAGATATTTATGCCTTGTCTCAAACCAATTTAAATTAGAATCTACAAGGGTAAGGCCTAGCATCACACTTTTTTCAAAGTTTCCAGAGTGATTCTAAAATGCAGCCTGGGTGGAAAACTACTGCTTTGAAACATTACAAGATGCCCCACTCTTTCTTTCCAGGTAAGGTTAGACATCTGTATCAAAACATAAACCTGTTTTTCTGTGCAAACCTCCAGCTGAGTCTCACTGCTGAGGTTAAGATGGTCCTTTAACTCCTATATTCACTATGCTGCCTACATCCAAAGAGGAGCAAATCTTTAGATGTGTTCCATTCAAGTCCACCCCAATATAAGCAATTTAGTTTCCAGAATGAAACTGATGCTCAAAAGATAATTTTTCACTTCATTATTATTTTTTATTCCACTGTAACTTTTTGTCACATAGTAGTATAGTCACTTGATACTATTTGTTGATTGGACATGATCACTGTCTTATTCCATTAGGGTTATTATAACAAAAATACCATAAATTGGCTAATAAACAGAAATTTCTCACAATCCTGGAAATCGAGGAGTCCAAGATCAAGGTGCTGGAAGATTAGGCATCTCATACAGATCTGTTTTCTGGTTAATAGACGATACCTTCTCTCTGTACCCTCACTTAGAAGTAGGTAAGGGAGTTCTCTGGGGCCTTTTTTATAAAGGCACCAGTCCCATTCATGAAGTCTCTGTTCTTATGACTGAATTACTTTGCAAGGCCATACCTCCTAATGCTATCACCTTGGGGGCTGGGATATCTACAAATGAATTTTGTGGGGAGGGGGACACAAACTTTCTATCTATAGCCATCTCTTTGCCTTTAAAAGACTAAAGGTAGAAAGCTCTACATTCAAATGTAAAGCCACAGTGGTAGCCGAAGCACCACACTCCGGAACTTACAACTTCCAAACTTGATGACAATTTTATTTTTCTAAATCTACATGAATAAAATTAAGATGGCTGTTTGTCTACCACTACATCATTCAAAAATAGCCTAATTTCCACCAAATTTGGAGGATATTTCAGATGTATACTAGCTAGGTGGTATATATGAAATTCACATATTGGGGCACACCATGAAGAACTAAGCAGCCATCCTCTTGAGTAGTGAAGATGCAATGAAAGCCCCTGTGATTGCCAGAGGAAGAATAGACTATACATATTAGGACACTGTAGTCACAGAAAATAATGATACAAATATAATGCTAAAATCAACAGTCACAAAGGCAGATGCTTTGAATGGCAGTTCTCAATCTGCAACAAAATTGCTTCCTTGCATGCACAATTCTGGGTGGCTTCAGGGTGAGCAATAACAGGCATTTATTTATTTTAACAATGGCTAATATTACCCTGAGCACAACTGTGGAAGTCACTAGAAATTTAACGAATGATACAAGTTGTGAAAGGAAAGCTCTCTGAGCAAAGAAGAGAAAGTTGGTTGCAGAGTACCCATGTGGAGTTAGAAGCTGACTGCAGTCTTTATCTAACATAAGAACCAAGAAGCAACCTCAGCCTGGTGGGGAACTGCTAGTTAACACAATAAATAAAGAATCAAGTTCAAAAAGTCACAGGGATGTAAGGTACAGTGTAAAGAATATAGTCAGTAACATTGTAGTAATTACATATAGTGCCAGGTGGGTACTAGGCTAATCCAGGGATCACTCTGTAAATCATACAAATATCTAACCACTACGCTGTACACCTGAAACTAATATAAAATAATACTGAATGTCAACTCTAATTAAAAAAGAAAAAGAAAAAAAAAGAAAAGAAAATGGTCTTTCTGTAGAATTTATTTGAATGTATGGAAGTTCTAGATAACTTATGTATAACAAATAATTATATGTATTTATGGTGGGGGGGAGAATCAAGTTTTTGAACTGCTATCCAAAGATTTGTGTCTATATTAATTTCTCTTCCCCATCTCAGCTTTGGTCACTTTTAACCCTAGGAAACTAAAAAGAATAGTAAGAATATTGGAAGGGTTTCATTAGTAAAGATAATCCTGCTTGATTAAATATTAACTTACATTTGTATAACTATTGATTGTTTAAAAATTCCTTTTGCTTCCACCTCACTTATTCTTCCTAATAATTCCCTGAGCTCTGGAGGACATTTTTAGATATGGGAAAAATTAGTAAACTTTCCAAAGACTTGTATTTTGGTTCCAGAACTATTACTTTGCCATTAAATATTGAAGGATCTTGGCAAGCTGCTTTGCTTATAAAGGACTTGAATTTCTCATTTATAAAATGAACACAATTATATGTCCCCTGAGAGACACATAAGATATTGCATTTTAAATAGATTTCTAAACTCTAAATACTATGGAAGTGTCAGATGTTATAACTACTCCAGTTTTAAAGATGTTTAAATGGAAGCACAAGAGGTTAAATTGGTCACCCAAGGTAAGTAGGAAATGTTACCATGGTTAAAATATAGATTTTCTATATTTTACTTCTATAAATTCCTTGTCAGTAATTTTTTCCATATTATTACAAATAGTCTCAGAATACTGGCAAATGAACTTCCTGATATCAAATCAAGAAAAAAAATTGAGAACTATTATGGTTTGGAATATTAAACATTGACAAAAAGAGCTTTTTCATATCTTGACCATATCTTTGGGAAGAAAGTGTAACCACATGAGTGTAAATATTCTAAAAAAAAAAAAAGTAAAAAAAAAACATGAAAACTGAGCCCTTTAGCAACTGGCACCAAACTTTATATTATGATCAGAAACCATGATTGATCACTCATCAAACCAATCATTGAAATGCCTCAGGGAAAACCTCCTCTGATTTGAAATGGCTAAAACAGCAGAGACTTTATTTCCACACCATATACCTATTACCAAGGGCTAGAGAATCAGAATCTTTGAAAAAAAAAAAAGTCAATTAAAACATAGCTTTCAGAACATCTTCTAATCCAAAAGTCTGTTGGGCAGAAGGTATAATGAAGAAAGAATGAAACTGGGGCAGGTGACCCAGGAGAATGAAAGGATATGTCCTTCTTGGGAAACATCAGCAGATTTCTGCAATATAGTCTTTCTTTTGACCTGAAAAGTCTAGCAGAGGAAGTTTACCACTTGCTTCCCTGATAAAATACAAGTTGCCACTGAGAATGAAGGTCAGATCTCCAGCTTTTAATACATGAAAGTTATCTTGTGTGGCAAATTAAAGAAGTGGCTAGTTATTCAGTTTGTCTATGTAGGTCACAAACTCATGAGGTGGAAAGTCTCAAGAAGTTAATTTGTTTCCCATCTTAAGGCATGTGTTGTCCCAGACGGAGCCCAGCAATGCTACTTCTCAAGAATACATGCTGTCTTCACACTGTGAGAGGTTATCATCCAGAAAAGGCAACTTTAAAGTCAATGAATTTGAGTTTGGCTTTCCATCAAAAACAATATTTTCTCAGAATATCTAACACTATAGAGAATATTCAAATGTACCAATTTCATCTATTCTCTAAAGCAAGTATAAACTTAATACTTATATGATATATGGTTTAAAACTTTCAGGATGTGGTTCCATAGTGTAGTGGTTAGTATGTCTGCTTTACATGCAAAAGGTGTTGGGTTCATGCCCCAGTGGAGCCATGGTCCATGGTCTACAGTCATGCCACCCTGAACAAGCCTGATGTCTGATCTTGGAAGCTAATTCTTGGATGGGAGACCACCTAGGAAGACCAGGTTATGTAGGCATAAATAATAATAAATAATAAAAAAAAAACTTTCAAAAAACCAATTATGTATTTTGTTCATTTTTACTTAAGCAATTCTGGAAAGACAGTCTTTGATTCAAGGCAAGAGACCAGAGAAAGGCTGAAAGGGGATTGAGAGTTGGTGAGGGGCAAGAGTATTCATCATGGAGGCCCATGAGAATACACACTGACTGGGTGATAATACGTGCCCTGCTTCCCACATGTCCAATATGTCCTAGTACAGGTATAAATGCCAGGGACCTCTGGGCAGGAAATGCTGTACACTTGGAACTATTCACAATTCCCATACAGAGCAACCATTTCCCTGATCACCCTTACAGTCAGAGAGTCTCCATTCATAATCTAAATAACTCTCCTTGTAGCCTAACCATCTTCTGTGTCTCCTTTCAGGGGAGAATAGGGGGCACAGAAGCTGGTCACAGTCCTCTGCACAAACTTAAGGTCAGGCAGTTGCTGCTTTGGCAATGGCTTACCAACCATACCATATATGTGAATTACCTGGAGTGAATCTTTACCCCTTTATATCTGGTAACAGTGGTTCAGTATCTTAAGTGAGGCCTAGGAATATGCAACTTGAAAAAGCATCTAAGTGGTTCTATGTACTTAGTCCACAATCCTTTTTTCCCCTAAGGCCTGATCTAAACCATCTCCCAAAAATGTTCAGGGCACCGTGGCATCTTCTTCAAGTTATCAGCAATCTTTCAAGTCATTCTACCTGGAATTCCAGTGGTAGAGATTGGGTAATCTTTGAAAGTGTAGATATAGGTATGTGATATGCCACATACTTATTATACTCTGAAAGGTATATGTTATATATATATATGTGTGTGTGTGTGTGTGTGTGTGTGTGTGTGTGTGTGTGTGTGTGTGTATGTGTGTATGTGTGTGTTATGTTATATTTATATATATAAAAGTATTTTATAAATGTTATATGTTATAAATATAAAGGTTATATATGGTATCAGTTATATATTTTATGCATATGATGTGATACTTATATGTTATAAATCATTCATAAGTGCTTTGAGTCCATTAACACTCATTAGGGGAGATACTTTCCCCTCATTATGTATTTAAATGGAGGGACTTCTACAAGGGTAGTATTCCTAACATTTTCTTCCATCTATCTCTTTCTTCTCCTCAGAAAAGGAGTGACCTCTCTGGCTGGTGAGGTTGGAAGAAGAAACTGAGCCTAACCACTCTCTCTCTTTCTCTGCAAGCACTCTTCCTGAAGAGATGAAGCATTTGGGCTTATCTGCTGAAGAAGGAGTTCATCTGAGCAGGATCTGCCCTCATGAGGGAGAGTATGGTTACCCAGCCAGACTGGTGTCTGAATGGCAAATCTGCCTGATTTAAGGTTTAAGTACTAGAAAGTTTGCTTGATAAAGCCTATGGCCATATCCTCCAATCATCTTTATCAGCAATAATAGTGATATTTTGATCTCTCAATTGGTTCTATATCTTGGATCCCTCAAACCTCTACTATGCCCCAAAAGATAGATGTCAGAACCAAAGGAAAATGGGTGTTTGTAAGCACCAAAATGCTAAGTGAAGACTAAAGTATAGGGAAGTCGGAGATAGAGACAAGACTAGATGTTCCAGAAAGTGGGAGGAAAGTATGAACTCATCAAAGGGAAAGTTTACATTACCATTTTCTCATGACTTGGCTCTGCTGTAGATTTTTATAGCATTAGCTTTTCTTCAATAAGCAAAAACAATCTAGCTACTTAAATCTATTCTTAGAGATATTATTTATGTTAGGGGAACATAACAATAACTATATTCAGTAATAATAACTATATTCAGTCCTCTTGAAAACAGGAGACACTCAAATACACTCACTTGACAACATTTTCTGAACATTACAGTAAAAGTACTATTCTAGATGCTATGATTACATTATTTACAATCCTTCGCCTCAAAGAGTCTACAATTTGGTAGAAAACAAAGCACTAAAAATAAGAAGTCTAATAAACAATTCAAGCAGTAAGATCAAGGAGCTACCTTTCTAAGTTTACCAAAGTTTTGATGCAAAGGCATCTCAGGCCCAGATAACGTAGGTCATCTGCATCCAGGATGCAGGTTGAGAGCCATTTCCACCATCTGGATGACCATGAATCCTAAGAGAACTTCACTGAGCTGTATTTTTGACTAAAGATTTTCTCTAATTCAAGAGTTGCTCTTTTTAAATGACAGTTCTTTTTTCCTGTATTTCTTTTAATTAATAACCCTGTGGAATATTGTTCATTAAAAATGAATTTTACCTTTACTATGAAATGTCAAACATGAATAAAATGAGTGACTTTTTCTTAAAGGGAATATAATCATAAGAAAGAAAGATATTAGTTCATCTTTTCTTTGACAAATTTGATTAGTGGAATGAGCTTGTCGAATCAATATATTTTTCTTCCCGCACCAGTGGCCTCTCTTTATTATGTTCTTTTACAAGCAAGTGAATAGATGCAAATAGCACTTAAAAAAATTAAGTCCTTCAAAAATCCCATGTATTAAGAGCCAATGAAATTAAAATTTTTATGAAAGCAAAATGTAGTTGCCTTTTACTTCTAAAAGTGCAATTTAAATTTAGCTTAAGGTTCTAAATAAAAGAGTGAGCTTAGCTCTTACTTTACAAAACTACTGGGCTAATACTAAGCACAGATTGGAAAAGCTCTTTTCCTTTTTTCCCAATGCTTCCGATGAGTGTCTCCCATTAAGAGGAAAGCATTTATGTTATAACTCAGTTTCTATAGTCACAGGGGCATGGTTAAGAAGACACAATTCCAATGGATATCATAGTGCTCAGAGAGACAATCTTGACAATATAATTTAGAACGAGTTCAGAACCTATAGTTAAAGTGCAAGTTTTAGGCCAAGTTAAATTAGCTAATGTGAATCTTTGCACACACAGCAAAACAGAACATGGAAATTTGTTCATTAACCTAGATTAGAGAAATGCAATCCATGAGCTAAAAGTACCAAGAACTAGACTTGACATTGCAAGCTTTGCCCGTTCTCTTAATTTGTATCATTAGCCAAATCATTTTATCAAATGTTAAGAACCACAGTTAAGATTTTATCCCAAGAGGTTATGCTGAAAATGAGGAGCTTAGAAAGAACTGAAGATAGATGTTGCTTCTTGTTAACAGTAGAAAGTAGGCATTTCCTTTGGGAAAACTTGACATTATTCTGGGCAAGTGTACAAGTATTTATTTCCACAATTCTTAGCACATTCTATTACTACGATAGAACTCCTTGCCACTACATTTACATTTGGCTTATAAGAGGGGGTTTCTAGCTTCAAAAGAGATCAGACCTCAGTACCTTGTTAACATTTCTCTTTATTATCATCAGTGATGGACAGACTCCAGTGACACTGAGACTAGAGCCTGACTTTCTCTTCTCATTAGAATATTTAGAGAGAATTTTGAGCACCAGTCTGGCACTGCCACTTATAAAACACATCTTTGTCACTATTTCATCACCATCAGCATTGCCATCCTCACTGCCAGCCTTTACTAAGACTTCACGTTGGGTAATCTCTGAACTAAATCTTCACAATAAATAACTGTGAGGTAGTACTAGACCCTAAAACCCATGAGGACAGGGAACATACCTATTTTACTCACCCTTAGTCATTCTGTGTTTAGAAAACTACCTGGTACTTAAGAGGCACTCCCATATTTATTGACTATTATTAACTGAGACATGGGGAGTAAACTCATATCCAAGATCACACACTTGAACCTCCAGAGATGGATTTCTAGTCTTTACAAAGACAGATCTTGGAACATTCCTCAGGAAAGAGTATGGATGTTCCTTGACCACAGGTGTACACAGGATTGCTTTCTGTTTCTGAATGGGGTGGAAGCTGTGGTCTACTTCTCCTGCCTATAGTTGCTAAGAGAGAAGGAGCCATGTGTTTGGGACACATCTCTTCCTTTCTCCTTCACCAAAACACAACTAGAGATTCATCTCAATTGAATGCCTAGTGCTGAAAAAGAAAGAATTCAGGTATCTCCTGAAGAATCCCAAATATTATCATTTCTCCTTACTATTTTGGGGCAAGTTTTAACCAATTAAATGGTTTTTGTTCATAGTAATCCAATGGCAAGTCTAAATTTTTTACCTTTAATTTCCCAAACATTTTTCTAATTCCTCAAAAGTGTAATCTTTGCAAATTCTTATTAAAAATACATTTGAAATGATCCCAGTGATTTTCAAAATTTTAAAACATGAATAAATCAGATATCTCTTTTTTCCTCTTTTCTGCTACTTTCGCCCATGGGTATCAAGATCTACTATCAGAAAGAGAAGTACTGCTTTAAATTAATGAACTCTGCAATATTATCACTCAGTATTCAATCAATAAATGTCTCTGGAGTGCTGGAGTGCAAAAAGCATTTGGATGTATGGAAGAGAAGACATTTCTCCAGCTTTAAGAGCTTAATATTCTCCCTCTACCTATTCCTCTCCCTGCATTGTTTAAGCTTCATTAATTGCTGGTCCACAATAAGAAACCACCCCCCCCCAAAAGAATGTGCTAAGTAGAGTGGAATAGGAATCCAACAACAGAGATTTTCTGCTTGGCAAAGCTACCAAATCCAAATCTACTCTCAAATTTTTCTCAGGAGAGCCAACATCCATATTCGGACCTTCTCCACAAACACTTTGAAAAGTCAGCTGAAGCTGCATTAAACATGCCCTGCTAGGCACTTTCTTTGCTCCCCATCTCCCTCCCCACTCCCAGCAGCTACAGAGAAAGTCCTCCTGATGTGTGATTTCAGTAACAAGCCACCTGATGACTGTCAGGTGTGGGAATGTTACCGTTAACAAGCAGGCAGTCTGCCTCATCCTACTGAGTCGTAAATCCTGCGGGCTGGATCTGATCTTTTGTGCTTGCTTTTTGCTGGCACAACAGATCCTTCCCCATGTAATAGCATGTTCTACAATGGCTAAGTAGGTCATTCTACATCTTAGTTTCATCTGGGCATTAAGAAACGCTTTTTTTTTTTTTTTTTTTTTTTTACTCAAGAAGGGGTACATATCTTCCTGTCATGGGAAGCTAACTTTCAAAGGACCTGTGTGACATAATACCCATTTAATGTGCTGGAATTACGATGTAGCCCACGACCATATTGAAAGCAGTTGCTAAGGCACCTGTTAAAAGAGGAAAGCAAATTCTTGAACAGGGTCCAATACTCCGCATTAGCTCTGTGTGCTGTCCTTAGGGGAAATTGGCTGCTTCTATGTGCAGAATTAGCAGTTGAGTTTTTACTCTGCAAATTCCCATTCTGATTGCTAGTTTCCTAAGGAACAGTACCTCTGCTGAACTTCTACAGAGGACATCACTCTAAAAAGAATATAACTTGGACATAGAACAACCCAGTGAAATCAAATGCCAACTTCTAAAAAATTCTGGGTGAATCAGATGTAACCTGATTCAGAAAGAAGAGGCATAAAGTGAATGACTTTCTCTGAGAGAAATTACTGTAGCCTCGCTGGGTTATCTGAGTGTCTTTGGCTATTTAGTAAAATGACTTGATTTGATTACTTTGGGAAAAGATCACTTGATTAGAATGTCAAAATCTATGAAATACAACTCCCAGGTGGGAAAAAATGGCATTCTAGGAAGGCAGATGCAATTTGGGTCATAATAGTCAACTACTAAGAATTCAATTTAACCACAGATCGGTCTCTATGTTCTCATTTGCGAAATGTATATAATGCTTTAAAATGCCTTCTATTCTATATAAATTGATATATTTTCCTACAATGTTTATTTTACTTTTCTGACAATAGTCTGAATTCACTGAATTCACAGAAATACTGACTTCACTGTAAACGTCTTTGAATAACCAAATGCTTCCCAAAATATCTCCTGGTTTTAAAGTGTTACAAAACTACTCCTCAGAAGCAGCATGGAAGCCTTTTGAATAGATGTTTATTGAGCTGTAGATTTTCTTAGGTACCTCAGAGGACAGAAAAATACTGAGACAGTAGATTCACCTCAGAAAGTGAATGGAAGAATTGCCTACAATGACAAACTACATGATCAAATTTTGATGTCATCATGGGGGTTGAGGAGGGAAAAAACCCTCCAAAAGAACTCTGCCAAAAAATATATTAAAATGCAGGTCCATAAACATATCCAATTTTAATATTTTGTATATATAAATATTTATATATACACATTTAATATATAAATACATATATTTTTAAACCACAGATAATATCTACTAACTTCTTTTTCCAGAAGAGAGAAGTAAAAAGATACATAAGAAGTCAAGAAGTTAGTATATTAAAAATATTGCAGGTATTCCAATTCAAATCAATACCAAAAGGCATTAGGGAAGAAAATAATATATACATTTCAGTCATAATAAAAATCCATGCTTCTTAATTGAAAAGGAGTATTTCTTTTAAATGAAGATAGTGTGATATAGGACCATGTTTTCAGTAGCCCTTCATATAATATTAATTGCTGAATATTAAGACATGGTAGACATATTGGAAATGACCAGTCTGGTATCCAGCTACGAAAGACAGGACTTACCCCTAAAATAAAAACAAATCTAAAGCATTTCACTTGAAAGCAGACTGTTGGATACCTTGAGGATTCCAAAATAAAATAAAATAAAATAAAATAAAATGTCTACTTTCTTATATTATGTTAGATACTCTTTTGTCCACTAAAGTCTTATTTCCTTCTTGTTTCCTATTAAAATACACATTTTCTTGCAATCAGAATAAACTCTAGTTTTGAAAAGAGGAGCTGTCAAACTACAGGCAGTATAACTTACTGTTGAGTATGTTGGTAAATTATTGAATCCAGTCTCCACTCTGAAACTTGGGAAACTCTGCCCTTAAATCACTGCTTTGGCGGCATTATTCAAGAGTGAGGGATCTGTAAACCTATGTCTCGGTAACTAAATGTGGAAACACTGATGGTCTGTCTGGAAGCAGACCATCAGACCTAAAAAGCAGCAGCTTAAAGGCTCAAAAGCCTGCATAATTAGGTCTCTGCTTCATCTACGTGCACACGTCAAACTCCTGGAATGGCTGAAATGCAGCCTCTTTTTACCACCATCAGTGGAATGAGAGCCAACTCAGAGCTGGAAAACCAAGATTGGAACCTCAGAGCCATTATCAGTTATGTGGCCACAAGCAACTCACCTCAACTCTTTTAGTTCACTTCCCTATAGGACTGATTTGAAGCTCAAATGAGATAATGTTGTGTAAACTTCCAGGCAGTGAGATACGTCAGTTTTGAGGTAGCCGAGTTATGAGAGTTGTAACTACTCTGCTCAGATTCCAGTGTGGTATGCAGATTCTTCCAAGGAAACTGAGAGAAAAATGTTTGCTTTTCAAAGTCCTTTAGAATGAGAGTAAGGTACTATTCTGGTAATCACGACCCCTGGCATCAGGTGATCTTAATTCACGCAGCAGTGATGTCAAAATGGCTGTGCTATTCTGAAAGCACTTGACAAGCTGCTGCCTTGTGGCACAATATTCAGGTTAGAAACTACAGCTGGAAGTTAACTCTAATTGTGATTTACCACTGACGAGTAGTGTTCATTTTCATAATCTTATTTCATAAGGTTCTTTAACAAAGTTGTCAAGGGTATAATTTATTTTTCTGGAGAACAGTGAATATTCTAATCAGTGATGATAAAAACTGTGCTGAGAAGCATGTCTGATTCGTATTTCATTCATTCTCTGATATCTTCATTCAATCATATAGCAAGCACTATTCTGGTTATTGGCAAAGAGATTATAGAAAATACCTACTCTATGGAGTTCATCGTTTAGTTGAAAAAAACAAAAAAGCAAACAGGAAACCATAGTACCACAACCAGTACTATGAGAAAAGTAAGCACAGGTTTTATGGAATACTTCAGAGTTTTATGGGGACCATATTATCTTTTTTTCCAAGTGTGAACAATGTTTTGGTGATGTATTTTTCATGGGATAAAAAAATTATGGATTTTTGGAATGAGTGTGCTCCCATATTTGGTTTCACTCATACACCAGTGTGGGAGGGAGGGAGATGACAAAAAGTAGTGAAGTTCAAACTCCCATTATCACCTTCTTAGAGCATTTCTCTAAATATGCTAGTATTGATTCCCAAAATACATATAGTCTGCAACAGATATATGTACACCAAATAGGTACTCTAGGCCTGTTTGATAACCAATTCCAGAATGTTTTCTATCCACAAAAGATCATTGCTACAGAGATGTTTCATTGATCACAGAAAAAAAAATTCTGTGCTGCTGGAGTCTCCATGATAAGAATGCTTTCTGGCAAGACAGGGTTACTGAGTTTAGATCTCATTCTAATGCAAGAGTGAGCCTAGACCACTGTTTCTTACTCTTGAGACTTTAAAATGTAATATTGGTGTTATGCTTATCCATACAATTGCCAGCTGGCTTCAACTGCTTTCTCTGTGAAACAGGACTCTGGCTTCATGGGGTAAAAGGAACTCCACAAGTACCTCTATGGTCTGTTTTTCCAATTTAAAATTTGTATTGATTATTTTTGGAGAAAAATGTTTAAGTTTAAATGGAAATCTTTTCTTAAACCACTGTAGGAGTACAAGAATATTTGCCGGTATTGATAACCAATTGCCCAAAAGTTACCAAAATCAACATGGAATGCTGACGTAACTGCACATCCCCAATAATGCAGACCCATTTCAGCTGTTTTGTTTTACAATATTTCTCAAACTTATTCTTCACATTTAATTTAAAAACAAACAAACAAACAAATGGGGTTGTTATAGACTGAATGTTTTTGTCCTCCAAATGCTGAAGCCCTAAATCCTAGTGTGGCTGTATTTGAAGATCAGAGCCTCTAAGGAGCAATTAAGGCTAAAGGAAGTCAAAAGAGTGAGGCACTGACCCAATAGGATTAGTGTCCTTATAAGAAGAGACACCAGATAGTTCTTTCCCCATGTGTGTGAACAGAGGAAAGGCAGTGTGAGCTTACAGTGAGAAAGCAGCCATCTGCAATCCAAGGAGAGAGTTCTTACCAGACATCTACCTGCCAACACCTCAATCTTGAACTTCTACTCTCCAGACTGTGAGAAAATAGATTTCTGTTTAACCACCCAGTCTGTGTCATTTCATTATGTCAAGCAGTCTGAGCAGACTAATACAGGGGTTAACTGAATATTGTTGAAGGGTCCCAGGTCAGCCTGCATTTAAACTGAGGGGTACAGAGATATTCAGAAAAAAAGGAGCATAAGCCATAAATGAGATGGGTCTCTGAGGCAACAATGGAGCCATTTCTTTGAGACCACAATTAAAGGACATACGTAGTGTGGCATCACTTCTGATTAATGTCCAATGGTCTGTACTCTGTGATAAGAGTAGATGTACTAGAAACATTTTCTCTAAAACCATTTGGCTTAAAATTTTGATTACACCAGCAACAAACTCAACAGAACCATGGAATGAAAAGATGCAATAATTCTCTGGCCACAACACTCTCAATCTGGATTTATGAGAAGGGTTTATACACATTAATATAACAGATATGGTCTTTTAAAAGGAAGCTCACTTTATTACATAATTTTAGCAGGTATTGACATTATTCAATCTTCGTTTTTTTTTCAAGTTTCAGTTATCAATATTTTTGAGTCTTCAGAATTGGCCATATTGTAATCTTAGTTCTCATTCCTAACAAAGAATTATTCTTAATACCAGCTGATTTTATGCCTGTTTCCTCTTGTCCCACAGGTCTCAGATTTTCCTAATTCTATACAGAAACACTAGTTTTTTTCTTTTCTTCCTTCCTTTTTTCCTTTTTTTTTTAATCAACTAACATTTTTAGAACTCATAATTTCCACATTTGGCAGTAAACTTGTCAATACTTTTTTCATAATTTCTAATGTGAAAGTGCAATGTGAAAATAACAAAATACAACAATGAAAAAATAGTTTTGTTTAATGTGAGAAATTTTCTTTTTACATACGTATATATGTAGTGGTACAGCACCCAGTATAGTTTTTTAAAGTACTGACAAGAATACTTTAAAAGTACAGCAAAGAGTATGTCAGCACATAGTATTATCAGCAAGGCAAGATTTTACCATATTCAGTAACACTTCTCGATAATACTAATATGTAAGCTACATGCTTTTACTAAAACAAGATCCTTTGCAATGCAAGTGACATACCTACTGTACTCACACCATATATATTGGCTCATGCTGAGATTGGGAGTCTTGTTCAAGACTCTGAACACTGCCTACAGTTTGTTTTTTGGCTCCACTGTCAATTATATTGTGAACCATGGTGTGAAAAACACCCAAAACAATCTATGAATCACATGCAAACTCATGCCATATACTTTCCTTCTTCTCTACTAAAAATGAACACAATCCAATATTGCATTTTACTCAGTCTCCTACACAAGGCTTCTAATCTAAGCTAAATATCAAATATACAGCCAGCATGGAATTCAAAGATCTTGGAATCCAATCCCACCTCTGCCATTAACTAACTAAGTAAACTTGAGTAAGCCATATAATTCTCTTGGTCTCAGTTTCCTCACTTATAAAGAAAATAAGTTGAACAAAACAATATACAAGATCCTTCCTTGCTCTAGAATATTTCTCTGTTTGAAATAAAATTTTAATTCCAGCGTCACCTCCTAGAATCCTTCCCTGTCTCCTCCCCTGGGACAAATTAGATTCATTTCCACTATGCCTCCTTTGTGCCCTGAGGGGAGCCCTCTCATAGCACTTATCTGACGCTATTATGATTTATTCATCTAATTCTTTCACTAGACTGCAGGCTTCTGGAGAGCAGGCACTTGGCCTTTTATCTCCATTACGCCATAGTTAACGTAGTATGAGCATGACAGATGTATGCTGAATACAGACTGAGCCAGCCAAGACTTTCTGTGCCATACTTTATCAAAGTATCTCATCAGAAGAGGTACAGAAAATAACAAATAAAACCCCTTACTCATCATATTTAAACAGTCAATATGGAGAAAAATATGTTCTTGCTATTCTGAAAACAAAGAAAATATTTTGAAATAATTAAAAACCCCAGCCATAGTTAATGTTGCTCTAAGTGCAAATGTAGCATTTATTGTAGGTTTCAAGGAAACAAATTCTCCTGTCAGCCTCATGGACAAATATACCCACCAATTTAAAAATACTTAATTCTTTTATTCTCATAAAACATAATGTCTTTAGGTTTCAGCATCTATTATGAAAAAAAAAATGTTACAGTGAAATTACCAAGGTATCTGCAGGTTTGAGGACCTCAGAGAATACAGATTCCTTATCAACCTTTATACATGGTACATTGGTGGTCCTGAAGACCACCCCCATGTTAGACGATTCACTAGGAGGACTCACAGGATTTAGCATATAGTCACAGCTTTGACTCAACTACAGCAAAGATACGAAGCAAATTTAGAAACGAAAAGGGTACATGGGCAAAGTCCAGGGGAAGTTAAGTATAAGTCTCTAAGATCCTCTCCCTAATTCCTACAGCAACAAGTAGTGACATATAAAATGTCACCACCAGGAATGCTCACTAGGAACTCAATGCTTGGCACATGCCAAAATTCTAGACTCCTGAAAGGAAAGTAAATGTTTAGCATAAACCATATTGTCTGAATAAACAGTATAGGCACAGTAAGCCACACTTATCAGATATTCAAGTTCCCAGAAGCCAGCCAAGGGCCCACTTGATAAGGAGATCTTTCAAAACACAGCAATTATACTTTCTATGTTAACTCCTTTACACAAATGATAAACATCATTGTATAATAACTAGGCAGAATGAGCAGAAACACAACAATTACTTCTAAAGTGTGATTAGAGTACTTTAAATTTTAGATGTCACTTGTCCTGGATGTGCCATTTGCCTTCTCAGAGCCATACCTGAGAGTTCGGCCTTAAGTTAATAAACACCATTTTGTCATTTCAGAAAAGAGGATCTTTAAACTGGTTAAGAAAGTAAACACACAAATAAAGTCAGCAAGAAAGTCAACCTTTCTCTTGCTTTCCCATGTCTTTTCTAAATGTGTTTAAACTTATTAGAAACTATGAGATTGTGTCCTTATTATTGAAAAAAATATATATACCAACCACATCTTTTGATCAACTTAGTTCAGTTTCTGACTCTTGTATAGGGGCTTTTACTCCCCGGCAGCCCAGTAAAGCTTGTGGAATAGGCCTCATTTCAAAAGAGTTGCTTTAAATGCATAAAATAAAATACATACTATTGCAAAGGAAACACATTATAGTAACTTCCAGTATTAATTCACAAGACAGTTATCTGTACGCTTTGTTATTAACACAATAAGATCATCTAGTAGCAGGTCTAATAACTACCATAATAACTAAGTAGTGATGGGAGTAAACAATGTTTCTGTATGTCTTCAATAAATATAATATGATATAAAACTACTGATTTCTTTTGGTATTAATAATACTGTAGCTTGTTACCAACCTTCATAATTGAGACAAAGCTAAATTTTACTTAGAAATTAAAGAAAATAAAGATGTAATCACTTTTCTCATCCAAATTTACAGCTCTCAGGTAAAAACTTCAGTCTTCTAGTATCATGAGGTCAGGGATTCATTAAATCATTTCACTCTCTTCACAGACTACTGGACCAAGAGCAAGCAGACTTGCTTTGTTTGACCACAGTATTAAAAAATAAAAAAACAGACAAATTAGTCACATAAAAATGTATACTTCTGGATTCTCTGGGGGAAAAATATGCAGACCGAGCCATACTGACATTCTAGCAAGATAACGTGCAACCAGAATGAGTAGCAGTCGCCCCATTCGTGTATGTTGTGAACTCTCCAGTCTTCAAAGCCACATAAGCCTGTCTACCTCGTTCCTGTAGCCTCCTCTTGTATGTGTGTGTGTGTGTGTGTGTGTGTGTGTGTGTGTGTGTGTGTGTGTGTTTAGCCACTCCTTATACATGTCATTTTCCATTTCATAATAACCCTCTTGGGCTGGGTGGTCAGTGATAGAGATTAGTTTTCGAATAAAGGGGAAAGAATTCTATTTGCATACTCATTTATCATCTCCATCTAACTTCTAGTCCTCTGTTTTCAGCAACTGATATACTAGAGGCAATGGAAAGCCACCTGTTTTTGTAAATAATGTCTTACTGAAGCACAGCTATGCTCATTTATTTATATACCATCTTTGGTTGCTGTTGGGGACTAAACTGTGCCTCCTTCCCCCCAGGAAAAATTAATATATTGAACCCCTACTCCCCATTGTGATGATATGTAAGAAAAGTAAATTGATTTAAATGAGGTAATGAGGGTGGGGTCTTCATGATGAGATTAGTGCCTTTATAAGAAGAGACACCAGAGAGATTGCTTTCTCTCCCTCCCTCTCTCTTTCTTTCTTTTCCTGCCATGAGAACACAGTGAGAAGGCAGACATCTGCAAGCCAGAAAAAGAAGAGTCCTTATTGAGGAACTCAGTTAGCCAACACCTTGATCTTAGGCTTCCAGCTTCAGAACTGTGAGAAATAACTTGCTGTTGTTTAAGCCACTCAGTCTGTGGTATTTTGTTATAGCAGCCTAAGCTAAGACAGCTGTTTCCACATTAGAATGACAAAGTTGAACCATTGAGACAGAGACTATATGGTTCTCATATCTTAAAATATCTACTTTCTGGTCTTTGACAGAATAAGTTTGCCAACTCCTGCTCTAGTTATTGGATGAAATTACCAGGGGCCGAAGGATAGTGGGAACTTATTTTCATAACTAAAATCTTGTTTTTCCTTAATGGAGATAAAAGCAAGCAGCTGAAACTTTATGACATTCTTCCCTATTGTAGCCACCAATAGGGAAGAGAACTGCACACTAACAAATCCCTCCACTGAACCACCCCCTATCTACTCATATAGTCAGAGCTGTAATCTATAACAGCTGAAAATCTAGCTTCCATATCTGCTCCCTTGACTTACTAGAAGCATGCCTTTAATTAATATTTATGACAACTATATCAGTAGCATACTAAGAACATACAACAAATGTTCATTGCAAGCTTGTTTACAATAAGAGCAATAAAAACAAAATTTTTTTTAATAGCTCATTTGGGAATGAAGTTAAAGTGATTGAGTGAATGAGAAACTCTGTAAATTGTTGAGAGTGTGTCTGTGAGATAAAAATGAAAATGTCAGCTACTTTGACAAGCCAAGCAACAGGACATAGTCTAAAGCACATGAATTTTAGAATCTGATAGAGAGGATTCAAATCTAGGCCCTTACCCATAATGTATTTGGTAACTAGCTTTCCTATTCTCAGAAGTTCAGCTTCCTCACCAGTGAAATAGAGATTATACTGCCTCATCTATGGCCTGTTCACATTTAATAAGATTAATTATTATATGTAAAAATGTTGAAGTGCATGGCTATAAAATAGGCTCTCAAAACAATAGTTATTCTCATGAATTACTGTATAATATTTTCTAAGTTTCTCTTTTTTATGAGTATATTTTTCTGACTGAAAATACACCTGTCTTCACATTTTTTAAGTTATCGAGACTATCCATCAATTACAAAAAGGTTGAATTATTAAAACAAACAAACAAATAAAAAACTGGTACCTGGAGAGAGAGGTGCACCATTCCTAGGTCCCTTAAAAAAAAACTACACCAATTTCCTGTCTCTAGAGGCAGCCATGCTGGTATGTGCATTATAACGAGAGAGAGAGAGAGAGAGAGAGAGAGAGAGAGAGAATGTGTGTGTGTGTGTGTGTGTGTGTGTGTGTGTGTGTGTGTGTGTGTGTGATGAGTACATGCTCAGGTGTATGAAAAAAAAGAGGCAACAGAGTTTTTTGATGAACTCATTTTGAAGAACCAAAATTTATTGTCTTCTGGTGAGTTCTTAATGATCTCTCTTTGAGACCTTGCATTGCAAATATGTCAACTGATGATCCAATGTTAGTCCCTGTGGGCCTGAGTTTCCTTGTGTGTTTTGAAGGGAAAATAACTATTTTTTTCCACAGGAATATTATATACATCAGATGAGATTCTGTGTAAGCAACATGTTTTGAGGAGGACAGTGACAAATAAGATCTGTCCTGAGTACTGTCCAACAATGGATAGGGGTTTCAGTAATCTTGCAGTATGTGGAAAGATTATAAAAATGGCAAAATTTAGACTGGAGAAGACTTATGATATAAGTTTCAAATATCTATAGGCTGCCTTGTAGAAGAGGAATTTTCTCATTGGAGAAGGTTGAGCATAAACCAAAGGAGACATAATAAAAGGGACTCAGCTTCCTGACAAATAAGCAAGAAAGTTCCTTATTTAGTTCATATTTGGCACCTCTCTTCCACATACATTGCTACCAATTACTTATACGAACATGTTTCACAAATCTGTTTCACATGATTGTCACACTTCACTGTAAACTCTTTGAAATAAAGACTCTGTATTTAGTCTTTGTACCTTAGACAGCTCTTTACATTTTGTTTTGCAGGTTGTTCAATAACTATTGAGAAAAATGTAAACTAAAAATGTTATTCGAATATAGAGCAAATATTGTGACATAGCTACTACGAACATGACTCCTGTAGTCTTATCTTCTTTTAGAACCCCAAGCAGGGAATTACAATGATTTGCTTATGTTTATTTTTCTGTTGCTACAGTAGAGATGTTAATTTGTCTCTTGGCTTGATTTTTTCCCCTCCATGTTAAGTACAGGGAAAGTTCTACTTAATGGGGAAGTGGAAGAGAAGGCTCGTTATTTCTAAATATTTCACCGTAATAGACAGGCAATCATTTTACATGAAATTCCTTTAGTGTAGTTATCCATTGTGTATTTCATTCTTGGCAATAAAAGATCCCTAGCCAATGTCCAATGACCTATAAATCAGAGCTAGGATATTTCTTTATGCAAATTAATTTGTGTCACATCATCAATAAAAAGGAAAATGGCAATGAAGATTATATTTGCAGCAGTAGTGCAAATAAAGGATTCTTATATCTATTTGTAAGTATATCAGTATGGCTAATTATTTTTTTGTTACTGTGCTTGGAAGAATTAATGGGGAGCAAGCCTTATAAATGATTATTAAATGAGGAGATTTTAAAGTGAGTCAGGAACATAAAAAGGCAACCAGTTGGATTAACCTTATCAGCTTAAAAAAAATCCACATAATAGAGAGACACTAATGTTAACTGTATGGCAGTTATAAACCCCCAAAATACACTAATTATAATAGTTTGTTTCCCCTAAAGTCTTTTTTATTTTGCATCCTAAATTATAATGATTCAAGTCTTTATCCATGTATTCAGGGGCTTTTCCCCCTTAAAAAGTAAACAAAATATTTTTTTAAAAAAAGAAAATTATGTTACTTTACATTGCTGGGAATGCACTGCTACAAAATAACTTTTCTTCTCTTCCACTAATAGAGCATGACACATTAACCCTCTGGATAGTAATAAGGGGAAGTAGATGCAGACAACATACCCGTTTCCTTAGATTGCAAGTAAGAGTGAGATTCCTTGAGAACGAGTTTGCAAAAGCAGTATAAAAATCCAGAACTTTAAGCAAAGCTTCTCGCTTGATGATGTGAAGATCACAATATGTCAGTGCCCGGACATTGGCACAGGCGTGAGCAAGGGTGGTTTCCTTCCAGAAGATGTCTCCAAATACATCGCCTTTCCCTGGAAAATAGCATAAGATATGTATTTATGTTATCTGTACTAGTTCCTGTCCTAATCACTATTTTTATTCAGTTTTCTATATGGCATTGATCTTTTAGCATAATTTAGAGCCTGAGTGTATAACCCCATCTGTATACATGTAACAATGTACAACACTGTTATATAATATATCAAGTAACATCATCCTGAATTCAGTTCTTGATGGAAATCTAGGTATAAATAAATGAAATCAGGCAGAGAAACCAAAAACTTAATTTTAACAAATAGTTCCATTATCTTCTGCCACCTTAACTTTTCCCATTCTGACTAGAAGAAGTAAAGGTGACTTCTTAGTTTCATCTTTTCTTGTGCTTCTCCTGGTATAGAGGACAGTAAAATGCAATATACGAGGATATACTGTTATAGCCTTTATAAATTTGGAACTCATTCGACATATATTAAACATACATTATTCAGCAACTAAGCCTTGCACTCCAGGCAGATTAAAACTCCCTATGACTTATTCTCCAAGGATGCCCTTCCCTCTCCAACACTCAAACCTTATTCAAGTCCTCAGGACCCAGCCTAAGAGCTCCCTGTCCACATATAGACCCTAAGGAGCTGAGCTGGGTAAAATGTGGGGATTCAGATTTCTTATGCCATAAGTAGTTCCATAAAAGAGTGTTATACTGCAGTCAAATAGAAATGTCTTTTTAAAATTCTAAAAATTACATAGAAATCTACTATTCACTTCAGAGTACATTCCAACTGGTGACCTCAACTCAACAGTTCACCATCTCAAATCAAGTGTACTTTGTTGCCTGAAAAAAAGGGGAAATGAGGAAGAGTCAGAGATTAAATGCCCAGAGCCTTCCTGTTGAAGAAGCTCCATAAGAACTCTGGCTTCTGAAGTGTGCTCAACTGCACTCTTTGTTCCTCTATGGGAAATGAAAAGTTTTAAAGTGGAAAAGATGCAGAATATGTTCAGGTGGGAAAATCTTTCTATAGACATTCTGTACTCTAACCAGAGAGATGAGCAAATACATACGTGCTCTCATCATGAAGATTAAAGTCGGAACTGACAGAGAAAAAAGGAAAATGTGTTATAATACTTTAGGCTGGCCAGACCACCGGAAAGAAAAGATGACATGTAACCAGAAGGGGCAGGGGCAGGGGGAGAGGGAAAGAGGAAGAGAGGGAGAGAGAGAGAATGGAAAAGAGAGAGAGAGAAAGAGAGAGAAGGAAGGAGGTGGAGTGGGAGAGATTACAATATTACAGATTCTTTGCCTACACAAGCAATTTGCAAATCCTCAGAGAACCACAAGGCATTCTGGGAGAAAAAATAAAACATGTATATTATTGAGGAGGTAATTAAAAACACTATGTAATCATATAATTGGCACAAAATAACCATAATGGACATTTAATTAATGTTGAAGAACCTCATTTGTTTTTGGACCCTCAAAAATTCCTTTTAGTTAGTGACACTGATAGCTCAACTCTCTGACAGCCATATATTTGTCTAAGAAAGAATAATTAGAGACCTGGGGCCCAGATAAAATGTCTAAGGTTATAGAGCATCATAATAACTTATGGGAGACTTTAGCTATAGAAATTTAAAAGATTACACAGATAAATTTCAGGAATCTGTAAATGGCATTCTCTTTAAATTAGCAGTTCCAGCTAATTTACTTATTAAAATGTTTACTTAAGTAATATTTATAATATCCAAAAAAGGTTGAAACAAGATGAATATGAATGAATGAATGAATAAATAAATAAATAAATAGATAGATGATGTAATATTATGCAGTCATTAAGTATAAGCTGAAAAAAGTGATGGAGAAATGTTCACATTGTGTAAAATAATAAAAGCAGAATATTAAATCGTACACATAGTATGAATCCATTTTATTCACCTTATCCAACTTCCCACCCCACCAGAAACATACAGATATACACACAAAGCAAATGCATTAAAATGGTAGGTTCTCTGTGAGTTATGGAATGATGGATGGATTCTATTTCATCTTATTAATTACATGTATTATTTTTTTTAACAAAACAGATTGACAAATGTTATGTTATCATAATCTCTGGAGCTATGAAAATGACAGAATTCATAACAGGCTACTTTGATCTACTTCTTGTTTCTTTTCCTCTACTGTCATTTTACTATGTCTATACTGAGTTTTTCCTTGAAGAGATAGAAAAAGAATTACATTTTTTCTGTTTAATTTCTGTGACCCTTTCTCAAATTGTCACTCATAATACAACCTCTGACCCATTTAAAGTGCTCATTCACTTTTAACTATTTTCTATTTTCATGTACAGTAACTATAATAATAATCACTGCCTTTGACTTAGTAATTTCACTTCTGAGAATTGATCAAAAGATTTAGAACCAACACATGTCATAGTCACAGGAGTGTTATTAATCACAATCTCAGATTAGTATAAATAAAGAGATAAAGAAAGTCTAACAAAAATGGAAATTTATCTATCATCAATTTGTATAGAATTAAAACTAGTTTTTGAAATAGCATACAAAAAAATGCTTACCTTACAATATTAAATTAAAGAATAAAAATACCAAAAATATGTTTGGTTACAGATATAATAAAGTATATAAACATGAAAATGAAACTCCAAGACAAAAAGAATTGTTAATTAAAAGTCTACTTTTTCTTATTTTCTTAAAAAAAAAATAACTTTAAAAAATAGCAAACTTTCACAGATGTCTTTCCTTACACTTTTTAGTAAAACTGAATTAATATGTAAATAGATCTAAAGAATAATAAAGAAATATTTATTGGTGGATAAGTGCATCATCAATAGGTCAAATATTCTCAATATATAAATGGCTGTCTCTCCTTGCCAAAGTAGACCATCTTTAATTGTGGCAGTATTCAAATCTCTGTTATATATCTAATTTTATCTAACTGATGATTAAAATCTTTATTATATTTCTTTCAAAATATTTTTGAATTACATATTTTTTAGAACCATGGAGAAATAAAAAGCCTCTGAATCAGAAAGAACAGAATTAAACTAGAATATATACTCATGAGAGCAGGGAATTTTCTGTTTTGACCACTCCCATTAACTTCAGTTCAAGAAATCAACAAATATTTACTGAAAAAAAAATAGATGTGAAAAAGAGAGAAAGGGAGAAAAAGACAGAACAACAAATTGAGAAATGCTAGATGAGAGTTAGAATTGAGGCTCAACCATTAACAGTGTGGCTTAGATCAGGTTATGTAGCTACCAGAATCATTATCCATTCTTTTGACTCTAAAGGGAATGAGATAAACAAAAACTAATGTTTAAGGTTTCTCTACATCTATAACTCTAGAGTAAGTCAACTAAAAAATCAGTGTCTCATTGCCTAAGTAAGTAAGTAAGCAAGTAAGCAAGCAATCAAGTAAGTAAGTAAGTAAGTAAGTAAGTAAGTAAGTAAGTAAGTAAGTAAGTAAGTAAATAAATAAATAAATAAATAAATAAATAAATAAATAAATAAAATAAAATAAAATAAAATAAGTAGAGCCTCTCAACTCCAAAATCCATTACAAGGTTGTTAAGTACCAGAGGAGTTAACTGACTCAGCCACAGTAAAACTTATCCCTAGCTCTTCCTCCTAAAAAAAGTTTAGAGAAGCATCATAAAATTAACAAATGTGCATAATTCTGTTCTCAACATCAGAACTTATATTGCATAATGAGCAATACTAATTGTTTTACAACACAGAATTCCCATTAGGATACATAATATGTTGTTTGGACATTAATTAAATCAACCATTTCAAAAGGTTTTATCCAGTTTTCTTTATCACCTAATTCACTGTATTATTCAATAAACTTTCTGGGGAAATGGTCATCTTGTAAATCAGTTAACGTACTAGCCACGGTAGAGCTAGCTAATGTCCTTCTTCAAGGAATATTATGCACATTTACACTGAGTGATCTGAAGAAATCACAGGCTGTGGATATATGGGATTATGTATGGAATATAAATAAAGAAGCACTCTTTTCTTTATCACAAAAATTTTGCACATTTCCAAGGTGAGTAATTCCTGCTCATCTTCATGACTGTAGAATATTTGATGCTGGTTTTTAGGTCAGCTCCCACTGGGTGCAAGTAGTCTTAGCTATAAACATTTTAGAGCCTGAGAAAACTAACCTTCCCCCAAAGCTCTAAAATTAGTAGAAAAGCTCACGCTCAACATGAAAGTTGTTGTTTGGTCTATTTATATTTTCTCAGTTCTTTGCATCAAGTCTTATGAAGTATTTCACTTCTAAACCACAGAAAATGGGATTGTAAAATAGAAGTAAATGTTAATATTCACAGAGTAGGAAACTGGAAAATTTAAAGATAAAACAAAGACATTACAACATAAGTAAAGGAGTAATACAGACCATGGTGTGCTTAGAGGTTATGGTCTCCTGAGGTGCTGGTTTTACAGCTAGAGTGTTTTTTAAAATGTGAAACACATTATTTGTTGACTTAATGACATGGATATAATAAATGCATAAAAATTATCTCAGTTATTTATCAGTGATTATGGCTATTTAATATAGCCAACAAATCCCTAAAAACATAGCATTTGAAGTTCACTTAGGTAGTTTCCTATGAATGTATGTGGAGGTATGTATAGTGACAGCTTTATTTGATGATTCTTCTATAAAATGGTCTTAATCCATTTTATGTATTAGGTAGACTTACACTCTAATTGATTATTGCAATAGGCTCACGATCTTGCAGTCGAATAAACATGCACAAAAGATTCACTATGAGTTTTTAAATTATACAATTTTAAGTCCTTTGACTATTTACAAATAGGAAATGTCATAAAGAAATATTTCCAAAGAAAAGAACCAAGAGAACAAGACAATGGATATTTAAATTAAGAAACTACATAGGTGTATTAGAATAAAACCTTTTAAAACATTTAGAATTGATGTCTGCCAATCTTCAGTGATCAATGTCCAAAGTCAGTCAGTTAAAAATTATATTGGATACAAACATGAAAATACTTTTAAAGAAGTAAGTAATTCTTATCTACTAAAAAATAACTGATTTAAGCTTATACATCTTTATTTATACAAAGAATAAGCCAACAGATCTTATCAAGTAGATGTAAAAAAAAAAAAAAACCCAAAACAGAATATCCTTATGTCAGTAAGGGATGATGGTAGCCACCTTTAAGAAGGTAGAAGATAAGGCAATAAACAGGTTGATAATCTTGAGTTTGTAACTATTAATGTTAAGAACAAATTAGTTACATACAGAAACCCAAACACGTGCCCAAATCAATAGTTGTAGCATATAATTTTTTAAAATCCAAGAAAAAGACTAAATTGAAAGCAGTTACATCTTAAAACTATTCTGGTATTTTTTCCTAAGAAAGTATTTAAAGTTAAAACCTATAATGATGCTCATTTTATAACTAAGTCTTATAACTTTCATATTTGCCAAATGGAAGAAATAATGGCTACCCTATTCACCCCCATTCAATTAATGAATCCAGCATCCTAACACTAACCTTAAGCTGGAGCATGTATTTTGTGCTATGGGGAGATAGAGACAAGCAAGAAATAAAAATCCTGCTCTTAAGAATCTTTAATTTTGTAAGTATGAGAGAAATGCAAAAAATAATTACAAAATAGGAAAAAAATTGTACTCTAGGACCAGGATTGGTAAAGCATACCCACGCTCTCTCCCTTTCTCTCCCTCCCTCCTTCTCCTCCCCACCCCAATTATTTTGGATTTGAGGGGATTTCAGAAAGACCTCACAAAGAAGGTAGTTTTTGAATTAAATCATAGCTGAGCCTCAAGGAGAAGGATAGTTATTGTAGCTGAGAAAACAGTATAAGCACAATCTGCTCAGGGAACAAGAAGCAATGTTAGCCCACTATACAGGAAACCTATGGGGTATAGAGAACCAAGTCTAGAGGGAAAAAAATGGGATCCAAGAAGGAGAACTCTGAAGGCCATGCAACAGAGTCTGCTTAATTCCATTTTAAAAAGGGAACCACCAAAATTTTTTTGAGTAAAGAGAGTCATGACCTATCCAGTGCTTTAAGAACAGAACTAATTACAGTGTGAAGAGTACAAGGAAAGGCACTGTTGGAACACTATTTACATCATTGTGAAACAATATATGGTATTTCTTAGATTACAAATATATAATTTTACCTTGTCCCCACAACCACCTCATCATGAGTTAAGGCAATGACAACAAGACTAAAGAGAAAAGAAAAATACAACAGATATGATGGTAAAAAACAAAAGCTCTATTATTTGCTTGTTTATTTGAGAGGAGTAGAAGGAGTGACATACTTAAGATACCCTAAGAAATGTGAATCAAGAATTTCATATCCAGCAAAATTGATATTCAAGTATAAAGGACACAAACTATATCAACATAAAAGAGCTCAGTGAGTATTGTTCCCATGGATCTTTACTAAAAATTTTATTAGTGAAAATGCTTTAGAAAACCAAAATACCAAGAGAGATACTGACATAAAGAACATAAATACTAGTGGTAGCATTAACTACACAGTTACTTTTAAAATTAAGACTAAATGCAAGTTAAAAGGAACAAAGTATAGTGTGCAATGGCTACCTGCTCTGACAATGTAGATATAGTACAACTATTAAAAATGGTGGTGGGTGAAAAGAAAATAGTATAAGCATATGCAAAAAAAATTTTAAAGTATATTTAGTAATCATATTGGTAGTGTGGTGGTATTAGTATTGTTATTCTGAGGTTGTTATATTTATAATGTAAATTATGCAATATTTTGATTCTATCATCCCCAACATTCTCAATATGAAAGGTAATATAGAAGTAGATAAATAAAGCCCTGTTGTACTGAATTTTAGTTAAATATATCTATATGAACTCAGGAGAAATTTTATTTGCATACACATACAGACACAAACATATACACATACATATATATTTTCTTGAATTGTGTCTATTAAAAAGGCCAAGTAGCAAGCACTAACCCAATAGCAATGAGCATCTGTAGAACCAAGATCTAGGACCAAGAGTATGATCTTGAAATATTATTCACAAAAACAAACTAGAGCTTCTTGGAAAAATGACTAGTGGCTGATCTCAGATAAGGGGAGACTATGTACAAGAAGAAGATCCGTTCATTCTACAGAGCAAGAAGTTATCAAAGACTATATATTGAAAGGACCAGGAGCCAAATTGAAGAAGCTTTTACTAACCAAAGAAAGCAAAATTTGCACTTCAATGGCAAAAACTGCAATGCACTGAAATTCATCATTTGTTTAAATCCATTAGCATATAGAATTTTTTTTTTTTAGAAACTATTTAGGTACTGTCAGAGAAAATAACTGATTGTCTTAAAAACTGATAAACAATGGAAAAGCATCAATATTTATGCACGATTCCTATATGAACTGCATACTGGGTAACCAAATAGTAGCTAGAGGAAGCATCTCTCTATAAAAGTATGCCAACTAACAAACAGAAATATAAAACTAGGTTATCCTCATTTTGTAACTCCCAGTGAATTAATGGATCTAGCCATTGAGTACCAATTGTTGTTAACATAAGAGATTCAACTAGATATCCTGTGCCTCCTTATAAAAGAACACAGACTTACCTACAGTTTTGCTGAAGGGATTGACTGAACCTGAGTCTGATTAATCCTTTGGATTCACCTGCTAATTTACAAGAAATACAGAGGGTGAAGAAACATGCTTAAACTGCAGTGAATATGCACTCAGCAGAATCTAGACTGGTGAGAACTCTGTAGGACAAATGGCCCAGGTTTTTCATCAAATAATAATAAAGAAAAGAAAGATTGCAGCAGGAAGTAGAGGGGATAACATATAGATTTAAATTTTAAAATAGGTAAATTAAACTTAGTGTTTAGGATGGAGCACGTGGCATGGCTTCTGGAGACAGTGCGGGGAGGTGCTATAAAAGTTCTATTTTTTGGCCTGTGAAATTGTTACAAGGTCTTTGCCTTATAAAATGTCATTAGGTTATACATTTATATTGCAATATTTTCTGAATCTGTTATTTAGTTTGTAAATAAAACTCCTCAGGTAAGTTTGATGTGCGCTTACTCCCCAGTAACACCTTCCCCTCTCCATACAAAAAGGAAGACTGAATTCTCAGTGGCATCACTGAGCAGGTAATACAACAGCAGAACTGAAAAGCTCTGTTCTTATGTGACAAAGCAAAACTAATTTAGTAAAATGGTAATTAGTTAAGTTTTCAGTTACTTGAAGACAAAGACATCCTTGATGCTTTTTGAGATAAGATAAAATAATGGGCTTGACGAGGGATGGGCAGGGCAGAGAAGGAGAATGGTAAGGAGACCTTGATGTATAAGGAAGTATAAGAAATTTAGGAAAATGCGGATGAAGCTTTCTGGACGTCAGGACCTCAGGAAAACAAAAGAGCAAAGAGAAGAGCAGGCAGGCAGCCTGCCCTGACCACAAAACATATGCACTTAAGGGATGGCTGGAGGATTTAGAATAAGAACTGAGAGAAGTCACAAGGCCAGTAGGACTCAAGAGGTAAAGGAACAGACTCCACCTCTTTGTGGAAATAACTGCAAAGATTTGTGGCATTCTTGCAATAGGGGAGCATTCCTGAAAGCTTCATTTCCATTTTAATACCTACCAACTAGGCAGTCTCTGAACTCTTCCAGGATGCAGATGAAAGACCCATAAACAGAATTTAAGATCTCCATCATGTGTTCTGAGGGCTCATGAGATTCAGAATCTGAGCCAGTTCCCATTCCTAAACACCTGCCTGTGGGTAAACTAGTCACTTGGGGGAGGACTATATTTTTAGACGCTTAGTGGCTGATTAACCATCTTATACTCAGGTAATGTTTTGTGAAAGATTTTTGTAATGTACACTGGAATGGTACTTAACAGTACTGTTAGAAAAAATGTTTTTTTTAAACAAAGGAAACAAATAGGCACTCTATTTTCTATCAAGAATAAGCCAAATAGTTATATAATTTTAAAATTCTATTTTAAAAGTCCTGTTAAGAAACTATCATATATATCATGTGATGGTTAAGAGAATGGACAGAGTCCAGACAGATTTGGGTTCAAATCCTGTGCTCACCACCAATTTTTTAGCTGTGACTTGGAGTGAACATTCTGATATTCAGTTTTCTTCATTTATAAAATGACTATAGTAAGTATGTTCTTCACAGAGATAATTATAGAATTTGATGCAATAATGCATATAAAATAATGAAGATTCAATAGCTCTTTGGTATCTAAATAAGACTTTCCAAGGGGCCTGAAGTACATTTTTCAAAAATATACTTTAAAAGTTTTGATAGGAAAATATTAAAAATCAAAATATATCTATAAAATTTAAATTTTACTTAAGCATGGAGGCACTCATTTATTAACTACAAATATTTTTATTTTTCTAGCCCCTTTAAACTCTCACATGTTTATTTTCTAATAAAATTATTCTGCTTTATAGACTGCTCACTCCATTTGATGGCAAAAGTAATTCTACTTTTACAAATTAAAGCTAAATCCCCTTCCATAGATATAATTTAAATTTTTCCTCCCACGGTCAATGACCAGGGGAGAAATTAGATTATTTCATGATACTGGGAGTTCCTGATGGTGTAACAGTGCAAATTTTTACTTCTTTAAAGTGACTTTTGCTCTTCTCTTTCTCTGCTATTCAAATTGGTCTTGTGCTCAACTCGCTTATTTTCTTTCCCATATCCCTCTGCATACTGCCTGACCACTCCCTTAATAATTAAGCCCTTAGAGGTCAGCATCAAATAGTCTTAGTAATATAGAAAAGAGGCATGAGAACTACACAGATTGACTATGTATTAAACCAAGTGGAATTTAGAGCCTGCTACGTGCTATTAGACTCTGCTGTTAGACTCAGAACCTGGATGATCGGCCGTAAGGCCAGACTATAGGGAACCTACAGAATGAAGAAAGATTCCTGCTGAGATTACCAACAACTGCCTACCCAAACCTTTAATGTTTACATGTACCCTAAACGGAAAACAGCAAAACAAAGCCTTTAAGCTGTACCCTGCATGAGTTAAAGATCAAACCAACCATATATTCTATTCTTAACTCCCTGTAATCAAATCAGTAATTTTTCATAGAAACTAAGAAACATATATAAATCCAATTCCTTAAACACTAAGGGTCTTATTCTCTGACTTTGAGAGGAGACCATGTCTCTGTCTGTGGAATGTTATTCCTTCTCTAAAAAATTTTCCTTTGTCTTTAACTCTGGTTCACTCTAGAATTCTTTCCTGCGTGGACCAAGGACACTTTCAGTGGACATAGGACTTGAGTTCCCACTTGGGTGAATTCACCGCATCCTGCATCAGTAGGAACAAAGCCTCAGGTCTGTTGACCACAAAAAAGTTTCAGTCAAACTAAAGGTAACATATTAACTTCATATGTGTTTCAGCTCCAGACCCATGAAGGCAGAATGACCCTATAGACAAAATGACATCGTGACTGACATCAGGACATCAACTGCCTCCTACCCTAACTCTGACCATCAGTGGAGCCCATGACCCTACCATGACCCTAACTCCGTTAGCTACCATGACAAAGTTTCCCTCTATATAATCTATGCTTTAGAGGCCATGGGAGCCCAGCAGGTCTGTGAGCACTAGCTCACTGTGTCTCCGGGCTTGGCTCCATTTCCTTAAGTAAATTACTTTTTTTTTTTTTATGCAAACCTCTGTCCATATCTCCTTTGGCTTTGATGCAAGCAGGCAAAACAAACCCCTTGAATTAGGTAACAATGGAGAACAAGGAAGGAGTGATTTATTAAAGAGTTTTGAGTTGCTTGAGATATTTAACATTTAGCCCTTCTTATTTTTCTTGTTAAAAGTACCCAATTAACAGCAGGAAAATGTTTTCTCAGTCCATAATAGATCTATGCTAAAGCTAGAGTCTTAGGAAAATGTATTTTACTATAAGCACCTAGACAAAAGAAAAACAGAAGGTAGTATCTCAAAATAAAACATAAAGGAAATGGCAACAAAACACAACATATGTTTCATGGGTATGCAGAACTAAAATAATTATGAAATTAACCTAATGGCAAAATGAAGTGCTGGCAAATTTGGCTCATTGAACCCTTACTGAGAACATATTTAAGGAACCTTATCACAGATGACAAAGAGACAAAAATGAGCAAGACATTTTAAGCATTCACAACACAGTAGGAGGTTAAACAGGTAAAAAATAAAAAGGGAGGGACTAAGAACTCTGTGTAGGCATATAGTACAAACCCAGAACACAGGCGCCTAATCCACACTACGGCAATAAGGGAAAGAATAAAAGAAGATGAGGAAGCAAGAGACAGATTACTAAAAAGAGGAAAAAGGTGTTCTAAACAAGAAAGCTGTATGCACAGAAGATTACCAGTAAGAGAGAAATGGTGGTACTCAGGAAACTTCCTGCAATTCAGTATGGTAAAAACTGAGTAAGGGTAGGAAAGGCACAAATCAGGCTGGAAAGGAAGGGAGCTTAAATGGCCAAGTTTAAATGGCCTCCCAGGCCAGGCTAGAAGTTACATTTTATCTCCACAGTGCTAAAAGACTGGTCCAACCAAAGAGGCTGATGTGATAGTTTATATTTTAGAAAAATTAGTCTAGTGGCTGCATAACATAGAATTAGAGATTGAAGCTGATGACAGATTACAAGCAGACAAGCCTTTCCAATGGCAGCCACATCCCAGGACCAAAATTTTAAGAGCAATGGTCATGAGAAGGGATATTAAGGACAAGATAAAGAGATACCCAGTAGGTAGAATCCACAAGACTTACTTTTGAAAGATAGTAGGGAGAGAGTTTGAAGTTGAGTTTAAACTATCAGACTTTAAAGACTAATACTTTATCCAAAAATCTAAAGGCTGAAGAACTCTAAAGTGTATCATTTGAACCACAGATAAATGATGTTATAATGACTTGGAAAGTTTAAAAAAAGACAAACATACAAATTTTTAAGCAAATACTAGTTTGCCATGACTAAATTATCTCTTCAACATCATAAAATATAGAAGAAACCTACCTGACTCATAGTTTAGCATCTCAAAACACAGAAATGTGAATGCAAAAGAAAATAATTTTCTCAGGCTTGGGAAAAGCCCTTTTAAGGATTTAAAGTGTGAAGCTCTTGACTTCTAATAGCAAGTATACAGGAAGAAATTTTATGCACAATATAAAAGTCACATTTTCACAGATTCTGAAAATAGCAAAATATTATTCATTCAGCATCTCAGATTTTTTTCTTTTTGGAATAAAAATAAGAAGCAGATTTTGAATTTTGAGAACCACAATTTATGTTTTATTTGATAATACACACATATTTATAAAAGATGGACTGATTCTAAATAACTGATTCTAATTAAAATAGAACCTTAACCTAGGTACTAGAACTTACCTTTTTTAAATTATTAAGTTTATTTAATTCTGTCTTTCCCTCCTCACTTATGCCCCATTACCCCAACCCATAATAATATCTAATCCCTCCATCCAAACTCTAGATAAACAAGCATAATTCTCTTGGGAATTAGAAGTTACAATTAAAATACTTAGATACAGATAGTCTTAGATTAAAAACTCAATCATATGATTCCAATAATTATTAAACACAGCAAAGATAGACTATGAATTCAACAAAAATTTCTTAAGATCTAAGTCTATTGGTAGTGGGGCAATATTTCTTTTAGTCTCTGAAAGATGCAATATACTTTGTTGAGCTCTTAAAAGTAACCTGGCTATTTTAGCTGTACCGATAAATCTGTTCACATTAAGTAATTATAGGGTAGGAACTAAAAAGCAAGGAGATATTAAAGAATATGAAATATTATGTATGTGTCATGAACTTAATTTAGAACTCTTTGTGTTTCATAGAAAGTGGAAAGGTCAAAAAAGAAGTGGAGGTGTAAGAACTAAAAGAACTTCAAGTTAAAAAAAGACATGAACTGCAATTATCTTCATATGCCCTATTTAGAAAAACATTTTGAAGCTATCCTTCAGTTTTACAATAGAAGATATTTGTTGACTACATTTTTTATCTTTTTATGAATTAGTTATGCTTCAGAACTTATTCATTAAATACCTTAGCACTTTTGACACACTAAAGAATTATGTACCTACCAAGAGACTGTTTAGAGACAAGGATCCAAAAGAATGAAACTGCACCTGTTTTGGGATTCAGAGATTTTAATTAATTTTAAAATGACCTTCCTCTACCTTTAAAACAGCAAATGAATCAGTGTTAAGAATGAGCAAGATGTGCTTATTTCAACTATCAAACCAACTTAAATAAATTCTCATTTTTCTGAGCTGTACTGAGATGTGAGGAATACTGTTTCTGTTTAACACTTACAAGGGAAAAAATCATTAGACACGATGAAAAAAGACACATTTCAATGTTCAAAACAACAATTTATAATGAAGATATAACAGTGATGAATATCTGTATATCAAATAACACAGCAACGATCACTATAAAGCACAAACCAGAGAAGATGCAAGAAGACATAAATAAAACACACTAACAATAAAATACTTCAACACACCACGCTCAGTCCAAGGATAGATCAGGAAGAGAAAAAAATAACTAACGACATAGAAGACCTATTCAAATCACTTAATAAGGTAGAAAACCTAAAGATAGATGTCAAACTTTACATCCTGATAATTTTTATAAGTTTTTATTAAGTTTGTAATTATTTCAAAAGTAAGCAACTAAAAATGAGGGAGAAAAAAAGAAGAAAAATAGAAAGAGCAGGAAATGAATGAAAAGTTATCAAAATGTCAGGAGTAACAATTTTCTCTCTTTTTCTTAAAACATGAAGCAATCGAGCATTAAAGAAACCCGTTTCCCATTTTAGAGCATTAAGTGTTTTTAATTTAGAAAAGTCTGAAAACAGTATTTCCGATGGAAATCACAGCAAGAAGTCACAAAATGGAGCCAGTGTAATGATCTGCAAGTAAAGGCACTGGCTCAGTTAGGGAAGGCCCTTCTGGGAGGTTCTAGGCTACTTGGGCGAAGCACAAGTGGCAGCAGATATTCAGCTTTAGCTGACAGGGAAGTGGAACCTACAAAAGTGTGAACACAATGCTAGGGCTGGACCACAGCAGATGCACTCTTTGAGATATGTAATGCAGTCAGCTCTTGCTTGCAGCATCACATTCCCTCTCCGGCAGAAAGTTACCAGGAGTCCACACTGCTAATATACAATCTCCTCAGACTGCCTCTCCTATAAATCCAGATTGGCAGAAGCCACAACACCAGGACAGTTACAAAAGCTTGTCTCTGTATCTGTCTCATCATTGCTGATTCAAATCACAGACTGATAGAGGACAGTGTCTTCGCTGGGCCCACTTGCAGCCTCTGCCAGCACTGCTTCACCCACTTACTTCTGCCTTAGGAGATCAATTTCAGGTTAAAACACTAAAAAAAAAAAAAAAATCAAAAAACTCTGATTACCTTTTGATGGATCTAATCTTTGTTAGAGGCCCATGGAAAAAAGAAACAAAACGTTGTCAGAGAGGTATACATATAATTGACTCATTAAGCTCAGAGATGAAGAGTCTCTAAATTTTTGAGAAGGGTAAACAAAAAGCATACATGTAAAGAAATCAAATGTGACAGATAAATTATAAGACTGGTATGGTACCCAGAGGCCCTGTGTTCATTATTACTGTGTCACTGGGCAAAAACGGCTACCGTTTTATTATAAAAGGAAAAGAAAATGCATTTTGTCTATCTCACTGAGCAAATGATTGCAGCTTAGCAGACCCAGCCCAGAGGCACTGCACTCCGGGATTTCTCTAGCCTTTTTTGCAAAAAAGAAGTCACCAAGGTAAAGCTATGATGAAGAAAATGGGGCCAAGCAAATGACAGTGAGGACACAGCTGAGCTAATTTATCGCAATGATACTCACTTTACTATATTTGATATCTGTTTCCCCACTCATCATTGACATGGACTTGCAGGAAAAGAAAATACACCTGTTTGGGGCTTGTATTTTATTCTCTTCTTTAAGCAAAAAAGAATGGTTGTAGTGTGTACATGCTTCATTTTACCACAAAGGATTGGTCTGACAAAATGTACACTTTATTGAAGGATTATATATAACTCCTTTGTACTTCAGGAAACCAAGCTGAACAAACAGTAAATCGCATTAAACACACCCACAGTGCTGACTCTAAAATGCTGTATAAATTTTTCTTGCAAAAACGTCAAAAATAAAAATAGCTACTAAAAGAAATTTAACCATAACTAACATTACTTCTAAATAGTTAAAAGGTTGACAACAATAATAGTGTTCAGTCATTTATAACCCTTAACCATTTTCTCTCTCAATAATTTCACAGAACCTGTTTTCCTATGAAAAGTCATTGTTTCTCAGTTCTTGATTCTGTCTTTTTCAGATTACTGTGGCTTTTTGAAATCAGTTCTTAATTTTTGTGCTGGATATGGCTTTTGCAGTTTCTAAACTACATGAGTCAATCTTGTACTTATAAGAATAAGAGGCATTCAAGCTAGGTTGACCTTGGTAGCTAAAAAATCCAATAGTTTAAAATTGAGCTCATTTTTCATGGAACACAAGCCAAGAAAAATGTGATCAAAATGGAGTTGACATCCTGTATTTCTAACTTGTTTTACTTGAAGAAAAAAACAGAGATGATTCTCCTCTGACCTCATTATTGCTTCCTTTTATACCTGCGTGGACTTCATGAACCTGCAGCAAATATATGTGAGCAGAAAAAACCTAAAGTATCATTCAGCATTTTTCATCAATATATATTGCACTGTTCCTGAATATGTAATTAAAAAATTTTTTGTCATTTACTTGCTTTGTCACTGCATTTTTTTGTTAGTACAGCTATCAACCAGGTCTCTGAATTTTAGAATAAATTTATTATTTATTACTCAAATAATTTTCCTGGTTTATGAATGAATAGAACCAGTTTTATAAGCCTAAATTGACTTGGACTGTGATTACTCCAATATAATGGGTCAAACTGATTTATCTCTTCATCACTTTCAGCTCACTACTTAGGTCCACTGTGTTGAGGCAAAAATATTTAGAGTAAGATCATCTGTATTTAAGCCTTAACTCATTTACTAACTAGCTGAGCAAGTCACTAAACTTTTCTGGGCCTCATTTTGCTCATCTCTAAAGGAAAGAGTAGCATTAGACAGGTTCTGAGACTAACATTCTAGATTACTAACTTGACAATCATTCCACAAGCCATTTGCACACTTACCAACATGGAGGTACAGCCACCTTAGGCTACGATCAACTCCAGTCTGAAAGGTACTATCCTATTGTTGCCAAAGAAAGTTAAATCAAACCTTCCTGCAGCCCATTTAGCTGTGACCAATACTAATGCTCCTCACTGAAACAGCATTAATAGTTTTCAAAGATTCATATCTCATTAGTAACCCAATTTCCAAAGTCACCAAGCAAAGGAAATTTCTCTTACGAAACCTGGGAAGCACAATCTCTAAAACTGTTACGCTTTTGCTACTACATTAGGAAAGTTCACAGTACCTAAAATAGCCACCACCTCATCATCCTGGATGACTTCCAAGGATCCTGATACCACAAAGCAGAGGGCATCCACACTTTCTCCAGCATGGTAAATGAGATCCCCAGGTGCACAGTGAATAGTTTGGAACTCTACTGCCAAGGCGCGCAGACATCCATCACTGGCCAATCGAAACGCAGGATGTTCATTAAAAACCTTCCGGTTTAGATGAACACAGATATCAGCTCTCATGTCCTTGGGGCAGATGGAGAGGACCTGAAGGAAGTAAGAGATGAATAAGTGAGAATAAAAGAGAAAGGTGCTATTTCAGAAAAAAAAAGCATCCAACAAATATTTATTGACAAAGTCAGCAACACACTATACTAGATACTGGGAAGGAAAAGTTAAAAGACACAGCTCTGCCTTCAAGGACTGAATAATCCACTGACATGGGCTGATGAGCACATGAGATATTACAATCCAGCACCATGCAGTAAAACTGTGAGAGGGGTATAAATCTCTCCAAAGAAACACATAATCTTAAGATGGTTAGAAGAAGTCTCAGAAGAAAAATAGTTTCTTCAAAGAGCCAACTAAAATAGGGCATTAACATTCATTTTAGTTTAGTCTCTGTTTTAAAATTTTTTTGTAACTAAATTAAAATTCACGATAATGTACTTTACTCCACAGTGGAGGTGAATTTATAGGAACCAGTTATAAGAAAGCAAAATTAACAAAAGCACCATTCTAACTTCACATGCTGTCACAGAGTGATATAACTCCACTCTTGATGTGTGTTTTTTACTCTGATTTTTTTTTATTTTACAAATGAATTCCTGTCTACAGAGTGAAAAGGGTATTCACCAGTCTTCTGAAGGGCTTAGGCAACTGCAAATGTCAATGCAGGCAACGTGGGCACATCATTTTGCTGGCAGCCCTTGCTCATTCTGGTCTTTGACTCCTAAAGATTACTGAGGGCAACAGCTGAATTCAAGCTCAAGGCATCCTTTAGAAGAGCTAGGCTAGAGAGCTTTTATTGCCTCTAGTTTTCAGACAGGGCAATTAAAGACTCAGATTAAAATGGACATTATCATCACATCTAATCAGAGCATCATTGAGCAAGATGTGATTATAGAAGTCAGTACCACCCACTTTAAAGATGCATGTGCAAACTCCCATAGAATCTTCCCCCAACCCACTTGGTAAACTTATATTACATTCTTTATAATCAGAAATGTTTTTCTTTGCTAATAAACTTTCAATCCCTCAAGCTGAAGTCCAAGTTGATTTCTGCCCCATTAAGTTACATCGAATACTGTTATAATATAAAATAGTTTTTTCCTGTACTAATTGCATTTTAACCTTAAAAAAAATACCTAATGCTTAAAATATCCTGATTTTTCCTTTTATTTGGGGCTCATAATCAATGAAAAGTTGCTTGCTTCCCTGTGTAGAAACCCACCATTAATGTAAAGATTGTTAATTAAATTATGCTTTCAGTATCCCTTTCCTTAACCATTCCTGATACTTTATTTATTATTTCACATACTTAAGCATCTCTGTGGGTTTTTTCTTATACTCCTTTGTATTCCTTTAGGCAGTATTAATTAACTCACCCACTTTCTGAAAAATCTCATCTTTGAGGGAAGGGATACCTAACTGACCATTAGAAATAACTGGCACTTTTCCCCCACTTCAGTTGTTTTCCATAATAATGTAATATTTTCTTTAATATATTAACTTTTAGTGACTTCTGACAATATTAGTCATTCAATAGGCACTTACTGAGTTTCTACTACAGGGCATGCCACTGCATTAAGCCTCAGGTACTAGAAGGACAAATAAGACAACTGCCTTTGCCTTGGAGGAGCTAACCATGAAGTAGGAAAAGGTAGGTGTATAAAGAGAGAATTATAAGAAAATAAGGAAAATGTTATGACAGGGGATGGCCAGAGTGACATGGGAGCACGTGTTGCCTAAAAGGCATTACTTATGACTTAGACGTAGCATAAAAGATCAGGCTCAAGAGGACACAGGTCTGGATGTAAATCTATCACTACCTCTGTAAACTAAATTATTGAACCTCTCTAAACCTCATCTTGAAATGGGATAATAGTGCTTCTTCATAGGCTCATTACAGGAATTAAACAAAAGGGCTTGACTTTAGCCCGCTTTAGCCTTGCACATGGCAAAGGCTGAAGAAATGCTAGCTTTTATTATTCTTATTGAACAAAGTAGTCTTACAAAATGTATTGTTGCTTTAGCTTACTACCAAAGCAATTTGCTATTTTTTATTTTCTACCCCTGTTTGAATTCTATATCTTGACTCTTTGATGAGATTCTAGGCAAATTAAAAAAATATTTCAGTATGAAACTGAAGATATTTCAAGCACTAGCTAATGTTATTTTTCTCAAGTTGAAAATAAAATTAGTACCAGAAAGCAAAAAAGTAAAAATAATTTTAAAATATACACACATTAACATTATACTGAAGAGCTTAATGAGATCATTCTATTTCTATTCCATTTACCTTACAGGATTTTCATTGTTTTAGATTCATTTTGGTAATAGGCACTTTATGCCCTTTTAATTATTTCTTTCAGGATTCATGCTGCTGAATGAAATCTTCCAATGTTAACAATATTCTGTTTAGCGACATATCAAAAGATTTTAAGTGTGTTTTTATTAAGTGTATTATTATTTTAAGTGTATTTTTCCTTTTTTGTTTCACTTCACTTATGACACTAACTCATTTATTATTTTGATTGTATATACTAAAGTCCAGAAGTCATAAAAGTGACAAGTTAAAACTTAGTGTTAAAGTAAACCAAAGTCACACCCAGCTGTGTCTCCATCCCTAGATCGTGCACATGCTTGCATGGTGTGTCTGTTATTGAAATATGAATATTATTTTTTTCTGGAAATGAAGGCCCTAGTAGGTACCTTAGGCAGTCAAAATTTAGTTTCAAGTGATAAAATTATCATTCAAGATGACTCTAGTAGCTGGTCCTTTAGTCCCAATTTCAATGTACCCTGCCTTGGATATCATATTTAATCTGTTGTGGGTAGGTTCTCTAATGGGTCTCAGAGTTGAAATTATACTTTGGTATAAAATATTTAGGATAAAGGTGACTTTTACTTGTCTCCAAAGTTGATTCTTTATCCCCACTTCATGTTGGGATACTTATAAATTTAAGTAGATTCTTAATTGAGACAGTAAGCTTTCTCTTTGAAAGAGCAATGTTTATATATAAGGAATCATTTTAAGAATTCTGAAACCAACCCTGAAAAGACAAAGTATACCATGGTTTAGAAGAGAAAACTTTTTGAAATCATTTATGATAATAGTTCCATTAAATCCTAGGTCAAGATGTATCTTAATAGATATCCCTCAGACTCCAAAGATCTCAACTCAATAGTGCAACTGGAGAATGAAAAGTGATGTGGATTGACACAAATATGATCATGTTAACTCATTTTCTTAAAATTTTCAATGGCTTGCTTCCCCAGGTAAAGTCAAAGTCCTAAGCAAGTATACAAGGCTCTTTATGAAGGGAGCTATCTCCAGCCACATCCTGTACTACCTTCCTGCAGCCCTGCATTCAGTCACACAATATTTTTCACCTCAAAACTTGCCATACTGTCTCATGATTCTGCCTTTGTATATGCTATTGTTTTAGACAGGCATATCCCACCAGCCCTTCTCTGCCTAGTAACCTCCTATTCATCCATCAATGAACACACAGACCATCGGTCTGTCTGCCAAAAATTCAATTTATACACAGCTCTTTCGCAGAATTTGGTATTTATAGAAGGGGAAAATAAAAGTAAGAGGTACGATCTGTATTTTTTAAAAAATAATAGCATACAGTAGTAACATTTCAGCAGTAAAATCGTTCTCTAGTTTTTTAATGAAATAACACCTTATACCCAATATATAAACCTGATATAAGCAGAATTATGCTGGGTAAAGCTCTGATGGAAAGGCAGACTCTCAGGCAGGGCTCCACAAAGGCATATTCAGTCATTCATTTAACTCGTAGCCACCGAGTGCTGGTATTGCACTAGTTACATGCTTGCTACTACAGAGGCCCAGATCCATGAGCAAAAACTCTCATAGAATCTGCCCACCTTGAGCTTCCAGTCAGGAACAGCTTAAAAAATCGCTATCCCTAGTCCAATGCCCCATTTTACAGATAATGCAAATATATGGCATAAATGTTATGTGATTTACTCAAGGCCTCTCGATAAATTATTAGCAAAACCCAACAATTTTGAGTTTCGGGCTTTAAGCAAGTCATGCTCTTCAATGAAATTCAACTAGGAATAAAATATAAAATCTGGCACTTTCTAAAACTTTCTGGTTCTTTGCATAATGCAAAAAAATACATGTTGATTTCTGAAAATCATTTAAGGTCCAATTAATCAAAATATAGTTTATTTATTAGGAAATTACTACTGTCACCACCACCACCACAAAACAACCTAGATTTCTTTGCAAATTTGTTTCCACTTCTAAACACTTTAATTTCTACTCCAATAAATGTATTGCATATTTTAGTGTATTGATAAAGACAAGGATTCATTGACAAATTATTTACTTATCCTATTACTATTCGCCAAAGGAAGTTTTAATTTATCAATGATAAAGACCTAAGCTAGATATTAGCACAGAGTGAACATTTAATAAATATCAATCTCCATCACATTCAACCATTATAGTATTAGTAATTTAGCAAAAGCTTAAAAGAAGAGTGAGCCTAAATACTTTAATTAGAGATCAAAGAGTTGAATCAAGATCCTCTAAGGAAATTGTTGATCAGAGAGAATTAAAAAAAAGGTTTATCTTCTTTCTTATTTATTATTTGGATATACTTAAAAATGTATTTTAACAATCATTATACAAAATATAGAAAATCAAAACACCATAATGTAGAAAATAAAATATATCCTTTATACGTATTTATATATTTATATCTATTTTCATAAAATTTGAATACATAAAGTTTTATTTCCTGCTATAATCATCCAGTATCATATTGTAATCATTTTAATGCCATAAACTACTGATTTAAAGATGTAATTTGAATCACTGCATAATATTTCATCGTATAATTATAACACAATTTAACCACTGCATCATCATTGTATATTGAGATTTTTGGTTTTTCCTTTTATAAATCAAGTTATAACAAATACTCTGTACCTGTATCAGATTGTTTAAGGACTAATTTTTTTAGAAGTAAAATTAGTGGGTAAAATTAAAAAAATAAATAAAAATAAAATAAAACATTTTAAGGCTCTTTCCAAATTGCTTCCCAGAAAAGGTGTACTGAATTACACTCTAACCAGTAGTGTCTGAGAGTATCTTACATGTTTTTGATAATCCCCTCTGAAATCTTCCATCTCCATTTAAAAGAGAAAAGGCAATTTTATGTGAAACAGAAATAGATTTACATAGCGTAATGAGACAGAAGGCTGGAGAGCTTTAGTCTTAGTGGAGGTAGTCTCCTACCACTACTCCCTGGTTCAAGTGACCACAGACTGGTCACTTTTAATCAATCTATAACACATTTCTAATGTGAAAATGGAGATGATAAGGATAATTTTACTTTAAGTACCTGAAACTAGTGAACTAAACAAGGTTCCTCCCTGAGGTCTCTTACTGCTTTAAAATAAATTATTATATTGATTATCTATAAAATTCTCTATCAGGAATAATAAAGTATCAGCCATTTTTAATAATAATTGATAAGATGATTCCCCTGTTTTCTAAGACAAAGGAATAAATGCATTAATGACATTTTGACAGGCACTGAAGCTACCACTGACATTCTTCAAAATCACTACTTCCTTTGATGCAATTAAGTTATGCACTGCTAATTAGTCTCTCTTCACCAACCCAATTGAATAGGTATTAAGTTAATGAGAATCCATGGAAAGAGTCAGGTAAGTGATATTTGCACATAAAACATTTTTACAATCTTTCTTGGGAATGAGGAGCTCAAAGGCTGTCAACAAATGAAGTAGAGTTCTCTACAGGAATTCAATTCTCATTCATTTTATGGGAAAAAAAAGAAAGCTCACCTTATTAAAAAATAAATAAAAAATGTGTAACAAGGCAGCCATGTGGACCAAGAGAGAACAGCTGTCTGGATGTTAGTCTGTCAATTTGTGGGGATAGCAAAACCTCCAAGGAATTAACTCAGGAACAATGCAATGAAATAAAACCAAAGCAAATTAACTTCTATTATTTAAAACTGAAAGGTCATATTTAGCAAGAGAAGACTGCTATAACCAGTGAGAGATTATAGGTTAAAATTCATGGATTTCACTTACAGAAATAAATTTCTTATAAATAGACTTCATGTACAAAAGTGAAGCTAAAGTTTTTGTTTAAAAATTATAGAAAGCCAATTCTACCATGTTTTTCATGGTCTTGGTTGGTGGTAATGTAATGAGAAAAAAAAATTGTTACCACTTTTTAACTTCTTAAAGCTGCTGATGTCTTGAGCTACAAATATTTCAAAATTAAGGCTCTAAAAAAATTTATACTTTCTATTGTTTTCTATTCTTAACCTTATGTCTATACTTTTTAGTGTACATATATATGAATAAATAAGAATAACTTTCAATATGTGAAAATATTTTCTAAAATTAGAAATATATTTTCAAATATATTTAATTAATTATCCATAAGTATAGGAACGACATTGAAAACAATCTGGCCACAATCTTTTTACAGTCACCTATGACAAATGAGGGTCCTAAGCTTCTTTAGAAGAATAAGTCCCTCTCACACACTGTGTATAGAAGCGAATTAATATTTCCATTACCTGGGTATATTGATAAAAGCTGAACATATATATGTACCCTAAGACCCAACAATTCTACTTCTAGGAATAAGCCCACCAGAAATGTCTACATATGACCAAACCACAAGACAAGCATGTTTGTAGCAGCACCATTCACAATAGTTCCAAACTAAAAATTACTAAAAGATCCATGAATATTAGAATAGAATATATTGTGGCATATTCATACAATGGACTGCTATTCAGCAACAAGAATAATTGTGATTATGAAAGCTTATGTCTCAACCTACTATTCTTCCAATAAAGAGAACCAAAATTTATAAAAGATATGTATCAGCTCTCTTTCAAATTATTTATTCAATACACACACACACTAACTATAGAAAGCAAGGTAGTCAAAAGATATTCCTGAGTAGTAAATAAAGCCAAGGATATGTGGGTTGATTTTATTTATTTATTTATATCACATCTAATTCCAAAAAGAATTTGAGATCTGATTATATAAAAGGATTTATATATTTGTATATGTGCATAGATATGTCTCTCTCTCTCTCTCTCTCTCTCTCTCTCTATATATATATATATATATATATATATATATATATATATATATATATATATATATGACGTGTGTATATGTACAGATAAATAAAATCAAATATATATAAAATAACAGAAAGTTAAGTTGTCTTGAAAAGATTGGGAAATTACAAAGTGGAAGAAAAACTAAATGAGATAAAATGAAATACCAACATTTAAACAATTGAGATCACATCAAACCACTTTTTCATAACTCTATCACTTATATATAGATTTCAGATATGATTTGTGACTATATATCAGTGTGTATATGTGTAAGATGACTACATACTATAAAACCTTCAAAGAGCACCAAGCTCTTCCACTCACTCTCCCAATATGTTGACATTTATCAGACTAGACCTCAATCAATATGTTCTTATGAGTAAAAACTGTTATGTTATTACTTACAGTTGAAATAGTATAGCATTATTAGACTGAGCTTTCTGGTAAATTAAACCCTTCACTACTAGCAAAGTGCCTCAGGAATTTAGCTCTCTGGGACCGGTGTAATAGACAAAGTAGTATAGTTATTTGAATATTCATATGCACAAGAATGCTTCTTAAGTATTCTATTGCAGTACTTAATATATAAGTAAAATATAACAACATATAGACTATAATAAATATAATAAAAATGTAACATATTAATGAGTATAACTTTAAAAGTTAAAAAAATGAAAATAAAAGCCTTAGATTGAAAGAAGATATTTGTAATACATATAGCCTACAAATGAGTCATAGACAAGATATATGAAAAATTCCTACAAATCAATAGAGAAAGAGCAGACAACTTTTTAACAAATTAGTCCATAATCTTTACGAAGTTCACATCAATACTGTTGATAAATTCCAAAAACAGAATTATGGATACTGTTAGTTATTTAACTGCTTACATAGTATATACGCTGCAATGGTGACTGAATTGTTTCAATATTTTAGGACCAAAAATAAGCTAATTTTTCCTATTTGCCTGAGCCCATTTAGAAGCACAAAGGAAATATATATATTATTATTCTACTCATTAGTATTATAGTAATATAGTAATCTACTCATTAATATTCTACAATATCCTAGAAACCAAATTATCATCTTTTTGATACAGTATGTTACATTAACGTTAAAGGATTTTGGAGAACTTCTCATAGCTGAGAAGCTAGACAGTCAGAAACACTATTCATAAATCAAATTTGTCAGATTTTTATCATGCATAAAACAGCCATGAATACCAGAGTAAGTAAAAATGTCTATGAATAGGAGAAAAGACTGTCATAGGATATGTAGGATTTACATGTAACAGATGCCCTTAGATGTCACTTAATGCTTCAAGGAACCTCACCAGAGTCCCAGGTCCTGCAAACATGATCTGGTTTCTGCCCATGGCAGAAGATTGATAGAAATTTTGCTGGAGGTGAGAGTGCTAATTATAAAGAAAAGCAATAGGTGAGAGCCTACTGCCAAAGAAATACTCAAAAAACTAAAATGTAATGATGAATGTATGAAAACAAAAATTTAAAACATAACACCACTTATATTTTATAAAATGAAATACTTTGGTATAAATTTAACAGAACATTAACAAACAGAGACTCAGGAACATAGACAATGTACTAGTGGTTACCAGTGGGTAAGGAGTAGGGGAGGAGCGGGGAAGTAGACAGGGTGATGGGGGTCAAATATAGGGGGTAGGGTGAAGTGGGTAAAGGGGATCAAATATATGGTAGCTAAAGGAAACTGGATTCTGGGTGGTTATCACACAATAGAATATGTAGATGTCAAATTATAACGTACACTGAAAATTATATAATTTTATTAACCAATGTTACCCCCAATAAACTTAAAAAAAAAGAATCCAATTAAAATATGGGCAAAATACATGAAATGGTGTTTCTCTGAAGAGACTATACAGATAAAAAATAATCACAGGAAAATATGTTCAACATTATTAGCCCTTAAGGAAACACAAATTAAACTCACAGTGTGATATCTGTGCTCACCTAAAATGAAAAATAGTGATAACTCCAAATGATATGAGAATGCAGAGAAACTAGATTGCTCATGAATTGGGTATATAAATTGTACATCTAATCTGGAAAAAGAGTTATGACACTGTTTTACAAAACTAAATGTGCACTTACAACATGACCCAGTAATTGCACTCTTGGGCATTTATCACAGAGAAACGAAAATTTATGTTAACACAAAAAACCCTACACATAAATGATTATAGCTGCCCTATTTGTAATAGCCCCAAACTATAAACAATATAAATTTCTTTAGTTGGGTAATGGTTAGACAAACTGTAGTACATCTGTGCTATGTCATACTACTCAGCAATAAAAAGAAACAAACTAGATATAGCTCTAGGAAATTATATTCATTGAAAAAGCTAATCTCAAAAATTTGCATGATTGTATTTATATAATATTATTGAAATGACAAATTTTTTAAAAATATATCCTTCTCTATCCCTGTAGGATTTAGGAAGGTAGGTGAGGAGGGTGATGGCTGTGGCAGTAGATGAGTAACATAAGGGATCCTGGTGATGGAATTGTTCTGTAACTTGACTGGTGGTGGTTACATAAATCTACACTTCTGAAAAAATTGTTTGGTGTAAAATGAAACACACACACAAAGATAGAGACAGAGATAAAGAGATGAGTACATGTAAAAACGGTGAAATCTGAATATAGCAGATGATTTGTATCAGTGTCAAATGTCAAATTCCCAGCTGTGAGAGAAACTGGGTGAAGAGTATGTAGACTCTGTATTTGTTCTTATAACTGCATGTGAATCTACAATTATCTCAAAATTAAAGTTTTCTAAAAAGCTAAACTTTTACATTAGCAAAACCTAAAAATAATGTGCCTCCCTTTTGAGGGAGAGACAACAGTCCCCTCCAAACAACCAGAGTCTCTAGTATATCGACTAAGAACAGGGCATTGCATTCAGTGCCATTAACACACTTTCATTGTGTTACAGTGCATAAAGTCAAAAGCCCCACAATTGGAGAACTGTCTGCATGCCCTGGATTTACAGGTGCCAGTTTGACAGGAAGATTAGCTGAATCTCATTGGGGACAACTGCAGTCTGTCCCCCTGCTCCAGGGTAGACTGGATGCCAAACCTCTGACATGAGGCATTAACCTTTAGCACTAAGCCAAGGGCTTTGGCCCAAAAAATTTTGCTCTGGGAAATTTACCTTTAACCTCATAATTTATAACAGAGCCCTCCATAAAATATTCCTATTTCATCTTCTTAAATGCCCAGAACACTTCAAAACTGTATTGAAAATTTCATTTAGACAAAGAGTTTGTTTGGCCTTGGTGATGTTTTTTTTTAACTGAACAAAATCTTTATACCATTATTTCCTTTTAATGAATCCTTTCTTTATATTAGGTTTGCAAATTTATCTAATAAACTGAAGCATCAGTATCAGAGAAAAAGAAATAACTCTTTCCCCGACTAAGTTCACAGAAATTTTCAAAGCACTCTAAGACAGTTCAATCATTGTTTGCTGTTTCATTTGCTCATTGATTGATTGGTCATCCACAAATGCCAGAAACATTGTCTTTTGGATATAGACTAAAAGCAAAATGAACAAAGAAACAAAACATAAAAATGCAGCTAATACCTCCAGAAGCTTCTAGCCTGTTGATTTAGTAAGATATTTTAACAACAGCAACAACAGAAACTGTATTATTTTATCAATGAGACATGAGCAACATTCTGGGAAAGCTCAGAACCTGAGTGACTTTAAAAATACCTTTCCTAGGGTGGTCAGCAGACTTATGCTTATTTGTGAAATCACAGTATCTAGTATTCAGTGGAGTAAACCAACTTTCACTTTCCTGAGGTTCAAATGAAAACAAGGGTCTTTATAATTTTTATTAAATTTAGTTTTAAACCCTAACTCCAGAAATAATATCCCTCTCTATATATATACCCCTCGGGGACCCGGCCTTTCCCTGGATAACCAGCAATCTCCAATGCAACAGAAGACAGTAGCCCAAACCTGACTAATTGTCACAGGGTCTGTACCTGTGGCAGGCTAAACATAATATCTTGACTTAACTTATGTTTCAGCTCCTGAGACCTAAATTGAAATGACCCCCTAGCTACTTTCCCATAAAACCAGAAAGAGGGACTCTTCAAAAGACCTCAGAACTGTCCTTAAGACCTGAAGAAATAATTCATTACCCTATGTCACCTTTGACCAATCAGCTCCCAGCACAACTCTGAACCCCTAACCCACAGTATCTTATAATTTTGCCCTATATAACCTGTAATCTACACACACTTGAAGAGTTTGGGCTTTTGAGCATTAGTTTTCTTGTTCTTTCAGATGGCACCATTCATCAATAAAATAGCCAATATCTTTCTACTGCAATTCTCAGTGTTTAGTGTTTGGCTCTGCTAGCACCAGGTGGAAGAACTCTTTCTGTTCTATAACACAAACACAGCTCAGCAGGGATTTCAATATCGTTTTCATAGATTCGACTGGTTTAGATTTTGAAATAAATAGAAAGTGACAATTAACCCTCACAAAAACTGTACAATGCGGGTATTTCCATTTTACATACACATGGTCTGAATGACTTGAAGGCCTTCTTGCTCTTTCTATAACACAACATTGCTTCTGAATACAGAGATAACAGAAATTTATCCCAGGTCAATCTGTAACCGTTGGAGGCACACCTGAGTACGGAATCTAGGTGTAATCAGAATGCTACCCCAGATCCATCCATGTTGTCGCCAGTGGCAGTATTTCATTTTTTCCTAAGGCAGAAGTATTCCACTGTATATATGTACCACATCTTCTTTATCCAATCATCTATCAAAGAACACTTTGATCTCAAGAATATCATGCTAAGTGAAATAAATAAGAAGGAAAAAGTCAAGGACCGTATGATTTCTCTCATATGTGAAATATAAAACCAAAAGCAACAAACGAATAACACAAACGAAAACTCACAGACACAGAAAACAGTATGGTGGTTACCAGGGGGAAAGGGAGAGGGGAGGAAGACAAGGGTAAAGGGGGGGTCAAATACATGGTGACAGAGGAGATCTGATGTTGGGTGGTGAACACACAATGCAATATATAGATGAACTAATATAGAATTATACACTTGAAACCTATTGTGTTAACTAATGTCACCCCAATACATTTAATGAAATTAAAAACAAAAGAATGCTATCCAATATGGCTCTCACATTTCCACGTGGGCCTTTTGAAAACACTTCCTGAAGGACCCTCAGATTCGCACCCTGCTTCCTTTCATGAAACCCAACCTGTTTGGCAACATCCTCAGTACTTTATAACAACATGACCACCCACCTCTCACCTTGACTTTTCTAATATTTTGGTATTCTTTCTACTCCTCAAACTAACCCTAGATCTCATCCCATTCATTGCCTAATAAATGTAATCATTTCTGCACTTAGCTTACCCCTTTTCAAAAGTTTATCCACTTTAGTGACTGAATCAGAAAGCTAATACATTTCCCATGATATAAGGAACACATTGTCATGCAGTACCTTATTAGAACATTTTGAGACTCGTGGTGTGGATAATGTAGTCACTGTGGCACTGAATACCTCTAAACAACTAACTGTCAAATTGTTGCACACTCTGTCAGCAGCAGTTCATTAACTGGATTAAGATCCCCAAAGAACTGACCACTCCCAACATTTTCTCATTATTCATTTAACCTCTCCTGTCTTCACTTTTTGAATGTCTAGCATAGATTCCTATTATTGTTCATCATTGTAAACATGTCTTATAATTCATCCATCATATTACCTATGAAAACTCCATCCCTGATTTATCTCTCTTTGGCTAGATAACAGCACAGTTCTACTGAATGCTTTCACTTTAAAATAACAAATATAAACATATAATGGGCACTCATCAATACCTAGCATTTCTACTATAGTTCCCTGATATTTGCCCATTCCCACTTGTAGAATATATCATTTTTCCTAGTATACCTGGCAGTGGGCCAGGTATATAGTTTGGGTTTATTGGTTTGTTTGTTCCAGGCATGCTTTCTGGAATTTTGAACATTAGTTCTGTTCTTCTTGTTTTATTTCATGTTTTGGTAGGTTCCAATTATACAAATGTTAGGTCTTTATGCCTGTTTCTCCATTATATTTTGCTCCTTTAATATCTTTTTATTTTAGTTTCATTAGTGTTTTTGCTCTTTGCACTTAATGCTCTCTATATATCCTCTTATAACCATTATTATATAATACAGAATGCGGGTACCTTTTAATTTTGTATTCATTTATAAGATTAATCTTTCATTTATTTTCTAACTTTGATCAGCTCCCAATATTTCTCTTTCTATACTGTAATTTTTCAGATTTCTGACTCATGAAGTTCTTTCCTGTCTTAAATTGCTTGTTTCACTATACTTAATTTGAGTGTTTAATTAGTTTTCTTCTGTATCATGCATTTTGTGGAGGTATGCTTTTATGTTGCAAAGTTTTATTTTTTATTTCTTTTCCATTATCTTTACATAAATCCTTTTTTTCTATTTATTTATTTTATTCTGATTATTTGTGCTGTATTCTTAACCAGCAGTAATAAAAGATCCTCTGAGGGTGGGGGAGGGAGATTGAGGAGGTAAGGAGAGGCTATGTAGAGAGAGTTTTCTTCTGTATCATACCAAATTCCTTGGTTAAAAGGCATCTTCTTCTCTTATTATAGTTCAGTGCAGTTTCTTCAATAAACAATACAATTTGGACTTGACTTCTTGTATCTTATTCGTAGTCCCCTTATCTTCAGACACTTCTTTCCTCCCCCCGTCATTACTAAGCTTTCAAGAAAATCATCAGTCTCTCAAGGCTTTCCCTGTCCCCAGAAGTGTGGCCTTCTCAAAACTATTCCCCTCATCCAAATCACACTCAAAGCTGTGTCACTCCACTGTAACATGTGTTCTGATCCACCAGGTTTCAGTCCTGTCCTGTATGGCTAAGACTATATGCCTCCTTCCCCATTCTGTGTATGTCCCTCATAACTCATTTCTGGTGTGGGTCCCAGAACATACTTTGTTGGTTTAAATGTGTATTTCCCATAGTTTAGCTTGGTATAAAAATTTATAGTATTCTCTACCTCTTACCTAAGCTATAGCCATACTCTGAGGGTGACTTTATTTGATCTCCTTTTTATTCTATAGATTTGGGGAGATTTTTGAGCTAATTTTGGCTGCCATGATTATCCTGTGGGAATCCAGAGGTCAGAATTGGGTTTTTAATTTGTATTTCCCTTAGTACTGGTAAAGCTAAGCACATTCATGTGTTCATTGACCATTCACATTTCCTCTTTTGAGAAATGCCTGTTTGTATTTGTTCTCTATCCTTCTATTGGGTTAGCTATACTTTTCTTACCAATTTTCAGGAATTCTTTACATATTCTGGATGCTAATACTTTACTATTATTTGTTTTAAACTTCTCTCCCAGTCTGTAGACTATTTTATTTTTCTTAAAGTTAAGTCTGGTGAACAGAAATTATTAGTTTTAATAGTTAAATTTATTAATATTTTTGTTGTATCAGGATTGAGATTAAAAACACATATAATCAAAAAAGATCTTTAAATATGTTCTTTTTTTAAATTGTGGTAAGACCATGTAATGTGAGATCTACCCTAACAAATGTTTATGTGTGCAATACGGTATTGTTAATCACAGGCACAACACTACACTGCAGATCTCTAGAACATACTCATCTTACATAACTGAAACCTTATGCCCACTGACTAGTAATTCCCTGTTGCCCCTTCCCCAGTGCCCAGTAACCACCATTCCACTTTCTGTTCCTAAGAGTTTGACTATTTTAGGTACCTCATATATATAAATGGAATCATGCAGTATATGTCTTTCTGTGAATGGCTTAATTCACTTAGCGTAATGTCCTCCATGGTTCATACATGATGAGATTGCTTTCTTTTTATGGCTGAATAGTAATTCATTCTTATCTGTCAATAAATATTTATGTTGCTTCCACATCTTGGTTGTTGGGAGTAATGCTGCAATGTACATGAGAGTACAAATATCTCTCTGAGATCCTGATTTCAATTATTTTGGCTAAATATCCATAAGTGTAATTGCTGGATAATATGGTTTTCTATTTCTAAGTTTTGAAGAATTTCCATATTGTTTTCCATAGAGGCTATACTATTTTACTTTCCACCATTAGTGTGCAAAGGTTTCAATCTCTTTATATTGTCGCCAATACCTATCTTTTGGTTTCTTGTTAACAGCCATTCTAACAGGTATAAGGTGATATCAGTGAAGTGTGGTTTTAACTTGTATTTCCCTGATGATTAGTGATGTTGAGCATCTTTTCATATATCATTAAACATTTGTACATCTTCCATGGAGAAATGTCTATTCAAGTCCTTGCCCATTTTTTAATTGGGTTATTGTTGTATGAATTACATACTGAATTGTATGAATTCCTTATATATTTTGGAGTTATTAAGCATTTATTAGATATAGGGTTTGCAAATAATTGTTCTCTTTCCAGAGGCTGCCTTTTTACTCTGTTAATTATTTCCTTTGCAGTATAGAGGCTTTTTAGTTTGATATAATTCCACTTGTCTATTTTTGCTTTTGTTGCCTGTGCTTTTGGTATCATATCTAAAAAATCATTATCAGGACCAATGTCATGAAGCTTTCTTTGTGTTTTCTTCCAGGAATTTTACAGTTTCAGGTCTTATGTTTGTCTTTAATCCATTTTGAAGTTGTGTGTGTGTGTGTGTGTGTGTGTGTGTGTGTGTGTGTGTGTGGTGTATGGTAAGGATCCATTGTCATTCTTTTGCATGTGAATATCCAGTTTTCTCATCACCATTTCTTTTTTATTATTTATTTATGTTTATTTGTTTTTATGGTGACAGTGGTTAATGGAATCTATTAAGTTTCAGGTGTACAATTTAACAGTGAGGCTTATTTATAATGCATTGAGTGTTCACTTTCCATAGTTAGATTTCTGTCACCACATATTTGACTCCCTTTGCTGCATCCACCTCCTCCCTCTCCCCTCCCCACTAGTCTATTGTCCATGTCCATGAGTCTTCTGTTCATTTGTTGCTTTTAGGTTTATAACCCACGTATAAGTGATATATGGTTTTCAATTTTTTTCTGTCTGGCTTATTTCGTTTAGCATGATTATCTTGAGGTTCATCCATGTTGTCACAAATGGCAGTATTTCATCTCTTCTTATGGCTGAGTAGTATTCCATTGTATATATGTACCACAGCTTCTCTAGCCACTCATCTATCATAAGGCATTATGGTTGCTTCCATGTCCTGGCTACCATGAATAATGCTGCTATGAACATCAGTGTGCAAATATCTTTTTTGGATAGTTAAGTCTTTGGGGGTAAATATCCAAGAGAAGGATTGTTGGATCATATGATAGATTAATTCTTAGTTTTTTGAGGAAACTACAAATTGTTTTCCATAGTAGCTGTAAAATTTGTAGTCCCATTAGCAACGTATGAGGGTACCTTTTTCTCCGCATCCTCTCCAACACTTGTTATTACTTGTCCTGTTGATAATGGCTATTCTAACAGGTTTGAGATGGTATCTCATTGTGGTTTTGATTTACATTTCCCTAATAGCTAGAGATGATGGATATCTTTTCATATGTTTGTTGGTCATTTGTCTGTCTTCTTGGGAGAAGTGTCTGTTCAGGTCCTCTGCCCATTTTTTGGTTGGATTGTTTATTTTTTTGTTGTTATTGAGTTATATGAGTTCTTTGTATATTTTAGAAATTTGGCCCTTATCAGAGGCATTGCTTGCAAATATATTTTCCCATTCAGATGGTTCTCTCTTTACCTTGTTGATGGTTTCTTTTGCTGTAAAGAGCTTTTTAGTTTGATGTAGTCTCATTCATTTATTTTTGCTTTTACTCCCCTTGCCTTTGAGGTCAAATTCATAAATTCTTCTCTAAGTCCAAAGTCTGTAAGTTTAGTTCCTACATTCTCTTCTTTGCAATTTATTGTTTCGAGTCTTATATTCAGGTCTTTAATCTATTTTCAGTTAATTTTGATATGTGATGATAGACAACAGTCTAGTTTCATTCTTTTGCGTGGCTTTCCAGGTTTCCCAGAACCATTTATTGAGGAGGCTTTCCTTTCTCCACTGCATGTTTTTGGCTTTTTTTGTCAAAAATTATTTGCCCAAATAAACATGGGTTTACTTCCCACCACCACTCCTTGAAGAGAATCTTCCCATTTTTAACAATTTACACTCTGTCAAAGATCACTTGACTATATATATGTGTGAGTTTATTTCTGTCTTTATGTTAATAGCATACTGTTCTATAGTATATATGTCTGTCTTTATACTAGTAGCATACTGTTTTAATTATAGTATATAGTTTGTAATCAAGAAGTGTGATTCCTCTAGTTTTGTTGTTCTTTCTTAAGAACTTTTTGGCTATTAGGGTCTTTTATGATTTCTTATGAATTGTAGGATATATATTCTATTTTAGAAAAAAATAATGATTTTTTTCATATTTAAGTCTTAAAGCTCAGAATTGATTGATATGATGTAAAGAAGAGGTCAAATTGAACTTTTTCCCATATGGGTAACCATTAATCCAAATAACATTTATTGAATGATCTTGCCTTTCCCACTATTATATATTGGCATATGTTTGTCATATGCAAAGTCTCCCCATATGTTCGGTGCTATTTTTAGACTCATTAACATATATCATTACCTTATGTTAATTTGATTATCCTTTTACCAAAACCACACTGTCCAATTACTACACATTACTCTTCCTCATTCCAATGTTGCATCTGTCTCTGCTACTTTAATAAATCTGTTTTTATTAAGTCCACCAGTAAGCACCACATTGAAAAATCCAATAGAATTTTCCACATTTCATTTTATTTTTCTTTTAGAAGACTTCAAGACAGTTCTTCATTTTCTCTCTTGGATTCCATAAAATAAAATATTTCTGCTTTTCATCTGTAATCACCAGCACTGCTCAGTGTCCATTTTGGCCTCCTCTCATTTACCTCATCTAAAGGTAGCAGTTTCTTAAAGCTTGATCTTATATTCTTTTCTTTTTTCTAGCTATAGTGTTGTTTTGAGTGATCACAGCTAGGTCTTCATGGCTTTTTATATATTAATGGCTACCAAATTTGTATGCCTTATGAACCCCAGAATTATATCCATTGATAAAATAAATATTTATTGAGCATCTACTATTTACCAATCACTATTCTAGGTGCTAATTAATTATTCAATAGTGGACAGAAAGAGGCAAAACTCTCTGCCTGCACAAAATGTTTATTCTAATAGGACACAATTAACAAATAAAAAAATGAACTATATAAATAATACTTTTGATTATCAGAAGTTCTATGAAGAAAACTAAATCAGGGGAGCTACTTAAGAACTTTAGGTATGGAGACACTGCAATTTTAAATAGGATAAAAATATGACAATCTTACTAGAGATCCAATAATCACAAGCAGAGGTCAGCAAATTAGGACCTGAGGGCCAAATCTAGCCCAGCACCTGTGTTTGTATAGTCATTGACCTAAGAATGATTTTTACATTTTTAAATAGTTGAAAGAAATTTTAAAAATAATAATATATTATGACATCTGAAAATATATGAAATTCAAATGAATGGGTCCATAAACAAGTTTTCATTGGGACATAGCTATATTCATTGACTTACATATTATCTATGGCTCATTTCATATACAATGGTAAGCTGAATAGTTGAGACAAAGATGATTTGGTCCACAAAGTATAAACTATGCATCGTCTGATCCTGTACACAAAGCTTCCTGATCCTTCATCTTAACCAATTTGCTCTATTGCTTGCAAACAAAAAGCCTTATATGACAAAGTCCTTTTTAGATTCAATGCCAGAAGAAAATATATAATTCTTTAGACAAATGTGTTTGTTTTCTTTAATAAACAGGATTTCTTTTTTTAATTCAGCTGCCAGGAAAATTGTTACCAAGTTCAGTAACAATGACACTCCAGGTGAATGGACACCTCAATTTTGTTTAATCCTTTACTTATATGTGTTCATATTTATGTATGTCTATTGTACCGTCTTGTTTCATATATATTTTAATTTTATGAGATGTCTACAATTTTGTGTGAAAGTCAATATAATTTGAACAAACATAAGAATAAGTTATGTTTGGTATATAATTTTTAAGGGGTCATCCTTAAAAGTATAATGAGCAGACTGTCTTTCTCTATTATTAGATTTGGAATGAAAGGATGAAACAAGTACATGTTTAAGTTTAGGAAAAGGCATAGTGCTCCTTTGTGGTGAAACTATTGTCCTAATTTATGTGATATTTAATATTCTTACATGTGTTTTAGAGAAAATACATAATATTATTTAAAAGGTTTTTCTCAAGATCCTTCTTAAATAATTTTATGTAGGAAAGTACAAATCTCAATCAACTGGGAAAATTCTGTGAAATAACTGATGCTGTGACACTAATTATGCACAATTGCCAATAGAAAAAGGAGGTATATTAAAATTAAAATGATAATCTCATATCATGTGTTTTATTATCAAAGTAAAGGTTATAAAATTAAGATTTGGTTTTTTTAATCAGCTCCTTTGAATCTCCTATAAAAGATTTCAAGAATAATGTGTCAAGAAAGAAAAACTAGTTGGGCTTTTTGTTTATTTCCATGTTTGTTTTGTTTTGCCTTATTTTTGAACTTTTTTCAATACCCATCAAAAAGTCAAATCAATGCAACTCTTTCTCGTGGGTCTGAAGGGAGATTTCACTACAAGAACTTTCTTAAAACCGGTAAAAGATAATTTTAATATTAAGAATATTAGCTCTAGTATTCCATAACATTTAGATTACATAACCAGGTCTTTCTGTTGTATATCTGGGTCTTATATAAGTAATATATTTGATGGTGGGACCACTATTAATATATTCATTTAGTACTTTCTTAGAGTGGTACTGTATAATTGTTGGCTTAAGATACTATAGCTTTCTGAAATCTGTTCATTTAAATATTAAGTTCTTAAGGAAACTTAGGTTCTTAAAGGATTTTTAAAAATTCTATATATTTATGAAATGCTACATATTAAGTGCCTGTACAAATGAAAACAGCTTTTCCTAACCCCAACAGTAAGAATACAAGAACTTTTATCAATATTTCAAAACTCTAATATTAATCTAATATTCAACACAAGTTAGGCAACAGAAGATTACTAAAATTCCAAGTTTCAGTGTTCCTGGTTGTAATTATACCAATTCAGTTTAGTAAAATTACATATCTCTCATGAATTAATAAAAACAAACAAGAATTTTCACAATCATACTATTATTTGGCTTTAGAGTTCTTACAAAGTGGTAATCAAAGATCATATAATTGTAATGTGTTTATAAGGATTCAGAGACTTCAATATATCTCAAAGCACAGAATGTTAGAAATAGTACATTTACTTATTCTCAGTACAGGTGAGATCCACCCTTCTCTATGTTAAGGAGGAAAACCAAAGTTTTTTTGTTTTGTTTTTAAAGAATATCATCTTTTACTTTGAATGCTAACACTTCATAATTATTTCGATTTCAATTAGGGAATTGGAATATATTATTTATGCAACTATTTTTTCTCTGTCTACTCCCATTAACTGAAGTTTCATGTGGCAAGGACCCTGCCTATCTTGTTTACAGCTTCATCTCCAGTGCCTGCCATAGCATCTGGAACACAGTAAGTCTGAAATAAGTGAGTGATGCAAAGAGCATGGACTTTTGAGTCAGAACTCTAGAAACAGAATCGAATAGACTCTGCCATTAGATCACTAAATGTGTTTCATTACCCTCTGACTCTTGGTCTACATTCTTTCAGGTGTCCCAAATTTGGAGGCCAATTATCTTTTGAAAAAACCATAAAACCGTATCGACAGTTGAAAGAAAGCAGAATTGATTTGATCAATCTTGCTAGACTGCAAGTTCTGTGTGACAGGCACTGTCTGATTCACCACTGTTATCCCAGAGACTGGAACAATGTATTGAGTCTAAGTAGGGACTTAATCAACATTTATTATTAAATACTGGAACAGGAAACAGATCTTTAAACACCAACCTATATGTCAATATCTATATGAATATATAGAAATTCTTGAATAAACTTTCTGTCAGACCTCAGCTCTCAGCCCAAAGAATTTCACTTCCTTTTAAAAAGAATTTTCCATTTTCCTCTAACCACACAATATTTATTAGAAAATTAATAAACCATTATTAATTAAAAACTCTTCTAACAGAGGATTTAAATGACAAAATATTACTATTAACAGTAAAGAGGATTTTGGGTTTGGGGTTTGGGTTTTATTTGCTTCCTAGCAATATGGCTGAATGGTTCTCAACTATATTGAGAATTGTTGAATGAATGAATTACTGCTAATTATATTGTGCTCTGTAATTTACTGAAGCGGGTGAATCATTAAAAACATGCTAAAATTATGTAACCATTGATTTTACTACTTTAGCAGGCACTCTGAAGCCAAGTGATAATTGTCAGATTAAAAAGGGAGTCTCTGGATGAACTGGAACTTTAAATTGTGCCATTAGACAAGAGCGATCTTAATTGAAACTACTGGGTGTAACTTGGTGGCTGTGCTGGGTTGTTTCTCTTCTAACAGTAACCGGTTCCATTAATTTCTCATTTATTATCAGCCTAAAGTTTGATACAAGGGTTATAATAATAAACTATTAATTGAGACTCTGTCTCCTGATTTTTTCTGAGTGCTAAAAGGATACTACTACCATTTCTAACAAAATATTTCCAAATATACATTTAAATTTTAATCTTAGAAATAAAAAGATCATGAAAGAATATAAATTCTGTGAGTTTAAGTGATAGATCATCCAGTTGGAATATGGCAACTAGACTGGGAGGCTAGATGACTAGAACTCAAGTGTCATTACTGTTGATTCAACAATTTGTCCATCATACTTCACCTACACTACCTACAGTTTGTACTCAAACTACGGAATCTTTTGATCTTCACATTGGCTTCTGGAAGTAGAACCGCTAACTCTGCATTAGAAGATTTATGTCCAAGATCTGGAATTACTTCACATGAGCCTACCATACCTCTTCTGAGCAACCAACCTGTCCAAGTTTTCAGATGGCCTCTGCTATATGATTTAACCCTGAGATCAAGATGTTGAAATTCCAGTCAAAAGCTAGAGATTTATTTTCAGTGTACAGGAAGATGATAATTGGGGAATGTAAGAAAAGCTTATTTGAAAGAATACATGTGGGAAAAAAAAAACAATAATTTAGGTATGATAAGGAAATACTTGTCTACTAGATAATAATGTGCAACAAGTAGTGAAATGGCTAGATCGTTGCTTCTGTAATGCAGACCTGGTACAAATTCAAGTCCCTCTGGGTATGTAAAAGACAAGTCACTTACTCTCTTAATAGCCTAATTTCTGTATTAGTAAATTGAGAATAATTATAGTACTTGCGTGTTGGAAAAAATAAAAATTAAACATATTAAGATTATTAACCTACTAAATTCACGAAGATTAAAAGATTAACACCTAGTATTAACAGTGGTATTCTGAAAAAGGCTACATGTAAACTTATATTAGTTAATGTTCTTGATCTTTTAAAACAAACTCTAAAAATAATAGCATAAGCTAGAAAATGTACATACCTTTTGACATGAAAAATCTCATTCTCAGTGTTTAACTTAATATAATAATTAGCCATCTTGAATATATAATAATAAGGAGACTGATAAATATATTATGACATAGCCTTTAAATGGAACACAAATGTCTATGTAGTATATATTTATAACATAAAAATATATGTTTCCAAAATCTTGCAGAATAGATGTGGCAAGCTATGTTGCTATGAGTTGTAGGATAATAAGTGATTTATTATATATTTTTCTTTTTCTAGTTCTTATTTCTAACTTTATATAACAGTTATGCATTTCTATTAAGTAAACATTTTTAGAACTAAAATGGCCATATAAATACATTTACTCTGACATTTATTCATCCTTGGTAACAGTGATAATAACAGAATGTGTGAAGCTCTACTCTGGTTATGAATGTATTCTCAGACACTTGACCACAAAGGCAGCAGACCTAATTCTAAATATATGTGCTCATTAATCAGGATTAAGGTACCAATAAAGTCAATATGTCCCTGCAATGATTTAGGTGTTTTTATTGGTTTTAGAGTAAGATTTTAAAAGAACATGAACATTCATTTAAAATTATGCTATGGAAATGGACTGCATAGACCATGTACAGTTAATTAATATCAGTTAATTAATGACTTATTAGTAGTTAATGAACTAAAGTTTTGCTTTTTCTCCTTTCTATTGTTTTCCATCTTCCAACTGGTTATTTGACTTAGCACATAGGTAATTTGAGTTTTATTTAAAAATATGTAAAGAGTTTCAGTTTCTGACAACCTTTTATGTCCAAATTCTATTGCTTTCTCTATTGCCTTCTTTAATTCACACCATCCCAATCTAGATTTATCTCCTTTCCTTTTAAAAAAAATCTTACATGGTTTCTTATATTGTATTTCAAGCGTCAGTACAATTTAGAATAATATGTTTATTTCTGTGGTTGTCATTCCAATCCCATTCGACTCTGGAGCAACACAAGAGCAGGGATTGTATTTACCACTGCATAGCAATTACTACAATATTCTACAAAATCATGGTTCTCTTTGATATAGATGCAAATTTTAAAAGATGACTATTTTCCTATTTATAAATGCTACCATAGTATAGATCCTTCCGTAATGAGTGTCTTCTATGTCTCAGAGACAACTCCAAAAGAAATTAGGGTGGTAAAGACTTCCTCAAGAAAGTTCTGACATAAAAAAATGAGGAAGAATGCTAATGTGAGAAAAGAATGTCTGAAGGTCTTAAGACATATCATGACTCATAAAAAGCAGAAGTGGGAGAAAGCTGCCAGATCATACCACCATGTGCTCTTCGCCTTGACTGCAGGACCTTGCCCAGGAGCAGGGCATAAAGGGGCATCTCAGGCTATTGGCAGTGAGCACTAGAAGAATCTATTTCTTATATAATAATTTATATTTTTATTTTAGTCTATCTTGCACTATTCTCTCCACCCTCCTGCTGCCTTCTGCTGTGCCAGACAGGGATGCCTATGGTTATTTGGTACTACTAGTAAAGGAGTTAAAAATGGCTTTCTGTACTTCATAGAATGCAAATTAATCCAAAATCAAAAACAAACAGCCTGAGCCAAAGGACAGGTATCTTTTAGGCATTATCATGAAACCAGGAAAGAGATGAGAAATTGGATGGGGAGTAGAAAGCCATGAAGCCCTGGAAAAAAAATATGTAACAAATACAGTCAACTAATAAAAACAAGAGAAATCCCAGAAATGAAAATATCTTTTTTAAGTTCAGTATATAAAATCCAACCATCTGCATAATCCTACCTTTATCTAGTAAACTGCAAAAGCTGTGTAGGAAGCACTATAATCTCATTCAAAAATAGGTGTTTCAATAGCCACTTTTTCAGATTTGGAGTTTGAAAACAGATCAATCAAGGCAGCTCAGAAAAAAAAATAATAGGTTAGCTACAAACACCTACTCATACTATCACACCATCTGCAGCATGTAATTCATTCATGATTTAATTTTTCCCCAAAGTCTAAAGTCTAAATTATGTTTGTATCTTTCCATTCAATGTGTATGTATATAAAAATATTCACCCAAATTGCTCTCCAACTGAGGTTCTATTTTCATCTAGATTTAAAGACAACAGTACATACCAAACAACAAGCAAGAACCAAGATTAAAAATGGTGCCAGTCATGACCAACTTCTTATAGTTTATGACTGGTAAAGGATGAAATCAATTATAATCACACTAGATTAAATTATTTGCTAGCCCTTACTATTGCTTATCTTATACCAGCACTATGCAGCATTCTCAAGCTAACTAAGTATGGTGGGTGGTGGTATCTCCATTATAGCTGTGAACACAGAAGCATGGAACCCATTCCTCATAATCTAAAAAAAAAAAAAAAAAAAAAACAGGCTACTGAGCAAATCAACCATAGTCTTATAATTCCGCTTTCCCATTCCTGGACTATGGTATCAAATAATTCCTTAACCCCTCCTCAGAGGCAGAGTGGTGAGAAAATGTAGTACAAACTAGTTTATACTACTACACTAAAGTAATTTCGACATGGCACATTTTAAAAAATGCACTTAATATTATTCCTAGAGATACGTTTGAATCATTCATGATTTAATTTAGTTATACAATGTCTCCCCATCCTTACTAGAGAAAACTAATACTACCCACTACCTGACACACAAAAAGTTAACAGCAATATAAAGCATGAATTGGAGCATTCTTAAACTGCCAAAAACTCATGACAAACTAAGTATATATTTGAATGTTCAAAATTAGTATCACAGAAAATATTACCTAAAGTTCTCATCTACTTGTAACATTTCTAATAAACTCTTAAGTTCAATTTTATTTAACTTCTGATATATAAAAGGGAAAATAAAATTGAGGTTTCAGATAAAGTCTGCTTATTCAGCTAGGAAAGAGAAATGTCAAAAATAACTCTGAATGCTTACTCTAATATTTCAGTAGGTAACAATTGAGAATCACATGAAGACATGAAAATAGTTAAGTTCCCTTGACATGTTTAGGTATAGATAGAAAATTCATAGTTTTCAGATATTTGAGGCATGATGCTTTCACACACCATAGACTGAAAAATATAGTTCCTTGTAATGATAGACTAGGCTATCATAGATAGTGTCTCTTGCTCAACTAGAAGGTTACTTAAAGACCACAGGAAAAACATGCCAGTTATTTCATGTGCCTATCCTGGCTTAGTACCATCAAGGATTCTGGGTCCTCATATTTTTTTTTAAGATGCTATCTATCTGTCTTATCACCTTGGAAATACTAATTAGTTTTATTTATGAAACTATGGTACTTAGCTATACTGATAAAAAAAATTGGAGGGAAGTAATTATTGAATCATTATAGAATTTTGCTATATAATTTTTATACAGGATCCCTTGAATATACATGTTTGGATTATAAGCAAGTTCTGATATATAATAGTACTCAAAAGGTTTCAAACACAATTATCATATAATCTTAGTGTCAGGACCTGTACTATGTTCTGCCTGTATCCTTTACTGGCAAGTAATTCATTTCCTCCTGAAGCATATGGATCACTGTGTTTTTAAATATTTCAAACATTTCAAGTCATCTGTCATACTCTCCTCAAGTTTTCAATTAGCCAAACTAAATTTTCATATTTCCTTTAACCATTCATCTTACAAGATTCCCAGAACTGAATACCATCTTTATTATCTTCTGATAAACATGCAGCCATTTGATAATATTTCTTTTAAAATATCTAACTGGAAATTGAACAAATACTTTATCTATGATCTGATTAACACAGATTGTATTGGAAGAATTATTACCTCTCTTGATCCAAAGACAAAAGTGCTTCTAATGTACCGTAAGACCAGTTATTTTACTATATACATACGTGTATATTTACATGGCATATTTAACGAAGCATATTTTTCTGTGGAGCAGTTCTTGGAAGATGAGTGCCTTTACTCTTGGGTTCAGCTATACATTGCTATAGGAACCTCGTGACGTATTTAAATACTGAACCAAGAAAATTATGCTGTGTATGTATAAGAATGTCATCTTTGTTTGTCACACTTAGGAATACAAAGAAATATTGAGACTTGCTTTTCTAATTAAAATATATATATAAGTAAACTGATTAAAAGGAAGTTACTTTAACTTGCAGAAAAAAAAATATGCCTACAATATTTGGAAGAAATAGAGTGCATCCGTGATAGATTGGGTTTGAAAATAACCCAGGATTTTAAAATATTCAAAATCTCAATTGCTTTAAATTCTAAAAGCATAATTCTGCCTGAATATTTTTCATAATTCTACCAGAACTTTTCATATAGTGGGATCTTCTTACCCATAGTTTATGCTTATTGCAAAACATAGGAAACAAGAAATGAACACCAAAGAGTTTTTTCTATTCATTTTTCCAAATTACATGTTAGAACAATAGTAAGACAGTGGAAAATAAAAAATAATAAGGTTTTAAGCTTCATTCCAAAAAACAAGCTGAAAAAAAATGCAGTATGATGAAAAATATGTGGTTTACACAACGTTACAGAAGTTGTACACTTTTTTATATGGTCTCCAAAACAGAAAATAAAGTCCCCAGCCATTTACTTCACTTGAATTATTTCCCTGTAAAGTCATTTCAGACTGTAGGATACATTTTTTGAGCTTTTAACCATCATCCTTTCTATTTTTTCTGATAATCTCCTCTTTTCCATGTAAATCCTCACTCATTCCACCAATTTCTCTTGTCTTTTAAGTGCATAGAATGTTAACAAGTAGCAAAGCCCACAGGATGGATTTTGGTTATTAAATTTAAAACTAATCTAAAGCAGCTATGGTAATTAGTAGTCAATAAAATACTTTCAACCAAATAAAATTAATCTAAGTAGTGTTCTATATAAAAACATTGCCTAAGGCTACCTTTCATGATAAAAATGCTACAATCTCCATGTCAGCACTGATTTTAATACCAGAATTTGTATTAGAGAAAGCATTATTCACATAATACAAGATTGAATTAAATGACAATGAATAATTTGCTCATGGGTTAAAGCTGAATTAAAAAAAAAATCCATAAAAGTAAATATGTGGAAAAGACAGAAAAAAAATCTCAGTAATTGGGACAAAGGTTTTTCTCTAATTAGCTGCAATACATTATTATATCCTATTGTACTAGTAGCTGAAAAAAAATAAAGTTCCCTTAGAATGAGAGAAGCACCAGAACAAAGATATTTGGCTTCATACATTATATTTCAATTTTTTACAGGGTAGATACTCATAGTTAAATATGGTAGCAACCACCATTATTAAAGCATTTGAAATAATCAACAAAATGTGAGATAAAGATAGCAAGTCAAGTATTTGGCTTATTACAGTACAAAAAGTCTAATAGAGGTCTCTAACATCAAATGCGGAATAATTGTTAAAATTGAGAAGCTGTTTACTAAAGTTACATCATCAAGTACATCCACATTACTAAGAATGTGACTATAATTACAGAATTTATTTCAATATTGTCATCAGTCTTTCATTTTCTTTTTTATACCCTTGTGGAAGGCCTAACAGGCACATAAGTCTTCCACTCTGGTTATTACGTTTACTACTTCTTGTTCAGTATAGGATATGGTGTGTAATCTATGAACGCATTTTTAAATTCAGCCTCATTGACTAGGCAATTCATAGGAATCTCCTATACCTCCTTTCCAGAATGAAACTTTGGCATATGTCTCTTTATTTACAGTACTGTCACTGCTAGTTCTTATGCATCTGGGTGGAGATTTTATTATTAGGCTGGGAGAAATCAATACAAGCATGAGGAGTTTGTTACTACATTAAATTAAACTTCAGATACATTTTATACATGCACAACAAAACTGTCATATTTGCCACAGTTATCTAAATCTTCTTCTCCTTTTAGTCAAAAACTACTTAAAGGATTCCCCATTCAGTTAGGAAGCACATCCATAGTTTTTTTTATATAAGAGCTAATCTATTTTAATATTTTTACTTATTTATTTAAAAATATTTTATTTAAATACATTTTTTTCACTTTTAATATGAGCCTCTCCATCTTTTTTTTCCTATTACTCCATTCTCCATCAGTACTCTGCTAATTAGAAGAGTTCTGTGACCACAAATGACAACAAGCAAACCAAAAAAAAAGAAAAAAAAAGAGTGATAAATAATAGGAACCATAAATCTTTCCCAGTTGCACGGTGTATGCACTTCTTGATACACACCATGCCAGTGGACTATACTCTAACTATATCATGAAGCAGGCAGTTGAACAGGTCCTCGAGGGGTAGCATTGGCTATGGGTTGGGCTCTTTTCTAATGTAAAAGGAAATTATGCCATCATTTTACTCGTGTTTTCTGTCAGCTACCATGTGACCCCATTGCATTTTCTGGACAGAAAAGCTTCTCCTGGAGATAGTGATGGACAAGGTATATGGCTGCCTCTTGACCTCAGTTTTACTGAATGTGGACCTCAAAGGACAGCAGCATACATTTGACATCTTAAACACTGACTCTCACCTGTACCCCTGAGTGCAGTCTCTGTTCCTTCTTTGGATATCCATGTATTGGCCAGTTACATATAAAGTTACATTCCACAGAAAAGTAATTTGTCTTTTTCCCTTTGTGGGAAATGGTTCATTTTAAGTGGCCATTTAACCAGAAAATTTATACTGCATCTTGTAAAATGTTAAAAGAGCAGTACAACTCACTCTCTTTCATGATTCTTCTACATAGTTAGACTTGAGTAGCTCTTCTGCACTCCCTTTGAAGGCTTCTCTCCCTCAGTTCTCATATTCTATGTTCATTCCCTACATGTTTCCTCAGCCATCTTCTAATAACACTTCCTCTAGCTTAAAAAACTATCTACTTATTGTTTCTTGAAATTCCCCTAACTAAACATCTACTTTGGAGTTTGCTCTTTCCCTGTGCTAATGAAAGGTACTTGTTAAATAGGTCTTATAGAAAAACTACCAGTCAACTCATATGATTAAGAAAACAACTAAAATTTATGGGAAATGGCAAGGAAGGTAATGTGCTGTCTGATTACTATATATGTCAAAAATCAGTACCTAAAAATAATACTGTTCACTGGTGCTTACAAAGTAAAGTAGATCATGATCGATTTTCTCTAAAAGTCTTGTGTTTAGAAAGGGGAAAGAGTTAAGTGGAGAATAGCAGACATATAATTTTTTTAGTTTATAAGCAAGGCAGTTTCTTTTTAAATGAGCTAAAAGTTAAAAGAGAAATCAAGAATAAAACATACCAGGAGAAATGGCAGCATTGTTAGAGTTTTAGGGGAATGCAGCAAAGTATTCTGACTGGTAATGAGAGTGTTTTATGGAAATTAAGTAATTAGTTGTTTTCAGGAACTACAATTTCTAAATTAAGTGTGATGACTAGTATTAATTTATAGTTAATGGTTGAGTGCTTTGTACCTTCTAAGCACTCAATAACATGATTGATTGATATGTCACTTATAAAATAAAGAGTAATATTTACGAAGTAATTATACAAATAATATGTGAGTGGGAAAACTCCAGGCATCTGAAGATCCTATTGAAATAGAAAACAAATAACAACAGTAATAACCCATACCTTCTCTGTGTCGATGCCTTTTGACATGGACCATGTTGAGACAATATAATCCATGACTCGTTCACTAAGGCCTTTGGGAACCTGATAGAGTTTCAGAAAGTCCCGTACATTATTCAGCATCTCATGGTATCGGTTGGTATTGGCATACATTTGCTGGAAAATTGTGGTAACATTTCCAAAAATAGTTGCATAAAGAAGAGCTGAAAGAGAAGAAATGATGAAAATAAAACAAATATCCCAAGTGCAAAAAGTAATGTGAATATAGGCCCAATAAATGAATACTTTGACAAAGATGTCTTTACAAACTTTGAGGTTTAATGCATGCTAATCCCTGAACAGTGCTGGAATGTAGTATTCATGTAGTAAATGTAGTAGATTTTGTGAAGAATTAAATGATCTAAAGTTATAATTTCCCTAAGAAATTCTAGCCTTATGACTAAAGTTACCTTCTAGCCTTGTCCTTCTGAATGAAGCCTAAAAAAATTGAATTTTCCAGGGACTGATAATCCAGTTTAGAAATGTATGCTTTTTTGTACTGTTTGCTCCTTCCAGCTTTTGGAGTAATACTTCCCTACTTATGAATATTTTTGACAGAACATAAGAAATATAGAAAATGAAGACAAATTAAAATGTTCTAGTTTTAGAAGGTTTTGAAGAAAAACAGTCTTTAAATTAACATTAAAATAATACTTGGAAAGTGCCTAAAACTTCAAGTTATTAAACTCATGTCAGTATGTCAGTGTTGAGAGCTTTTCGATTCCATCATTTAATTAAGAGTAAAGCCAGCTTGCAGACCATTCATGTTTATCTACAGAATCCTATAAACGAGATAGGGTTTTGTAATGCTCCTGACTATAACCCTCTCCCTCAACCTATAATTTAACAATACTTTTCTCACCAAATCTGGTTAGGCTACTAATGTTTACCTGATCTTATAAAAGCTTTGAAAAGCAGATGAGTTCAGCCCAAATTGAACATACCCCCAAATCTACACCACCCCCACTCTATCCTGTCCCTTTGGTTTCATTCTCTTTTTAACACTAAGATCTTTTTAAAGGAGGCAGTACTTTACCTTAATATTCAGTAAACAAATGTTTAGTAACCATGTACATTCCGTAAGCATTTAACAAATAAGTAGAATATCAAACAATAATTATTTCCATTCTACATCCTCCAAGCATTTGAAAAATTACTCTTCTAAAAAAAGCATGGGCTCTTTCATTTTGCCATTTCATCAACCAAAATCCCATTTGATGGAGATGGTATAAAATCAAGCTAGTGAAAAACTTCCAGTAAAGATAGCATAGTAGGTAGACACTGTGCTTGGCTCCTCTCATAATCACCTAAAAATTGTAACAAAACTTACAGAATAATCATCATTGGATATCACTTGAGATCTGGCTGAACAGAAGTCCTACAACTGGAGACACACATAAGAGGCCATCTTAAGACTGATAGGAAGAGCCGAGCTGTGAAATGGGCTGGTCCCACAACAGTGTGTGGTGACCAAGAATCAGAAATGCTATGTTGGCTGCAGAGGTTCCCCCAGAGGAGTGAGGGGTCCCAGCCCACATGGGGCTCCCTAGCCCAGGGTTCCAGTGCCAGGAAGAGAAATTCCCACCACCTCTAGCTGGAAAAACCAACAAAATTTGTGGTTGAGTAAGATGGAGAGCTGCAGGAGTTACAGATATTTCTCTTAAAGGGCCTACACACAGACTTACTCTCTAACAGGCTCACTTGCTCTGAGCTCTAGCACTGGGGCAGCTGTTCAACAACTGTCAAGGATATATGGGGAGGAACTAAATTGTCTGGCTTCAGGGCAAGGGCTGGAGAGGCAGCTTTCTCCCAGAAAGAAGCATTGGCAGAATCCATTGTTCTTTTGTTGGGCCCTCCTGGCAGGCAGCTGCCATATCTGAGTCTCCCTTAACCTAGCTAACACAAGTTTCCCCACCCAGGCGATTCCCTGAGATCCCATCCCTCCCAACTTGTGGGCCCACCCAAACCACCTCCAGTGGCTTTTAAATACAAATGACCTATCTTAGACCATATTGCAGATTTTCTTAAAATCTTTCAAAGGTTCACAAAACCCAAACAAGCAGCATCTGGCCTCTGCATGCTCCATACCTCTTGTTGAGCAGCTCTAAGCCTTGCATCAGTGGCATCTGGCCTCAGTTTGTGGCCTGGCCTCTCGAGACACCTCTAAGCCCAGCACAGGTGGTGGCCATCTGCGAAATGCATTGTGACTTTTCCCAGGTGGCCCCAGGCAGTGCACAGCCTACAGCTGAACTTGGCCTGTGGTGGGACCCTTCCCTAGAGGCCCTGGGGCCAGCATTTGACCCAAGCTGGAATACCACTTGAGGCTACATCCAAGGACAACATACCCAAAGAGCAGAGTGAGCAGGCATGAGAGCCCTGCTGGGGCTCCACAGGACACCTACCACATAAGGCTACTCTACTAAGACCAGGAGTCTTAGGAGCCTTACCTAAAACACAGAAACAAACACAGGAAAGCAATAAAAATGGGAAGACAAAGAAACATGTACCAAATAACAGAACAAAACTTCAGAAAAATAAACAAAATGGAGATAAGCAATCTACCAGATGCAGAGTTCAAAACACTGGTTATAAGGATGCTCATTGAACTTAGGGGAAGAGTAGAAGAACTCAGTGAAAACTTTAACAAAGAGATAGAAGATATAAAAAAGAAGCAGTCAGAAATGAATACAATAATTGAAAGAAGAACACATTAGAGGGAATCAACAGTAGATTAGATGAAGCAGAGAATCACATCAGTGACTTGGACAATAAAGTAGCAGAAAACACCAAATCTGAACAACAACAAGAAAAAAGAATCCCAAAAATGAGGATAGGCTTCTAGGACAACAACAAGTATACCAACATACATATCACAGGGGTACCAGAAGGAGAAGAAAGAGGCAATAAATTAAAAATCTATTTGAAGAAATAATGACATAAAACTTCCTTAACTTGGCAAAAGAAATAAACACACAGGCCAAGAAGTGCAGAGAGTCCCAAACAAGGTGAACCTAAAGAGGCTTACACCAAGACATGTCATAATTAAAATGCAGAAGTTTAAAGACAAAAAGAGAATCTTAAAAGCAGAAAGAGAAAAGCATCCAGTTACCAACAAGAGAGCTCCCGAAAGATTGTGAGCTGATTTCTAAACAGAAACTTTGGAGGCCAGAACGGACTGGGATAAAGTATTCAAAATGATAAAAAGTAAGCAACAAATTACCCAGCAGAGCTATCATTTAGAATCTAGGGACAGATAAAAAGCTAAAAGAGTTCATCAAAACCAAACTAGAATTTAAAAAAATGTTAGAGGGATTTCTTTAAAAAGAAGAAAAAAATAAAAAAATATAAATAATAAAATGGCAATAACTCATATCTAACAGCAATTACGTTACATGTGAAAGGATTAAACACTCCAATCAAAAGAAAGGGCAGCTGAAAGAATAAGACCTTATATATGCTGCTTAAAAGAGAATCACTTCAGATTGAAACACACACACACACACAGAGTAAAACTAAAGGAATGGAAAAAGGTATTTCATAAAAATGGCGGGGGGAGCTAGGGTAGTAATACTTATACCAGACAAAATAAGACTTTAAAACAAAAGCCATAATAAGAGATAAAGAAGGACCCAGTAATCCCACTTCTGGGTATTTATCCAAAGAAACCCAAAATTCTGCTTTGGAGGGACATGTGAATCATATGTTCATTACAGCATTATTTACAATTGCCAAAATATGGAGCCAAACTGAGTGCTCATCAGTGGATGAATGGATAAAGAATTGGAACATATATGCAATGAAATATTATTCAGCCATAAAAAAATATTTAATAAAAGAATGACATCTTGCCATCTGCAAAATAAATGGACCTAGAATGTATTGTGCTGAGTGGATTAAGTCAGAGAGAGAAAGGCAAATGCCATATGATTTCATTTACATGTGGAATCTAAAGAATAAGCAAACAAAACAGAAACAAACTTATAGATACAGAGAGCATTTTGAAGGTTGCCAGATAGGAGAGGGTTTAGGGATGTGGGTGAAAAGTGGAAGGGACTGAGAATTACAAATTGGTATTTACAAAAGAGTCATAGGAATATAAAGTATAGCACAGAGAATAGTTAATAATATTGTAATAACTACATGGTGTCAGATGGATACTAGACATTAGGGTGTTCTCTTGTTAAGTCATATAAATGTCTAATCACTATGTTGTACACTTGAAATTAATATAATATTGTATGGCAACTATAATTGAAAAATTAAAAAATTATTTCAAAATAATCAAGCTAGTGAAATATCTAAAGATCCTTAACATATTTTCAGAAAATCATTTGTTCTTTTTTAAGAACAATTTTTCTCTGAGTACAACAAATTATAATCTCACAACAGGAAGCTATAATTTTATAAACATTCAGTTAATTTTTTGCTGTCGCTTATTTTGTTTCCAGTACAGACAATTTTCAAGATAGATAATATTTTGTTAAAGATTGAATAAGAAAACTATAGTGCTGATTTCTCAACTGGGTCTTTAAGCCTTTAAATATTTATACTTAAAAACAAAACAAAACAAAAAAATAGAGATAATCACAGACTTAACATCTCTATTTCACTACTGTGGTATTAAGAAAGACAAATAGATATAATGTGAACAAATGATGGAAAAAATATAAAACAAATATGGAATTTCACATTTTCAGAAAAAAATAAAATAATTTGTTTTTAAAATAATAAGTATTTAAAGAAATAATGCTACAATCATGTTTTTTTAATAGTGCTCAGCTATTCTAAGTTGACAATAAATATCACAGAACTACCTATTATTTTGACATATTTAACTTGTTTGGCTCCCTAAGATGCTTGCAATATGCTATATTTGCCAAAGCATCTCACTACTGGTTTTTAGTGTAAAAAATTACCATGCATTTTATCTTTTTGGATACCTTAAAAATGCACATATTTTGCTGAAATGAAAAGTTTAATCACTAAAATATGAAGAAAACTACCAATGTATTATAAGTTTGCCTGATTAATAAGTGAAGACTGTAATCAACATCTCAATAAGTTTGGCATATTTACAAAGATATTCACTTCTGACTCTTATTTTCATGTGAGTATGGAAAGGATTAAACAAGGTCATAATTTAAGGTAAGAGATCATTTATATTGTATATGTTTAAATTTTCTTTTTTACTTTAAAATAATTTGCAAAAAGAGTACAGGAAGTTATCATGTAGTCACATGCAGCTTCTCTCAATGATGACATACCCTCTGCCCTGAATTACAGACACACATATCTTCTTGGATGCCTAATAGCTGTTCAAGTCAGCCATGTCCAAAAAAGAACTCTTAATTTACAACACACTCTTCTCCAACAGCCAAAGGCACTTTTTCATCTCTGTAAATTGCAAAGCCATGCCTAGTTGCTCAGACAAAAAACTACAAAGTCATCCTTCAATTCACTCTTTGATTCATCTCCTACATCTAATCCATCAACAATTCCTGTTGGCCCTACCTTCAAAATGTAGCCTCAAATCAATCACTTCTCACTATCTCTACCAGCACCCTCTCATAGTCTTTAACAGTATTCGCTTTTCCACTTACTAGCTTTGTGTCTTTGGACCTGTTTCTAATACTCTAGATTTCTACACCCTCACTTATTCACTTCAGTATTCACAAAGAGGTTGTGTTAAAAGCAATAACTCATATAAAACAAGTTAAAAAACAGAATGCAGTAGGAGAAAGCATCCATGAAATTTTACATATCATCATCATCATCATCATGATCATCATGAAAATAGCTTCCAAATAATTAATTTTTCATGCAACAGAAATAATATATATAAATAACATATATCAATATGTATTAATAATATATCTAAATAATATATAAATTAACGTTGGCCTTCCTCCACTTAAAACATTTTCCATTATACATAGACTTAAATTCAACATAGTCATGGTCCAAGGATACATATAATCAGAGCACTGCCTCCCTCACTGATTATAATTTCTACCAGCCATTCCCTCACTCCTTTTGCTCCATGCTAGCCTTCTTGGTATTACTCAAACATTCTAAACCCATTCACTGTTCAGGGCCGCTTCACTACCTGTTCCTTCTGCCTAAAATACTCTTCTGCAATATCTTCACCTAGTTTATCTCCTTTCTTCATTCAGATCTCTGCTCAATATCCCAACTCATCACAGAGTCCTTTGTAGATCACCTGTCTAAATATTCTCTTCTTCCAATATTACTCTCCATTCCCTTACTATGTTCTTAATCTTATTTATCACTACTTTAATTTACATTACATATTAATCTGCTTGTTTATTATCTATCTTGGCAACTAAAAATGCAAATTCCATGAGTTGCAAGCATGGGCCTTGTCCATTTTGCTCACTGTTTTATTTCCAGAACACAGACCAGTTCCTGGAACATAGCAGATGTTCAGATATTTTTTTCCAGCAAATTCACATAACAAAAACCCAGGAAATAGTTATTCAGAAACATTTTTTTCCTACAGGTAAGACAAAAACATAGAAGGAATACACATTGTTAATGCAGGTAGGAGAATGAAATATTGAGAAACCCAGGTGATACATGCCCTTACCATATTATGATAATATATAAATTGGGAAGGCCTACTGTCATTCATCAAACATGTATGTCCATGCTTGGCCTGGCCAGTTTTGTAGAGGCCTATTATATAATTTTATACTTTGAATGGAATATCAGATAGTCAGTTCACCTACTTTAATAATATTAGGCTAACTTGTTAAAATTTGATGAGCCCCTTATAATATGCTCTTCTGCAGACTTTTAGGCTTAAAACAAGCTAATTTTATAAACATCACATTTAAAGTTTTGGTAATTCTGGCATACACACCAGTAAATGTCTTTTATAAAAAATCATTATATTTTCCTTATTCACCAAAGGGATTATTTTGAAGATAATTAGTAGATAAAATATGGCTACAAATTCCCTGACATCCCTTCCATTGTAAGGCAGGGTTTATATCCCTTCTCCCAGAATCCAAGAACACTCTAACTGCTTTACAATTAGAATATGGTAATATTATCATATTACAGTATCTGGGCCGAGGTCTTAAGAAACTAGAAACTTCCAATTCCTCGCTTTAGAATACCTGCTTTTGGAATCTTGCTTCCATGTTGTGAAAAACCCAAGAATTCTTCTAGAGAGGCCCACATGGAGAATAATCAAGGTCCATGGCCAATAGCCTTGGTTGAGCTCCCAGCTCAGCACAGGCCTTAAACTTAGCAATTTAAAATACTGACATGAGAAGACATTTCTGGTAACACTATGGCTACACAAGTGATACAATCATCACTTCTCTATTTATATTCATATTTAATAATCATAGTTAAAACAAAAAGAAAAATGTTCCATCAATCTATAATTATATGTGCAACAAATAACTTGTATATGGCTGAGCCAATTAAGAAGTAGATTTTTCAGACCTATTCAAGCCACCCCCAGCTGATACCACATGGACTAGAAATAAGGCATGTCCTCCTGCACTACATAAATTGCAGGTTCATGAGTAAAATAAATGATTGTTCTTATTTAAGTCACTGAGGTTGATTATGCAAATATAATAATAAACCCTAATAAAGACAAATTGATTCTCAACTGGATGGGGAACTTAGGGAGGAAGATAGTGAGCTCTTTATGGATGCATATCTGAGCCCAATAGTATACTCTGAAAAAATACTTTTCTGAATATTTTATATATTTTATATTTTAAATAAAAAACACCTACTTTTCAAAAAGAGACATAGGTTAAAAGATTGAATAATGTCACTAAGTTGTTGTTTGTGTCCATGAGTCTCTGTTTGTCTTGTTCATCAGTTTAGTGGTTACCAGGGCAAAGGGGTGCAGATAAGGGTAAGGGGGGTCAAATATAAGATGATGGAAGGAAATTTAACTTTGGGTGGTGAACACAATATAATATACATATGACATATTATTGAATTGTACACTTGAAATCTATGTAATTTTATTAACCAATGTCACCCAAATAAATTTTAAAAGACTGAATAATGCTATAACACAAATCACAGATTTAATTATTCATTCAAGCATTATTGCATTTAGTAGGTATACTGAATATCTATTACATGCCAGCCACTACACTAGTCACTAGTGATTCAATGATAAACAAGATATAACCCTTACTCTCAAGTAGTATCTACTACTTCTTACAAAAAGCTATTAGTCTTTAATTCTATAAAATCTCATTCTTTGAAAGAAGAGTAATGATTTCTTCTTTTACACAGTTTACAAAAGTCCACAAATGAACTTATAGCTATTTCAAGTATATAAACTATAGTTTATTTCTCATAGTTAAACAATTTGTAGAGCCAAAAATCTATATTCAGCTAATTGATTGTACCTCAGCCTCCACTCCTATGAGCTGTTCATGATAACAGATAAGATGATGATATCCAGGTCTCTTAAGACCTTATGTTCATCAGTCACTTCATTTTGTTGGCTCCTTAGGTCAAGCTGCATCCATTCATCTCCTTATCAATAATGTGGATTTTTTAGACATTTTGTCCCTCCCTGTTCATGATGACATCTGACATTTACTTTACCCAATTATCTTTCTTTTATAAATCTTGGCAAGCAATCATTGGCTCTAGATTGAGCAATTTACAATATTAATATGAGAATGCATTTCTGGTAACCTTTCAAGCCACATAGGTGGTTCAACCATCATTTCCCTCTTTATTTGTATTCACTAAAGTCCACCTTTAATAATGGTATTTAAGGTGTGGAAGTAAAATGTTCCATCAACCTGTGATTGTATGTGTTGCATACAGCCTCTTAAAACATTTGAAATGACTCCAGTTGCCTTTACAACAAAGTGAAGAAGCTGATCTTCAGAAATCTCCAATTTTAAAGTCTTACTCTCCTTTCCGCTCTCTCATAATGGCTTCTGATTTCCCTAGATGCTCCTTTGTAATCACCTATAATGTAGACGCCCTCTAGGCATCCACATATGAGCCAGACATTTTTTTTTCTTTTCTAGCCTTCACTTAATCTATGCCTCCATTCCATGTAGTGCTTGAACTGTGCCAATTATCCTAGAACTAATCTCATTAACTATTTAAAGTGTTAACTATTGAAAACTATTTAATATACTATCCCTCTCAGAAACGTTGGAATTTTAAAGGGGAAATTCCAGGCATTACAAATTGATTGAATCATTTTTTTAATTAATTGTCAAATCATGGGTAAAGTTGGGATGCAGAAAGGACAATTTTTAGAACTTACCAAATTATAACAATATTGGACAGATTTCACCAGCTTGCAGCTCATCCCACGATTACCGTAACAACTGACTCCATCAAAATAGTATCAATAATTAAATGGAAATGCTTATTAATATCATTTCCTACATATCCTAAGGAGTCACTTAATTTTAAGAAATTAATCATGAACCTATGTCCATCAATTACCAATATAAGCCCAAAGATGTTAGAAAGGGAGGTGGATGAATGGAAAGATGTACAGGATTATTCATTCCAAAGAACTCCAAGAAATTGAAGTATTAGTATAAACAAAGAATCAAAGGATCAAAATAGCTTCATCTTCACTTTATCCTTCTCTTATAGTTATTTTATCTTTCATGCTAAATAAATCAATATTCTTTATTCTTTATAATACAGCACAATTCATTTGACTTCTAATAAATTAGTACCTTCACATTGCTTGTATAGCTATAGAAGTTTTTGCAACTTTGATAAAGATGAACAGGGTGATACAGAACAATACTTCTGAAATCTGAGGAACGATAATTATAGATGCTCAATGAACAGTGACCTCATCATTTCAGACTTATTTATTATGAGTCAAACAAAAGCTCCCAAAATATATCAACCAGAGACAACCAAAGATTAAAATGTATGTTATCTTTAGAGGTCCTCAGCAGCTGATACAAAGGCTACCTTAGTCACTACAAAAGTACTTAGCAGGGAGCTCAAGTGTCTTAAGTACTGAACACAGTCTCCTATGAGGGTTCTCCTAGATATGCCAAACTTGGGACACTGGTCATTCTTTTTCATGTTTCTAAGGAATTCTAAAACCAGCTTAGAAAGAGGCAAGGAGAAATGTGAGGAGTTTGAGAAATGAAAAGGCACATAGAAACTGCTGGTCATGCAGAGTCACTCAGAGATGCCAGAAGGAAAAGGGAATACTTTCATTTCGACATTATTTTTTGACAATCATAATGGCAAAGAATGACTAAAACTTTAGGTGACTACAAGTGACTAATGAAAAATAAGATATGCTTGTAACAGTGATACAAAGATGGGAAAGGGTCAGCATGAACATAAGGAGCAGAATGCCAACTGAAAAAGATAGCATAATGAATTTTTTTTTTTTGCAATTAAAAAGATTTTGTTTTTTATTTTCTATGTCTAAAAGTTGTGACTGACTGTATTTTTGGCACTTCTTTTTTGTTTCTATTTCTTTTTCCTCTATGTTTGGAGAATGTATATTTTCTACTATCTCCATTTGTACACACATACGAGCATACACGCACACAGAGAGTTCAAATATAATGTGATCTGATGAGTAGATGATAACATAAGTTGCATTTTCCAGGATACTTATAATTCTTATATTGTATTTTTTGTTTAAAAAAAAACTCAAAAATACAAAATAAGAAAACTGCAATGATGAGATTTAGATACTGTAGCAGCCCAATGATTTGATGCAGAGATTTTCCTATGTACTTCAAATTATAAGATGCAAAGATCTACTTGTTTTATCAGTTGTAAGTCAAGCATTATCAGCTACAGAGGAAAAAAAGAGATGATACAGCAAGTCCAGAATTATTTCACTATGGTAAAAATGAAATTTTTCAAAAGTTATGGCTATTCTGTGTTTATTTGGTACTAGATACACATTTTAATTGCTTTTCTTTCTTTTTTTATTAAAGTTATTTGGGGTGCATTGGTTAATAAAATTATATAGGTTTTGAGTGTAGAATTCTATAATACATAATTTGTATATTGCATTGTATGTTCACCATTCAAAGTTAAATTTCTTTTTGTCACTATATATTTGACCCATTTATTCTTATATACTTCTTTTCAATAAAGATACCTGCAATCATTTTTCTAATTTTTATGAAAATGAATATGAAAAGAAGCAATAAATAGAGAATATTAAATCACTTACTCTTTCTATACATCTATATATCTGTATAGTATGTTTTACCATTATGCTTACATTAATATGAAAGAATTAAATATAATACTTAAAATAATGCTGAAATACCTTTAAACCAAAACATATGTATTATTTATCCAAGATCCAAAGAATGCAGAGGCACTGCCAACAACCTCAACAAATTGTTGGGGATCCTAAGAACAGTGCCGTAGAATGGACAAGAGCTTCTTGTATCCTCTGAAAAACAGCATCATTACCTATCTTCTGCTGACTCTGAATATAATTTATTCTTGCTTCCAAAACTTTTTCATGCAGTTCCTTCATAGTGAATCTCAAAATATGACTACAAATTATTTCTCTTTTGGCATGCACATTTCTTTGCAATAAGACTTTATTGCATCTTCCACCAAAATCTATTTCCTTTCATCTGTGCTGGCTTTGTGACTTCATTTTTCTCAATAGAATGTGGCAGAGATTATATTATGCAACTTCCCAAGCTAGACCTTAAGGGAACTTCCATGTTTGACTTTCACTCTCTTCTAATGTTGCCTTGAGACCACCATTCCTGAAGAAACTTGATTGTACTGAGGAACAGTAAGGATAGAAAGAAATCTAGCTATCCATGTCATTCAGGGGGAAACCAAGCCCCTAGCTGAGGTGCCAACTAAATGTAGCTGCTTGTGGGAGCCCAAGTACAGGGAGCAAAAGAACCAGCATGGGAACAAAAGAACCAGTTGTCCAGTTAACCAACAGGATCATGAGAAACAATGAATCATTGCAGTACTGTCACTATGTTTTGGAGTCATTTCATACATAGCAATAGATAACTGATACATCTCTCCCCCATGAAAGCCTTCCCTGTTGCTTCATCCTTCCTAAATCCCAGCGACTCGCCAGGGCTCATTATTTCCTTCATAAAACCTTTTGATTCTTCCAGGTCAAGAAATTGATTGTATACTTTTACAACATCTACTAATCCATCACACCTCAAAACAGTAATTATGTGCCTTGTTTTATCTTTTTAAATTCCTTTGTATGGGTAGATATATCTTGTTATGAATATAATGAAGTTCTTGAAAGCATGTATCTTTAAACTTCTTTAAATTTGTCTATCGACAGCATAGTTCTGAACACATAACTTCTGAATACATTGAAAAATAGAAGTTGAAATAAATTGAAAAGATTTTCACGTGTAGCAAAGTATATGGCAAGCATATAAAAACTGTCCCAAGTCAAACCTGACTGAGCATAGCATCAAAATAGTCTGACTTGACAGTCTGAAGAAATGGAAGAAGTAAAATTTTCATTAAAAGGTTCAAAATCACAAAGGCTATGGCTATAGTGAAAATTACCTATGAATCAATTCCAAGAATATTAAAATTGGGAACATCAATTGTTAAAACTTAGTAGTTTATAAAAAAGAAATATACAGCATATTATAATATTGTAGAAAATGACTTCATCAGAAAATAATCAAGATTTGCCTGTACAAGTACAGATCAAAAATTCAAATTGTGTGTCTTCTGAAGAGAAGTGTCTGTTCATGTCCTCTGGGTGGTGAATAAATGTGATATATATATATGATACTGTTGAATTGTACCCTTGAAACTTATTTAATTTTATTAATCATGTTACCTCAATAATTTTTAATTAAAAAATTCAAATTGTGCCATTTGGCCTAATGATTTCATTTCTTGGAAGTTTTATACTACTTTAGCATTATAAAATTAGAAAACAAAAATGTCCACTGAAGTATTGTTTGTGATTTTTAAAAAAATAATGTTTAAGAAATAAAGATTTTGTGAGACAAATGATGGCACAACAATGCAATTGAAACCATTAAGATGATGATAGTGATGTCTGGGCATAGATCTGAAAAAATTAATGGCATATTTTCTTTTAGAAAAAAAACATGTTACTAAATTCCCTCTTTGTAATATTATATGTATCTGTGAATGTGGGGGGTCGGTGGGCAGGGAATGATTTATCAGTATACACAGAAACATGATTAGGAGGTTATTTATAAAATGTTAACAGTTGCTATGTTCGAGCAATAGAATTTGTGATGATCTTTATGTTCTTTAAATTTTTCCACGCTATTTAATTTTTTTGCAATAAGCATATACCATTTTTATAAAAAGAATAAGTTATTTGCATTTTTAGAAACACTGAGTTATAAAACTTCATAGTTACTATTGTAATCCTCACTATAAATATAAGGAAATGAATTCTGACCTGAACATCAATTTCAACAATATAACCTAACATCGTGTTGGCTTTAAGATTGATATTACAAATAATAATCATTCTGTCTTATAGCAGACCTGTTCTAGCCAATGCTGGTTGCTTACCAGTCACTGGTTCAACCAAAAGTTCTTAAGTATGAACAACAGATCGCAAAGAATTAAGTACTTTCAGGGCCAAGAATGTAGACCAAATACAAATAGAATGCACCCCTTATATGATACATATTAAGAGATGTTCCGGGCCCATCACTAAACTGGGATATGCTTAGTTAGGTACAGAAAAGGAGCCCTTAAATCAGCTATGGTTGCCACATTACCAAAGCAGCCATTTCGCACAGCAGAAAAGAAAATTTACTGACTAATATCTCTATAACATAAAAGAAAAATTTTAGTTTTCTTTGCTTATGCATATTCACTATGATACACTATTATACACTATGATACATATCAACATTAATTAGGCATTGATCTTTATTTTGAGAGAATAAAATATTCAAGAGAACCGAATATATATTTAGTGATGGAATGAAATTTCTAATCACTGAATCTTAGAAGGCAAAATGCCCAGGGAACATGAGTAATACAAACCCAACATTTATAATCTCCCCATCACCAAACTCAAATTGTACATTAAGGCATTACTGCATCCATTTGCCTTCCACCACAATCTAGTTGAGATGCTCTGCTATAACTTTGTAAAGGCTGGTTCCACCTTCAGTTGAACTCCTCCTTTTATTTTCTCAAATATTAAGGTCATCGCACTGAACTCAGGAACAAATAAATGCACTTTGTCAGCAATTTCTGAACCTTTTCTTTAAAGCTCTGGGCAGAGTGACCTGTTCAGGTCCACAGATTCAGCTGCTTGTAACTATGTTCCTGTTTTCCTTCTAATCTGGAAGCTCTAGTAAACATCAAATTTCCAAGCCAGATAAACAGCATTTTTTTTTGTGGTGGAGTGTAGACTTCTATTTTGGAGCTGAGAAGGGAGATGTACATTTCCATAATGTACATAATCTATAGAATCTTGACATATTGCAGATGTAAAAAAGTTACAACTTTTTAAAGAGAAACTCAGAATGATTTTATCAGGGAGACATTTTGGTCAAAAGAACCACTGGTCTTCTCAGGTCCATAGCTGGCTCCTCTGTATAGGGCTCCTTTATGAAATCAATTACCATCAGTTTTTCATTCTGCCTTCAGAATAGCCTCTTTCCTATCAACATCTCAGCATCTAGTCTTATCATCCTGTGGCTAGGTTACAACAAGAGCTCCCTAACTGTTCTCCTTATCTCTAGTCTCTTTTATAATATAGTCTGCATATGGCCACCAGGCAGAGATTCCTAAAATACTAAAACTCGATGATTTTCTTTTCCTCCTTAAAAAATGTTTAGTGTATACACATAGCCTATAAGGTAAAGGTACTCTGAAAGAACCTGTAGGATCTAAACAATGGGGAAAAGTTTCTATCTGCCAGACTCAGTGCTTTGTATTTTTTTCTTTAAGTTAATTTAACACTTCCCTGCCTAGACTCTGAGCCATTGGAAGGAAGAAACTATATCCTTAACTTCTTTTCCGAACAAATGAGAGTTTTACTCAGTAAATAAATTTTAAAAGTTAATTTCTACTGGCTATATATAAAGGGATCTGAAGTTTTTTTCTGACTATGTAAGTATAACAGAGCATTAGCATGACCGTATCTCTCCAGTTGCCTGTATGGTGTAGGCATTTTAAATTTTCATGTACAATGCATAGCAAACAGTTCATCAAGGGAAAGGCAATATCATCTTTGAATAAATTTGTTCTTTAAGCTCTTTAAGCAGGACCAGTATCATTTACTTCCTTCATAACCTTCAAGAATAACTAGAATGTTCTTCAACAAAATGGGTTACCAACAAAAGTTGCAGATTAACATAAAAAAAATATAATAGCTGACCTAGATTCTGTCCCTTGTTTGATGAAATGATAAAAGTAGTTGTGTGAAGACAGAAGACTTTTTAAATTGTGTGTACACTATAAAAACTTCTAAGAATGGTATTTTAGTCATTTTATAATTATAATTAGGCTTTGTTTGCATTTACCAATAGTCAGGATGTTCACTGACATATCAAAAACACAATGTTTTTAAGTACTTACTGTGCATAAACACAATGCTAAGCACTATGGGAGACACAGAGATGTACAATTTTATATACATGTTTTTATTTTTTAACTAATACTTGAAACTGGTTGTAAAATTCTTGAAATTTTTTCATATTCCTTAAAAATATTCTAAATTATGTGTCACAAAACTGATGAAATATTAGCACAATAAGAAGACTGATCACTAATAATAATACATTTGGGGAAATGCTCTGAAGGAGTCAGTCAGGACAAAACTAAACAGGTTGATTTTACTTTCCTACTGAAACTGTTCTACATTAAAATCTCGGATTAGCCTCACCATCTCTGACTTAAAGTTGCCCTTAACAATTTTCATTACTCTTTTCCTTTTAAATAGTTCCATGTTCTTCACTATTAGGACACACTGCTCCTCTACTGGCTCATCTTCCCCCTTACCTAAGTGCCTGTACAATGAATCATTAAAACCAGCACTTTTTTGAGAATAAAAGACAGCTCCTTTAATAGTTATGCTAAGACAACAGGAGGACTATCCCAGTTAAACCAAGGACACTGGGTCATTCCACTGTTATTCCAATTCCTCTCTCCACAGCCCCCTATACTACAAGAGCCAAAGTCTACAGGCTCCTGATGATTATTTGCATCAGAGATCACACCCTAACAAAATCTGTCCATTCATGAGATTTCAACTAATATCTGAAATCAGATGGCTTCCTGTTTATATGCCCTACCATCCCATGTTGCAAGTGCCTACATAATCACTTTATTTGGATGACTGCATCCCTCGAACTGCCTGATGTGAGGCCTAAAAGGAACCATTTTTTTTTTCCTCTGGAATATCACTCTTCTCAAAATTCCTTTTTACATTCATCCGAATGAGTGTAAAGTATAAAAACAAGGCTCTAGAAGCTGAAACTACTAATTTTTTAAATTTTATTTTATTTTTTACTGAGACTGAATGCAGACTAATTTAGCTGACCCTGAGATTTAAAGTGAACAGTGAATTTTGAAAGTTATATGAGTGAGATGAAACAAGTATTTTCTAGGGAAGGCAAGATGAGTTAGTTAAGATATAAGGAATTTGAACTGATGATATAGTCCAAAATTTGCAAGCTGTACTCTATTGAAACACTACAATTCTCTGTGATGGTAATAGATGTTTGTCTAAAAAAGTCAGTTCTGGATCAAATAAGTTTCATATTAGTTCTCCCTAAGAGTCCCAGTTCACATTAGTGTATCACAATGCATATTAGCATATCAAAAGTTCTGAGAAAACTTGCAATAGACACCATATTTTATACTTGTTTGTTCCTGACATCCTTTTTTTTTTTCATTAAAAACCTTGAACATTTTACATATCTCCATGGGGAATCATTTTACAATCACTTGCAGCAGGCTGGAGGGAAGTGGTACAGATATTGGGGCATATGAGAGACTGCTGCCACAATCCCAGGGTGTTAATGCAAGCCAGCAACTGAAAAACCTATTTTAGCAAATCTAAAACCTGATAGTGCTACATCAACTAGTGTCACAGAATGATGTAGAGAAGAAACTAGTCATGAAAAGTAATGCTTTTCTGAAGAAAAAGCAAGAGTAGGAGTGCCAGATGGCAAGGCCAAACTTGAAATGACCAAAAAGTAATCCAGATAGTGGCAGAGAGCAAGGTGAAGGACAGTACACATAAGTTAGCAGCACTAGACGCTTTCTCTACCCAACGCTTGTTGGATTTTCAGGCATAGATTCTCTGCATTCCTCTGCCACTATTCTTTGTAAGTTTTAAAGTGACATTCCCTAATTGAGTTTTAAGACAGTGTTTGATGAATAGGAGTATGATGCTATTTGAAAAAAGCTTACTTTTGTGGGTTTAGACAAGTTGTACTAGAGTGAGAAAGAGACTAAAAACAGGAAAATAAGGTACCAGGTTGGTCACCATCTCTGTGAAGAGGAAATAATGAGGATCAGAAATAGAGCAGAGGCTAACAGATATGCCAAAAGACATGAGAAAGAAGCAGCAAGACAGAGTACCTGAACCCTAACACAGTTATATTATTGCCGTCTTAGAAGGCCTGGGAAGGGTCAGCTATATCTTGGCACTCTGCATATTCAGTCTGTAATGTCTTCCTGTTTATTTGTACCTTTCCAATTCTTTTTTGTAAATCACTTCAGTTGTATACCTTTAGTTTCTTTACATAAAGTATAAAATTACTGTAGACTAGATAATATGTTTTCCATAAATTGTGTATTTCTTAGGAGAAACCTGTGCATTGCTTGCAGCAATAAATTAACTCATGCTAAGCATGCACTGTAAGCATGCATTTTATATATGACTGGACACTTCTTTTAAAAATAATCTACCTGTGTTTAAACAGAATTGGATCTTTTAACAAATAATCACCAAGAGATTGTTATGTATGAGATGATCTCATTATTAAATTAGAGAAACAAACCTACATGATCATATATGAAGACATGAAAAAATTAATTATCTGAAAAGTTAAAGGGCTAAATATATTATTCCACTTATGATTCCTGTGAACTATGATTCATAGAAACTATGAATATTTTGGCTACAAAAACTTTCTACTCTCAGCTTATCATTAGGAGTTGGCTAAAAAATAAAAGTTCACCGCCTAGAATGAATAGAGCTAAAACAAACCTGTTAGGTCAATCAACCAAAATGACATTGATTTAATATGTTTGAAAGGTTTTAATTACTGATTTGATAAAATTATCCTCCTCCATCTAATTTGCAAGGCTGTGTGACCAATGAAACACTATGTTTCCTAGGAAATACTACATGATATACTGCTAAATTTCTTTTCTGTCTCCCATATTACCAGGTTTCCTTCTTTTCTAATAACACTTTATAGCAAATGTTCACCTTTTCAATAAATCATTATTGCCAAGATCTGACGTGTATAGAATAAAGCCATACCAAGTTCATTCCACTGGGCACATCAGTGTGGCAGAAATGTCAAGTATAATAAGTATGTGATAAAAAAGATCTTCAGGGCTCCTGTCAGGTAGTACATAACTTGACAGTACATTAAAACTGGATATTTACATGAAGAGGTTGGGTGAATGAGGCTGACAGCTGTCGTTAACACTTTAAGAACAACAAATATGCCACCTAAGGTTTCCCAGTTTTCACAGATTGCAGGTGCTTTCACATTCCATTTAATTCTTTTAATGAATATGGGGTTTAGGCATTACTCCCCACTTAGGGGTGAGAAATCTATCTCACCTCCACATCCATATTTCCTCTGCCCTGGTTTAGGCACTAATCATCTCTCAGCTAAGTTACTGACAGCTTCCTTACTGACATCTTTGCCAGTGATCACGCTCTGCCTGTAAGAACTGAGTAATAGGCTTTTCTGTGGGGACAAAAGAACCTAAAATCTCAACTGCTTAACAATAACCAATTTTTACTTGTAGTTCACATCTACAAGGTAGATGTGGATCACACAGTTCTTTGGTTTTACCAACATATAGCCCTAAAATGTGGCTCTTCCTAAGAAATAAATGACTTTTGTAATTGTTCCAGTCATTAGACAAACTTGTATGATTTATTTGAACATGAGAACTATACAGAAGTCAGAGATGCAAGCACATATCAATGTTATACATCCTTGGGCACTCCAACTGGCTAAGTCATGGATATTACATCTGGGAAGTAAGAATAAACTCAAAATGGATTAAAGACTTAAATGTAAGACCCAAACCATAAGACTTCTAAAAAAAAAAAAAAAAACAGGAAATAAATTTTCTGACATTACTCTCAGATATTTTTCCAAAGGAAACATACAGATAGCTGACAGGTACATTAAAAGATGCTCCACATCATTAATCATCAAGAAAATGCAAATCAAAATCACAATGAGATATCACCCCACACCTGGGAATGGCTATTATCAAAAATGTTGGAGAAGATATAGAGAAAAGGGAACACTTGTGCACTGTTGGTAGAAATGTAAATTGGTAAAACCATTAAAGAAAACAGTATAAAATTGTCTCAAAACTTAAATAGAACCACCATATGATTCAACAATTCCACTTCTGAGTATTTATATAAAGGAAATAAAAATACTAACCTAAAAAGATTGATGTACTCTCATGTTTATTGCAGCATTATTTACAATAGTCAAGAAGTGGAAACATATATACATATGTATGTGTGTATGTGTGTGTGTGTGTGTGTATACATATATACATATAACAGATATTATTCAGCCATTAAAAAGAATTAAATCTCAATTGCAAAAATATGGAACTCGAGGGTATTACCTAAGTGAAATAAGTCAGACAGAAAAACATGATCTCTCTTATAAATGGAATCTAAATAAATAAATAAACAAACAAAAACAAATAAACTAGGTGAACTGCAGGAAAAATTTTAAAAATGATAAATAAAAAATTCTGAAAATCATTAGTAATCAGGTTAATGAAAATTATTATCACAATGAGATACAACTACACACCCACCAGAATGGCTAGAATTATAAAAACTAATTATAGAATCTATTAAAAAGGATATAGGACAACTGAAACTCTTATACACAGCTAATTGAAATGCAAAGTGGTATAACCACTTTGAAAACCAGTTTGGCAGTCTCTTACGAAGTTACATATGTTTACCATATGATCGAAAACCCCATATAATCTTCATGATTATACTCTAATGGTGTAATCTATAATAAATATCAAATTATATACATGTTATCTGTTCCCAGCTACATCCCCAGAGACTAGACAGTATGTGGAACATAATGAGTATAGACAAAATATTTATTAAATGAATAAATTTATTTCACCAGTTCATACTAAGAGTTAACAAAAAAATCACTTAGGTTATTTCCAATTTAAAGGTAAACTTCTGACCATATCTCTGATAATTTAGGTTTTAAGCCTCCTGAAGCACATTACTGCACCTTTGCCAATATGATTCAGAATTTACTTTTTTAGTTTTCATTTAATTACCAGAGGTGTTAATCTCTTTGCATAAAATTCGTGTTTCTTCTTTGTATGTTTTTAAAAGTTTGTTTTTATAGTTCTGCTTTTAGTACTATTCTAGAGCAAATGTCATCCATGTCTTCTAATCGTAATGTAGACTATATAATAATTTTTAAATTTTCAAAGCCAAGCCAAGACTTTGTTTTCACTTTCTGCTACATAAAACATTCTTATTAACAAATACTTCATTAGGCATATTAAACAATGTTTATTACATAGCTATTTCACAATAAGCTACATGTAAACTTATTTTCAATTAGAAAACTATTGATCTAAATCTATATTCAGAGAAGTTTTTCATGGAGATAATATATGAGAGACACTGAACTAAATGTTTTCTCTCAATTTCTATCCATGCTTTTACAATCAAGGATATAGCAACAATTTCTTTATTAGGAGTTAATTCTATGTGTAATTGTGCTTTCTGTGAAAAAGACTGTGGCATTGTAAAAATAACTCATTAGTGATCCAATTATATATCATAGCTATTAATTCCATCCTTTTTTAAATGCACATACATGCACACCCGTGTACTTACAAACACAACTCTAAATTCTCAAAATTAAAGGGAAAAAATCTCAAAAGAAATTATGAGAAAATTTTTCAAAAAAGAAAACCCAACACTGAGTTTTAAAAATCCTTTCACAATGTAAAAAAGTAAAAAGAAGGATCTGATTTTTAATGCTAGTGGAATAAGAATCTGTGTAATCTCATTGGCACACCAGTTAAAATACTGAGGCATTCTGTAGCCAGAAGGAGACTCTGACTCAAAAAAAATTTATTGAGTACCAACTATATTCTAGAAACTAGAATCATAAATTTTTAGAATATTAATAATGATAATATATAGATGTCTTGGGAAGAGCAAGAGATAAAGAAAGTGGACTATAGGCAAGCAGAGAAGAAAGGATTATGAAGAATTTCATCATTAGTGGCAACTTTAACACTGTGCTCAGTTTTTTTTTCTTTTTTTTTTTTAATAATGAACTGTCTGCATAAATTTAGTGTAGTATTTGTTCACTTGAAAACATTTCAGAAACATAGACCTATTTTTAGAAGAAGAAAAGTAAGCCCTGGATGTGTTTGCTGCCAAGCTAAACTTGGAACTAACAAAGGTTCCACATAGTGCCAGACAGCCACTGGCTCAGTCCTTCCTCACACTGACACCGAGAAGGAAAATAATGCAGCGAAACTTCAGCCATTTTGCAAAGCTGACTTTCTTTAAATCTGTCACTTTCAATCAGATGTACTAACACGGTATAGAAACACTTTTAAGCCTTCAATAAAACACATACACATTAGTGGCCACTTAGGCTATATAATAAATTTCATTTTTCTGTTCATATCTGGTAGTGAATGGTACCCTCACCTTGGTGCTTAGCTTCCAAGAACTTAGATTCTAAAATAAGCAATACTGAGATACATAAGAACAAAAAGAAACTAAATGCACATCACTTGTTTAAAGATAACCATCAAAGATTCCATTAGTTCCACCATTTATAAACCCTCACAATAAATATGTTTTACTTCTGAAATGCCTAGAATCTCTCATTGATAGATAAGAAATGGAAAACAGATAATTATCACTATGTATATTGCTAGTAGTAGTACCATTTAACCAGCACTTTCTAGCACAATACTCTGTGAGGTTGATATAAGCATCCATATTTTACTGATCCAGGTATAGACTATTCAGTAGGTTAAAAAATTTCCCCAGGTTACATGCTAATGAGTGATGGAGCCTAGGGTCCAAACCTCAAGCCATCTGCTTTCAAAGCCCTGTCTCCTGGTTGGGTTTATATACTGCCTCCTAAAATAACTTTGAAGGTCCACTGTATTTCTACCACTCATGCTAATTTTTATTTTAAACATTTAACAATCTTTTGGGGGACCTTCTGAAATCCATCAAAATTCTTCAACATCATTCTCCTCCTGGTCATTTGGGGAGGACCAGAGGTAAAAGTCTTTCTCAGGAAAATAATAACTCACTCCATGGAAAGGGACTGTGAATTACAGAATCAGTATTGAGCCACCTGCTGTAATTTCTCTGCTCCATGACATGCACAACCATGGGACTTTAGCCAAAATCTCACAAGCAATGTGCTACACACTCAGTCATCAGACTCCTGCCCAGTACATGACACAACCTAACACTATCCACAATAATGATGACGTTTATATAATGGTACTGCAAAGTAGGGCCACATGCCTTCATGGTAATTACTAACCTATAGTATAACATACTCTCTGGAGTTATGGTGCCACCATTCTGATTCACACAATAGTCACTTCACAAAAGTTTGCATGTTCATTTTTTGCCTTTCTTTTTAAAGCTTGCTAATATTTGTTTTATCATTATAATACTGAGCATACTGAACATGCTTCCCAGGTAGATTTTAATTGAGCAGCTTAACTCTCCAGAACTGACACAGATGCAAATTCATAACCAATCAAGATTTTTATTAATAAAACATGCAAATTTTGCTTCTATTGGTCCAGTTAATTAGGATTTGGGAAACTAAATTAAAAATTTTTTTTAAGTACCTTTGGTTTAACAAGAGCCAAGAGCCTTTAGCTTTATGTACTTCCTTTGTACTCTCTGGCCTATGAAATTCTTCTAATATCCCTGCAAGTCTTCTTTTACAGGGATGTTAGCTTACAATGATAAATTTCTGTTAGGTTTTAAGTCTCTAAACCTCAGGTTAGCCCAAAACTACATTGAGGAATCATAGTGTGAACTGTTTAATGAGTTAATTAGTACTCATTCTTCCAAGATAGCTGTATTATCAATCTGGGTGATAAGAAACAGATGCTTTCTTTCTGCTCTCTGAAGTATGGTTCTTTCCCCATATCCTCACTGTCCATTTAACTACTCGATCCAATCAGGACAACTTTTTGAGTAAGAATCAGATGTATTTCCAACCTTAAAACTCAATTACCTAGAATGTGTCCTAAACAGCTGCTCTGTTTAGAAACCTCGTAAATGAGCTAGTCCCTTAGGTACCCCCAGGAAATGGAATGATTTCGCCTAAAAAAAAAAAAGTTTTATCAATACGAAGTAATTATGATTAACCAGAAACTGCTTCTAAGGTCATGACAGTGACAATTCTGCTTCTGTTACTACTGCTCACAGAATGTAAATTTTTATATCAAAATTCTAGGACACTTTAAAACTAGGATGCTGGCAATCCAGTGTTCATTAAGACTAGACTTGCAAATGGCATATATAGAGAGAAACACTGAGATTGAGATAGGCTAAATGAAATACATACTTATAGATACTAAAATTTCTGTTAGAATACACAAGAAGCTATTAATAATACTAATTACCTCTGTAGAGTGGAAAGATGGGGTAGCGAGGGTGGAGGCTGACTTTAACTTTTCACTTCAGACCCTGCTGTTTATTTTTTCTTCTCTGCATATGTATTATAGCAACCATTGCCGCCATCATCATCATCATCATCATCATCATCATCATCATCATCATAAATGGCTCATAAAGCTGGAGGACTGTGAGTTAAGAACTTTTAAGCAACGGGGGCAAATTTCTTTTGCTCCCAGTTTAGAATTTCTGGATAAAGAAACATTCCAGTTGCTTTCTCTTACTTAGACACAGAAATTTAACAAGTTTCCAGTTTCTAATTTCTAATATCTTACCTGATAGCCTAAGCTCATTTTGCCATTTACAGAGCCATCAGACCCACAGAAAGGGCATGTTTTCTTCAAGTTCTGTGTCCAAATTAAAAATATTTTTCTAACTGAAATTATAAAAAAACTGGACAGTAACTCACAAAATCCTTTTTTAGCCTGTAACACTCCTATAATATGATATTAATAGCATTCAGTATGTATATAGCCCACAGTTAAAATCTGATTTCCCTGCTCTGTAATTTGCATTCTAAACAATTGACTTAGAAATGAAAATTACTACTCTAGGCTTGCCATTTAACCAGCTGTGAGGTATGTGTATGTAGGAAACATAAATATGCCATGAATATGCTAGCTGTTTTTAAAAAAGCAAATGACATCTAGAAGACTAGATAATAAGTTAGCAAGTGAAAATACTGCTGATGTAAACATTAAAAAAATCTAAGCTTGAATTAGTGCAAGTTCAAAGTCCAGAAATATTTCTCTAAATTCTGTTAACACAAAATTATATCACATTAGTATAAAATAATTTAGTTTATGCACAAACTGGAGACTTTTTTTCAAGAATAAAAAAGCACTGAAAATAAAGGCACATAATTATTTTATGAATTATCTGTATAACTTTATAGGATGCCAGTATACAAAAAACGAAGAGGATCTCAAATCCCTAAAAAGCAAGTATTCTACTTTACTAATGAAAATAAAGACAAGTTCTTAAAGAATGAATTGGATAATAATGGTAATTATATTTCCATGCTTATTCTAAGTGCTCAGAAAATAATTCTTAAAATACCACCTAATTTTTAAAAAGTATTTAACCAAAGAACTCAACAATTGAAACTAAAACCTACCAATACATTACTAGACAAGTTATGTTATCTATTTGGACCTTAATTCAATTATCTTTCCTTTGTATCACATGATATCTAAAGCTCCTTTCAGCCCTGAGACAATTATATTAATTATTATTATGTCCCATATTCTGAGCGTATAGTAAGTATAGAATGTTATAAGAAAATATAAAAGAAAAAAGTATTTTCCAGGACTATGATGAAAAGTTGAAGGTTTATAACTAAGACTATTAGTTTTTATTATTGACTAGGTTCATAAATAATCATTAAAATATTATAGTTAAAAATATTCTTTATAGGAAAACACACTTTTTACATGATTGGAAAAATAAGGATTAGCTAATGGAAAATTATCCTACCATAGCACACTTGAAGACAAAACTTTTAAATATTTAAAGTACAAAAATACATTGAACAAATACTAAAAATGATCAAATAATTCATTCATTATATACTTTCCAAACACTTACCATGTGCCAAGCACTGTGTCAGACAGTGGGAGACAATGACAAAATGACATGGCTTGTGCCTTCAGGTGAGTTAGATTCCAATAGATAGCAAGCAGTTGAACAAATAGTTTAATTAAGTACTTTAAGATGTTATGGGTATAAGAAGTTGACAGGATGGTAAAGATCATTCCTAAGTATCCTTTTGTGTTTCAGAGTTATCATCGATCATCACATGGTGAATAAAAAAATACAAACTTAGAGAAAGTATATTATAGTGTTTATAGTATTTTTTAAAAGTAAATAAAATGTTGAAATTCAAAAAAAAAAAAAGAAGAAGAAAGGCTTGTAAAGAAAATATGAAGCCCCAAATACTATAGCACTTCTCTGATATAATAATTTCTATTTTGGATTCTGTGCTGTCAACATGTGTCTATTTGCAAACAAACTTCTCACAATTATTAGTCATATCTGCTCAAGCTGAACACTTCTCTCCTTGAAAATTTAACACCTATGGAGAAAACACACACACACACACACACACACACACACACACGAATATCATTCTTCTAGGCATCTTCAGGCTGCAACTTTGGAACAGATGTACCAAAGCACCCCATATTGCAGCAACCCAAAAGATAACAGCCAAGCATGAAGCAGTTTGGTTAAAAAGTACAATATTTATAGCATGTAAAAATTCATGGTTTGATTTTTTGTATGACATGTGGTCTGCACTTACAACTAAGAGAAAGAAGAATCCTGCAGGGCACGTGTTTTCAAGAATACAGCCAATCATATGCTCTTTTTAATGGCTGTGTTCTGTCACAACAGGGCTTCCATGGCTTTCTTTAATCAAGACTAGAGAGTGGATGTATTTGGAAGCTCACAATGACTGTCATACTAGTTGACAATTTTAAAAGAATATTTCCCGTTTGCTACATGAAATTATTCATGCTGTCAAACTTGAATTGAACCTTTAAAGAAATTGGTCATGAGTTCTTTGCAAAACTGGTTTCATCAATCACACTTTTCAGGAAAAATACAGTTCCTGTCAACATGAGCATTATGCCAATATACCTACATGGTTGGGTGTGTATTTCCTTCCAAAGACTCAGCTATGAAACAGAATAAGTTCGAGTTTATGAAGCATTTTGAAAAAGGAACAATATGTATAAATTTCTACATCTCTCAATAAAAAATAAATTAATAAATAAATAAAAATAAGAGCTAAGACCTGAACAATTAAGACTGTTAAATGACATAGCTGAATAATAGAACATTTAATTATAAATAGAATTAAGAGTTTGATGATATGGGAAGTTGTACTTTTCAGGAGTGCTAAAATAATATTTTTAGATATAGAAAAATACCAAACAAAATGCTACATTTGGTTGACCTAATCCTCTATCTCTGACAATGACAGAAAAGGCATTTTAAGAGAGAACACATAATTGGGTCTCTTACTCCTAATTCCTCTTATTATGTCATCTTATTAAAATGAGATATTTATTTTACTATTATCACTGCATAAATTTGAGAAAACACAGTTCTAATCAATTTCACATGCTAAACTGGACTTTAGGCCAACTTTGGAACTCCACCACGTAGCTTGTGTGGTCTTCTCAGCAATGGCGGGAAAGCAACACAAGCCAAATCAGTTCTTGATTGTGGCAAAAGCAAAATAACATTAGTTAGATAATCTGGTTCTGCTACAGACTATAATTACAAATAAAGATTGCCCAAGACTTCAGGTCAGAAGTTGTGTGGCTCATGCAATTATTCAATGTCAGTATATAGAAACTATGTGGTGAATATTTCTAGAAGTAGGAAAACACAACACACAAGTTTAAGAACATAAAATCTGCCTCTCATCAATGTTTCAAAATCATTAGGGTATATTAAAAGAAAAAGAAAAGTGTGAGAATAAACTTTCAACTTAAACCACAGTGCTTAACACATCATATAAAATAATACTGAGCCTAATACAAGGTTGGAGGTTCATAGAAGGGAATTCATATTATTAAAATGAAAAAAGCCTTGGCCTTGGGGTTAGAACAAGTGTGTTCTAGTGTTGGCTTAGTCAATGAGTAGTCTAGCATAAAACTTTTGGAGCCCCATCACTTTTTATTAATTGTGGTCAAATATATAGCCTCACCACTTTTTAGGGCTCAGTTCTTCCTCCTTAAAATAAAAAGGGCAGATGAGATGATTTTCAGTCTCAGCTACCTCTGAAATTTTATGAATGCTTCTATTAACTCAAATGCATATGTTTCTAAGAACATTTTACATTTCCTTTACCTAATATAATGAAAAATGTTGCCGATTCTGTCAAGAGTCTGCAGATGACTTTTGGGGCCTGCTATAGTTTATTAGATTTATTGTGTTTTGTCTTACCAAGAGTATAAACCCTCTGCCTTGATGAAAGGGGAAAACTTTTTATTTTATCCTCTAATACCATTCAACCAAAACCACAAAGCCTGAAAGTCCTGCACATGTTATAAGAAGATATACTTAGAGCATTGCAGATATTTTTAGAAGCTTTCTATGAAAGAAAATGTTAAACAGAAATTATGAGAACAAATATTCATATGAAAATATGAATTTCATAATTCAATAGATGAAATTTATTTCCTTTCAAAGATTTTCTATGTCCCCTTGGAAGGAAAGTAATTCAACCTCTTTGGGTCTCATATGGATACTTTGTGTGAAATTTGAATTTCACCTAACCTATCTGTAGGTGGGTATCTGAATGAATGATCTCTTAAGGTGCCTATCAGCTCTAAGATCTATATTTCTGTGGTTTTAAGAAAAGAATTTGATACACATTCCTATAAGATTCAGTCTTATATAATTTTAAGGTTCTCCTCAGATAACTGTATTAGATTTCTCAATAGCAGAAGTAGTGTTGCTAGATATTAGAAGCAAGTGTCTGTGTACATCTTGACCTACACAATATTATCATTATAACCTGTAAGATTGCAGAATGCCTGTCACTCATCAGCACAATCTATTTGGATCAGAGTCCCTCTTCCCAAAGATTATTTTTCACGCCTCAGAAAAGATCACTAACCACAACTCATTAGATAGTATACAGAAATAAGTACACTTATCTAAGAATTTCCTGAAATTGCTCTTGATAAAATCTATGCACTTCTTAGTCATAAAAACATCTAATTTGGGAGAGGACAAAGTCACTTGCAGACTCTGACTTATCCTTAGGTACAACATACTCTAACAAGTGATAATATCTTATAATATTAATGTCCATGGGCATAACATGCAGTGAACTGCCAAGGACTAGAAGTGGCTAGATGTACCTGAGCTCTGAAAAAGAGGAGATTTTGTCCGGAGTTCCTGTATCACACCCTAGGTAACACAAGTTAGCTGGCTGATGACAAAGGCCACTCATAGAAACGCAAAAGTGAGAGAGTTAAATGAAAACAAAATGACAGGGACAAATGTTAGTAAATTTCATTTGACGTATATTTTTTGAGAGCCTGACACCTGCCAAACACTGTTCTAGGGACTGAAGGCATCGCACTGAACAAAATGAATATCCTTCCTTGTGAAGCTTACATTCTAATAGAACATCAGACGGTGGTCCTGCCTGGAAAGGTAAAGACTGCACCAAAGGAAGCCCAATTATAGAGGAGCAGAGTATCAGGAATAGCATAGCTAAGTGGCAAGAGGCAAAGAAAAAGTTAAGAACTAAGAGTCAGATATCCAGAATTGGGAAGAATGATCATGTAGCCATCTAGGGAGCAGCCAATGAGCACATTAACTGATAGGGCAGGGCTGGGTTTTTAGTGCTGGCCCAGGTCCCATTGCTCTGCCTCTCTGATTCTTAAGAATATATCTACACAAGGCAAAAGGCCAGGGCAAATTCTGACACTCAGACTATTTCAGCACCTATAACATTTTGGATATGAGACAAAATTGGCTCATTACGTATGAAATTTTACACAATAACAATTCTGTGTTGTAATAAATTATCCTGCATAATGCCAGGGTATTTCAGTTGAATATATAACTACATAGGAGATAAGTTAACTATCCATGAGTATTGAAGATAGTTGTTCAGAAAGGCATGAGAAGGGTAAGTAGAAAAATTAGTGGTTAAAAGTCATAAAAATGTCATGGATCAACCAGTCATCAAATCAATAGGAGTACTTGAACTAAACATTATGCCCTTAATCCTATTACCTCTGAACACACACAAACACAGAAACAAACACAAACACAAACACATACACACCATAAAATATACATACACAGAGAATCTAAGTATTAAAGAGAAGGTATCTACATCCTGGGAGGTGTGCGAATGGGAAGAAAAAAGTTTAGACTGGTTAAGTAATAAAAGCTGTCATCAACTAAGGGATACAAGTGTTTCCCTTGATTGTCCTCTTGTTTGTTACATGTGTTTGTATTCAACCATCTCATGTAGATTTCCTCCATCACAAGTAGCACCACCACTGAACTAATCCAAGTTTCTTATTCCAGAAAATTATTCTATCTTTACTTTTATCTATCTGAATACTCAAACTGCATCCCCTAGAATACTTAGAAATCAAGGTTATTAATGATTTCTGCTGTATCAAAAAAGCTTTCTAACATTGGTTAACATCCAGTCAAAGCTAGGTAGCTTCTGTCTGACCATTTGCTAAATGAGAAGCCAAAGCTTAATCATAAGTCATTCTCAATTCTTACTTTAGTCTCCTCCAAAAAATGTACAGTTTCCTTCATCTGATGACCTTTGATTTTCATGAAATGTACTGAAATTAAACTGACCAAGGCTCAATAAACTTTTCTGATATTTCAAAAGATAATTATTTTTAATTTCTAAAACACTGAGTACATTTCCCTGTTTTCTACAGCTAGGAATCTATACATAACCAAGCCTATAATCTAATAATAACCCAGAAACAGAGTAAAAGACCTTAAATTCATAATACCAACTTAATCATAGAAAAAAATTTTACATTCAGCCTTTTAGTTTTAGACTCAGTTAATAAAATTGAAATAATATATATTTCCCATGAGCTCAATTAACTCTTAAATAAGCCCCTAAGCTGCAGAAATATGAGAGAGGAGGGTTTTTTTCCTACATATATTTTGAGGTATTTTAGAGTATTACTATTAGCTATAAATCTCCTTTGTTGTTTTATTTTCTACAGGCTCCTAGCAAATTATAGAAAGATTCTGATAACCTTATATCCCACAAATTTAATCCTTATGCTATCTAAGAAACTCATTAATCAACAAACTCATTTAGCAGTATGATATGAATAAAGCAAATCATTTCTTGAGTCAAGACAGGGGCAAAAAAACACAAATCAAAGTGTACTATATGCAGCATCAATAGTTACAGATTTCTTGGTTCAGAGATATAAGAAGGAGACATTAAAATTGAAGACAACCAGAAGACTGAGGATTTTTTTTTTCTCATAAAAATCTAGTAATAGAACTTATACTCCAAAGCATTATCTTGTAAAGGCTCAGTGGCATTACTGAGGTGCACTTCTTTTTAGCATGCATGGATAGCCTACATTGAACCCTTCTTTCTATGAATCCCTACAATAGGTATGCCACTAACTCCATTTAAATAATAACACCAGGTAAATAGTTTACTATTATAGTAGAGAAAATAATGACCAAGGGTGGGAGCATAGGAGGAAGAAACTGCTTTTGCACCATAAATTTTTCCAATGTGCAGAACTTATGGAAATATCTGCTATGTCATTAATCTAATAGTCTATAGGTATGTCCAGAAACAGGGAACCTATAGCAATAGCCCCAAGAATACTGCTTTCCCTGATGGTAATACTCTTAGACTATGTGGAAAATGGCAGAAGTAATAATCACCAGTAGCTCCAAGCAAATCCTTTTGTCCATTTGTAATGTCAATAGGTCACTTCATAGCTGTAAGCTACGAAGTAACCAAAATTATACTCTGACCGCATAAAAGACCACTATATTAATACAGTGAAAGTTTGATTCACTTTTGTTGGCAAATCACAGAAAACTGAGATAAAAATGCTTTAGGGCTAGAGGAAGAGTCCAAGATGAAAGCCCACTATTTGTATACCTGCTTAAATTCTTCATTTTACATTGCCAGTGAATATTGGGAATTGTGAGAAAATGGTCTTTCTATCCTCCTCTTATCATGACGACTATCCTTAAAGGAAAGGTAACAAGTAGATTGAGCCATATGTTTTCAGAAGTCTTTCTGAGGTAGATTCAGAGTTTGATTTTATGGTCCACGTAGCATATGCTGTCCAGCCATCAACAGAATCTACACAATAACATGCTACTTGACTTAGAGGCTATGAAGTAACTTTCTTTTTCTTTATAGGCATTCTGACCAAAATTCAAAGATTTTCAGAAACAAAGATGTACATGAGGTCATAGGAAGTCCTCTCTTGAGTCTTTTGGGTCCCAGCAATTATATGTACCAACACAATAAATAATCTCAATGGAAGTTTTAAAAATTATTGATGATTATATAAATAATATTACACAGCCAAATATGAGGAATATACATAAAAAGCACCCTGATTCTATTTAGAAGAAAACAATTATTGAAAGGTAAGAATTCCAAATTATTCTTCAACAACTGAATAAGGTGACAAAAGGTCACTGAGGGGTAGTGATTAAAACTCACAAACTTTGATCACTAAACAGCTATAAGGTTGTGGTCCCTTGTTCCCAATAACAACCAGTGTTTCAGATTTGACTTATGCTTTATTGACATCATGAGCAAAGTGAAAATGACTAAAGACAATGCATAAGTTCTGTGAGCAAGCAGTCTGAAAAATAGCAATAACTCTTGATTAGTATGGCTTTTAGCCAGATATTATAAAGAATAAGTAACAAACATCTAATCTGGAGTCCTTTATTATATTACCTTAAGTGAAATTCAGGTTTTTAAGCCATTCTTGAATCAGATATTCTAAGGCAAAAAAAGTGTTTTTATTAGTGGGAAAGAAATGTTTTTCTAGATGAACCAAGTAGAAAAGACTGAAAAATTAACGAAGGTGTTTATAACACACTAAAAAGGAAGCTTTTTATCTGAAAGATGCTGGAGCACTGAAAAAGAAAACCATGGATAAAAAGGAAACAGATGTGATCTTTTATCTTGGTTCTACCATGGCCTTGTTTGACCCAGAACAAGGCCAAGGAATAAAGTGTATCACTGCCTCATCTATAACATAAGAATATTATGAGAACTCATAATGTCAATAAATGAAAAAGTAAAGACTATAGCTAGATAGAAGAGCAGCAAATAAAAAATGGAACCATATTAGCTTTATTGTTTCTCACATAGCCACAAAATGCACTCTGACCACATTTACATTCTACATTGTTTCACTTTCTCTCTCTTCCTACCCAGTACTTCCCACATCAAGTTGACTGGGTAATTTAAACTTTCACTTGAATTAGTCCCATGGAAATAGAGCATAAAAAACCAATACTAACTACGGCAGGAAAAAAAAATCTTTAAATGTTTTAACTTGGATGTTAAAATTTCTCATTTAATGGAAACTCATGAGTATAATTGAATGTTGAGTCAATGAGCCAGTGAGTATTTATTAAGCACCTGCTTAGTATCTGGCACTGTCTAAGGCACTGTAGATTAATAAAAATAAAAATAAAAATAAAAAGACCAGATACTTAATCTTAAAAAGCTTAAAATATGTTTATGAGACAGATTCAAAAATATATTCTAAGATTACATTTTAGAAAGCTAAGAGAAAAATTGCTTGCCATAATGCATACTTTAGTCACTATGATACATAATTTCTGGCGTTAAAAACTAAATAGAACTAAAATACTAGAATAATGATAAAAAGTTCAGAAGAGAATTAATGAATATTATTGTAAATCCCCCAATATTGCACTGAAGAAGTTAAAGATACTACTCATTACCAGCAAATTTTGTTAAATATACACATTAGATATCTAAGGAAATCACTAAGAGAATAGACGTGAAAATTATAAATCCGAAGACAGTAGAAGAGGAAAAACAATTCAAAAGAAAACAGAAGAAAAAAAGCAGAAAAATTAGAAATTGAAAACAAAAAGAGCATAGATATAAATTTTTAAATATTGGTAATTAAAACTAATATAAATAGACTAAAATCTTTGGTTAAAAATAAGATTGTCAAAGTGAATTTTTAAAAAATATAACTATGATCTTTTTATAATAGCTTCAAAAGTATTTAAGGACATTGAAACTTTGAATGTTAAAGGCTAAATATTATACTCCAGATAAATACCAATCAAAATAAATCAGATATTAGTAATGGACAAAATAAACTTCCATCAAAAAAATCACTGTTAGAGATAAATACAAATTTCTACTTTGTGACACTCATCAAAAATAAACATATTATATATTATAAAAATATATGTGTGCATGAGCTTCTTAGAAATAAACAACAATAGACATGTTAAGACCTTCATGGAGAAAATTACAAACACATGGAAAGACATATCACACTCAATATCAAGAGATGTCTATCCACTATCAATTAATCTACAGTTTTGATTTAAAATCAAAATATGTGTATGTAGAAGTTTATTTGCTGATGTAAAATTAAATGGAAGAGAAAAATACCAAGAAGTGTCATGACACTGAAAGCAGCAGCACAGTTTAGGAGATCTGCCTTAATAATAATTATATATCTCTAGTACTAAGAGAAACAAGTAATGGAAAGGCAGCATAGTGTACAGAGCCAGACTGCCTGTGCTTGAACCCTAGTTTTGCCACTTTCTGAATGTGTGACCTGGGATAAGTTAACTTAACCATTTGTGCATTTGTGCTTCAGTTTCTATGTTTATAAAATGAGTAAAATAAGAGTAACCTCTTTGTAAAGATCAAATGAGTTAACCTTTATAAAGCTCTTAGAACAGTGAGTGTCTGGCACATAGTAAGCGCTATACACATATTTGATAAATAAATAGTGTGCTATAGATATACAGAAAGATAGATTATTCCATCAAATCCATACATCTTTGAAAGCTTGATCCAGGTAACACTATAGATCAGTGGTGGAAATGAACAATTCAACAAATGGTGCTGAATAATTGACTATTCAGATGTGAGAAAATGAAATAAATCCCTACACCACTTCTAATATAAAAAATAAATGTCACATCTGTCAAGGACTTAAATAAAAAGGGAAAATTTTCAAACATTCAGAAGGAAACACAGAAGAATATTTCTATGAGCTCAAACAAGATGGCAAAAGCATAAACTGTAAAAGATTGAATTGACCACAATAAATGCAGATCTATTTATGATAACATACCATAAGATAATGAAAAGATATGCAACACACTAGGAGAAGATATTTGCCACACACATAACCAACAAAGGATATATCCAGAATATAGAAAGAACTCATAAATCAACTAAAAAGACAAACAACTCAATAAAAATGAATAGAACTGAAAAGGTCCATTATAGAATAAGAGACATATGAAATGACTCTCATCTTTTTAAAATTCTTGGTAATTTGGGACATGTAACTCAAAAACACAATCACCACATTTGTCATCCATCTGGAAGTAATGTGGATCAAGACCTCACATTTACTGCTGGTGGAACACCATGGAATAAAATTTCACATCATCTTGAAAATTCAACTAAGTGCATGGCTATGACATGGCTATTCTGCTCCTAGGTATACAAACACTTCTTGCGTATGAGCACCAAGAGATGTGCACAAATGTTTATTGAAGTATTGTTCATACATGAAATAAAACTAGAGGTAATCATAATATGTACCACAAAATATACTGGTAAAAAGTAACTGCTGCAGTTATACAATAGCACACTATTCAGCAGTGAGGGAAAAAATGAACTAGTCTCACATAGCATCATGAATAAACCTAAAACACATAATATTGAGACAAATAAGCAAGTCAGAAAAGAATGCATATAGTATATGAATCCATTTATATAAAGTGCAAAAACAGGCAAAACTAAACAATGTATTGTTCAGGGCCACATTTTTTGGTATGGAAACCGAACCAGGACACAGTCTCCTATACGGCAGAGGGGAAGGTACTGGATTGTGATGGGCCACGTATTTATTATGAAAATTAGTTCCACAGAGAAGGAAGGGACCCAGTCCATAATCTGTCCCTTTAGAAATAACGAGGGACTACTCTTCTGAGAGTGAAAGGAAAGATGACGGCTGAAAAGACAGTCAGCTAAAATGAATATGGGAGTCTGGGCATCATCAATCTTATTACTTTGTATCTCTGGACCTCAATTTCATGAAAAAGTTTGGCCAGACTACATGTAGGATGTCGTTCTAGCACTCTATTAGCCTATGTAGAACGCTGAGTCACTGTGAGCTCAGAAAATAATAATCTGGAAGTGGCAGGGAATGAGCCAGGGGTTCATTACAAATAAATAAAAAGACTATCTCCAATGACAAAGATGAAACTAGACTGCATCATTCATATAGCCTGAGGAGGCTAGAAAAATAATGAACAGGTCAATGGATGGTTGGCTCAATTCTTGGGGCTATCAGAGTTATACAGGATGTATGATTACTAATGATATTAGAAATAGTTTAAGACTAAAAAGTTGATCTGGTGTCATCTGTAAATAATTTTATTATATTATAAATAATGTTTGGGTTTTTTTTCCAGAAATTATTGATTGTGAGATCATAGGCTCTTTTCTCCAATAAAAAATATTCTTACATCAGCTTCTTAAGGAATTATAATATTTATGTGCTATTAAGAGAGTATAGTTTTCCAACATATCTGAAATGATGGCATTCCTATAAAAATACTTACTCTCTGATAAATTTTCACAAATGCAACCCCCTTGGAAATGTACATTATTATCTTTATTAAGAATATCAGTAGGTCAAAAAGTAGTTGTTTCCACAGCAACAGATACATAATTTCAGTCTAAGTAAATTATTTATAAACATCAAGAATGAAACTACCAGAATATTTACTCTTAATCACTATACTTGTTTTTCCTTCATTGGCATGAATCTATTCTTTTACACACGGGAAGGGTCTCCACACTGAATTCAGCCATATTATCTTACTTTTATGCTATTATTACAGAAGCAAAAGCAAATTAAACTTAGTTAGAAGCAGACTAGTAATTAGACTGCAGGGTGTGTTATGTTTTATTCAACCACAGAGATCCAACCACAGAGATCCTCTCACCTGCAGCAAAAAATCTCACACACTTACAACCACCCACTCCCCTGTTCCCTCATAAACCACACCTTTCCTGATCTGGAGAAGCTGCCTTGGGTCACCTCACACATGCACACACACACATAAGCTCTGCAGAAATTAAGGCACTAAAACATTTTCTTTTAGACATGCTTTTCTCCTATTTTTCACAAATGGTACAGGAAGGCTTAAGGAGTTGCTAAAAATAAAAAGTGCTGAATTCCAAGTTGGGATATACCTCTCAATTCATTTTCCCCCACCACAGGCCAAATGGAGGTCTTACATCTGAAATTTGATTTGTGTCTGGCTTCTGCAAACTCTACCACAAACAGTAATTATTAGCTTACATATTCAAGCTTTGCTTTTCAGGAAAAAAAAATTTAAAGAAAATAGAACTACAGTAACTTAGATTACAAGGTAAAGAACATTCACTTAGAAAGTTCAAAATTTACCCCATCAGTGATCTACATGCATTTCTGAGTATCTGTTTATTTCTTTAGCATCATTCACAGAATCAAAATCCTGGAGTGAGTCACTAAAAAGTCATCAAGCCAATCATCCAAATTTGTATACATACTAAGCTAAGAAAAGAAAATCTATCTTTTAATAAAGTACAAATAAATAGCCACAACTTTCCTTCTTATCCTATCTCCAAATCTCAAAATATCACTAGTTCACTAGATGCTTTGGAAACACAATTAAACCTCTTTGGTTTTGTTTTAGCTCCAAACAAAAGAGAAAATGTCTAGTAACATTTGCAATAACAACCTTAATAGCAAAAATTCTTAATGAATATAGAAAATAATGAGGCACAGAAACAAGGTGAGAATCATGCATGTCTCCTATGGAAGCCACCATCATCCGGAACTTGGTTTTATCATGACTACAAGATGAAAGTTAGGTTCTTTCCAACTTACTTTTTCCTCCCTTGCTAAGACCTCTTTTCCTCCCTTCGCCTTTATTTAGGGGAACAAAAAAAAATGACAGGTGTTAGATAAGAGTCTTAGACTTTCCCAACAAAGAGGAAGTCATGAAATCATGAGGTTGCCAAAGGTTAGAAAATTATTCAGTTAAATGTGTTTAATTGCTGTGAAATCCATTACCTTTCCTGCTCTCCAGTAAATGAATCCTAACTTCCTGCTTAGTAAACCAACTGTCAGCATACAGGGGTGAAGTAGTGTTACTGCAGCCAGCCTTCCAGGGTGAGCCGATGATGTCCAGTTTCTCTGAGGGCTTTGATCACTTTCACTTGCTATATCAAAAGGACCCACAGACTGCTTTTAAATAGGCTTTAAATGGCATGATAAAAGAGAAACACATTCAGTAACAGTTACTGAAATTGGGCCAAGACTAAGGCTGGAACCAGGCCCACTTCACATTCATCTTCCACCCACCCAGAATGTTACAGCACTGCCTGCTATCCACCAGTGTGCCTCTTCCATATGTGTGGCAAGTTGCCTTTCTTACTCAAAAAGGTAACATACCTACTATAAAACTTCTAAATGAAAACTCCTTTCATGGGTAATGACTACAGTTTTATTCGATCTACTAGTTTATTTTGTTCCCCACCCCCAGTACTTAAATATCTTGACTGTATCTATTCATTCATTGTTTCATCATTTATTTAAAGTCTAATAGGTGTCAAACACCATGCTAGGCTTGGGATAAACTTGCACATTTCCTGTGTTCAGAATAGCTTACAGTCTAACTAAATAAATTTTTAAAAAGTCATAAATATGACCTTTGTATAAAGATATATGTCACACACAGACAGACACAAATATAATTGGTGCTACAAGTTTATCAAAGGCTGAGCTGATCTAGTCTCACAGGTCAGAGAAGATATCTCTAATAAAATAGCGATTGAGCTGAGATATAGAGGAAATATAGAAGCTTATTCTATAACAAAACCACTTTCTCCTCTTTTACACAAATCTATATTTCACGGGTCAACGGTGTTCAGTTTCAATTAAAGATGAGAATAATTCAATTCCTTTAAAATAAAAAACAGCTTGGATTGGATACTGAACATAACACCCATTCATCTCTCTGTTAAACAATAAATAGAACACAGCTGGGCTTTTCCCCTTTGCTTTCCAAATGAATTTGTTAAACTCATAAATATTAAATGAATGCATCACCTTTCACATGTAAAAGTCATGAGGTTACCTGTCATATGTAAAATACAAATTAGAGATTTTTTTCCCCTCTTTAAAGAATAACAAGACTTGTTTTTTCTTTCCTCATTTTCTGGTGACATATTCTTATTCTACTTTCTCCATGAAAGGACATAAAAAGTATATATTTATAAAGACATTTTATTGCATTTAACAGAGAATTGGGATCTAACTCACTTCAAAGCATTCTCAAACACCTTATCTAAGGAGTCTCAAAAACAAAAACTGTAGTGTTCACTGCACAATTTACAACAACATCTCAATTCTTTGTTAAGATACAGCTTGCCTCTTTAAGCCCAATGTTTTTTCTTAACCTTACAATCCCAACTTCTTGTAATTTTGACTACTATTTCCCACATGTAGGAAACCTTTTCTGGTCCTTCTAGATACACAAAATTCTCTCCTTGATTCTTTATTTAATTCTGCTGCCCTGGTTTGTGGTAACACAACTTATGCAGAACATTGGCATAGAGGTAGAATCTCAGGGAAACCGAACTATTAGTCAGGCCCAGCGACAAAGATTCTGTCTTTCTTATCTATATGAAACATAAAACATGGTCCAGTCATACCTAGAGCATTTCAAGAGTGATTATAAGGAAGCAACATAGATCTTATCTGTTATTTCCCAATGTTTAGGAGGCCTATCACTCTATCAGAGAAAAAAAAATAAAACAAGTCTGCCAGAATTTGTCTTCACAACACCACATTAACTTTCCCTAGTTTATCATGCATTTTTATTTATTCACTTTCACAAGATGAGTCTCATTGACGATATCATACAACTTTTTTTTTTAAAAAAAGGGCATCTGTCAAGGTTAGTACATAAAAAAGGACCTGAAATCAGTATCCAGGATAGGAAACCAAGTAGCTGTATTCAGGAATGCCTGCAGAGTCAGGAAACTGAGAGTCAATAACTAGACAAGGAGTTAGAGCAACAAGTATTGGAAATTAAAAGCAAGCAGAATATCAATCTCAGTCACACCTTTTTATCATTCCCTGCTCTTATATATATTTTATGCAAAAAAGGAAGCAGCTCCCAAGGTTGAGTTTCCTGGTCAGTGGCAAGTGATAAGCACAAAGCACACCAGTTTCTGACAGTTGCTCTGGACCCCTGTCCTACATAACAACATCATACATAACTCAGTGATCAACTAATAGCCAATGTTTTCCTGTTGTTGGATTCACATGAGGGCATTCTGCAGGATGATCAGCTATCACTAAGGCTGTCTTCAAAATATTGGGAATATATTTCCAGGCATCCCAAGGGTACTCTCGACACTTCATTAAGAATCTATCATCCAAGTTCTTACATAAATGATTTTCAAATCTAGCTATATATACAATCTAAACAAATTCTCAGGGATAATAGATTTCTATATGTTTATATAGGAGCATCACATTTCATTTCATTTGATCTAAACATAGAAAAGAAACCAATTTGTACTAAGCATTAAATATGTATTCATAAAAGACTGTTTGTCATTCTTCAACTCATTCCCTCATTACAAGATTGCTATGGTATCCATTTTACAGCTTAGAAAACTGAATCTCAATGAGACCAACTACTCAGTTAGTTGTCAGGAGAGCAGAGTAGAGATATGACACACAAGTCTGCCTGCCCTCCAAACACCTGCCTACATCCTGCTCACACACATGCCTCCTATTCACATGAACAACTGCTTTATGAGTTCTTAGTCAAGATGGGTGCCTTAGAACATGCTATGGTCTCTCGTACTGTCCCAAATTCCTAGAAAGAATAAAAGATCTTGCTGAAATTTAGAAAAAGGAACACTCAGCAAACCTCAGATTCAGGGAAACTATTAGAAATCCTCGCATCATGGGAGACAGCATCTAAATAAAGAAGGAAAGCATGTGAATGGATGAGAATTCAACAGTTATAAATAAGGAGTGATAGTTAATAATGACAACAACAGTGTGAAATGAATTCTACATGACAACATGGTAGCTGACAGGAAATAAGAGAAGGACAGGTGAAAATCGAAAGAATGACACAGTCCTTTTTCTTGGACAATGTGAAATAACATATAATCAATTCTGAGCTCTGTTAAGAGTGTGTGTGTGTGTGTGTGTGTGTGTGTGTGTGTGTGTGTGTTTAAATATGTCTTTATATATAAATCAAACCTATGTATATTTGAAATATATGCCAAAATACCAAATTTTATATTTTAAATATATGTTGTTTATTGTATGTCAACCTACTATGAGAAAGTTGTTTTAAAAAAAAATAATCAAATTTTTCCAAAGAAGATATACAAATGTCCAACAGGTACATGAAAAGACGCTCAACCTCACTAATCATTAGGAAATTGCAAATTAAAAACCATGATGAGATATCACCTCACTCCTATTAGAATAGCCATGATCGAAAAGACAAATACTGCTCTAACACATGCTGGTACAGATGTGAAGAAAAGAGAACCCTGGTGCATGGTTGATGAAACTGTAAATTGGTGCAGCCACTATGAAAAATAGTATTGAGGATCTTTAATAAATTAAAAATAGAACTACCATATGATCCAGCAATTCTTCTTCTTGGAATACATCCAAAAAGAAAACCAAAAACACTTACTAAAAAAGATATCTACATCGCTTTGTTCATAGCAGCATTATTTATAACAGCCAAGACATGGAAACAACTTAAGTGTCCATCAATGGATGAATAGATAAAGAAAGTGTAACACATGCACACACAAACACACACACACACACAGAGGAATATTATTCAGCCATAAAAATAATGAAAAAATCCTACCATTTGTGACAATATGGATGGACTTGAAGCATTATGCTAAGTGAAATGAGTCAGACAGAGAAAGACAAGTACTGTATATTCTCACTTATAGGTAGAATCTGTATTTTAAAACAAAACACTTATCTCATAGGAAAAAGAGATCAAAATTTGTGGTTACCACAGGTGGGGGTTGGAGAAGCGAGAATTGGAGGGAGGTGGTCAAAAGGTATAAACTTCTAGTTATAATATAAATAAGCAAGGATGTAATATTCAACATAACTGTAGTTAACAATGCTATGTGACATACAGGAAAGTTGTTAAGAAGATAGATCCTAAGACTTCTCATCATCACAAGAGAAATTTTTTTTCTTTCCTTTTTATCGTATCTATATAAAATGATGAATGTTAACGAAACTTGTTGTGGTAATCATTCTGCAATATATATAAATCAAAACATCATGCTGTATACCTTAAACTTATATAGTGATGTATGTCAATTACTTCTCAATAAACAAGGGAAAGAAGAGATCAAATATATGCATTAAAAATACAAGATACCTAACAGAGAAATGTTTTAAGTTTCAAATCATTGAAGGAGAAATAAATAAAACAATCACAACAAATACAAAATGGTCAATTCAGCAAAAGATAGGAAATGGGCGGAGAGGTGTGTGGAAAGCATGAAAAACAAATTATTACAGATCAAAATTCAAATTAAATATAATTATACTAAATTCTTGAACTTTTAAAATAGAAGTTTTTATAAATTCTGTTGAAAGAAAATAAAAAATACAGCAAATTTTTACATGATTGTAGAAATTAAGAGATGGAAAAAGAGCTCTCCAAAAAAGTTAATAAAAAGGAAGCTATGCAATGGTGATATAAAGAGAAAAAAAAAGAAGAAAAAAGAGGAACTTCAGTAATAATATGAAAAGAAAGAACAAGAACCAAAAGGAATATTTCATATTGATAAAAGTAGCAATAAACAAAAAAACCTTGATGAAGCCAGCAATATAATTTTTAGAAAAATGTAATACAAATACAGGAATTGATAAATCTGCAAACACTTTGAGATTTCGATGCACCTCTCTAGCTAATAGATCAAATATTTAAGGATATGAAAGATGCATTTAACAAGTTAAATACATATGATCCAAAATTTTGTGTAGATAGATGACAGGTGATAGATAGTAGATAGATAGATAGATGATGATGATAATGATGATGACAGATAGATAGATAGATAGATAAATAATGGATGGATAGATGGATGGATGGATGGATGGATGGATGGATGGATGGATGGATGGATGGACGGACAGAGAGATACAATAAAGGACATGAACTGTTTTCAAATATTATAGAGAGAGCCTTAAAAATCGACTATAAAGCAGACATATATATCTGCTTATTTCAAAAGAGCTTATTGCATGAGAGCCACATTCAACAGGCAGGATGAAATAAAATTAACAACTAAAAAGACATCAAAAAGCAATCCAAGTTTTTAAACTTGGAAATAAAGTATTTTTAAATAACTACTGCATTATACTCTAAGAAAATACAAAGGTAAAAGTTTAAATAAATGAAATAAAAAATAAAATTATCAATGAAATAAAATGTTACTTTAAAATAATCAAAGAGAGAGAGCAAATAAGCACATGAAAAGATGTTCAACATTATTAGCGATCAGAAAAAGAAAAATTAAAACCACAATATCACCACATACCTATCAAAATAGATGGAGAAAATTAAAAATATAGGCAATACAAAATGCTGGTGAGGAAAAACTCATAATGTGTATTTATATACATACTATGGAATACTACTCAGTAATAAAAGGATATAAATTATTGATATGCACAACAATTTGAATGAATCTCCACAAAATTTATGCTGAGTGAAAAACGTCAAAAGGTCATACAGTGTATGTTTCTATTTATATAATATTTTTGAAATGAAAAATTCTTAGAAATGAAAAACAGATTAGTGATTGCCAGGAGTTATGGATGGGAAAAGGTGTCTGCCCAAGTGAGAGGTGGGTATGTTTATAAAGGGGCAACAGGAGAAATAGTGATGGAATTATTTAGTATTTTGACAGCAGCAAGATAAACACAAATTGAGCATGTGATATAACTGTATAGAACTAAATACACACACACACACACACACACACAAATAAATACAAGTAAAACTGAGGAAATCTGAGTAAGATCAGTAGATTTCATCAATGTCAATCCTAGTTGTGAATTTACATATAGTTTTGCAAAATGTTACCACTGGGGAAACTGCAAAGGGTAAATGGGATCTCTTTGTATTATTTCTTAAAATTTCCTGTTAATCTATAATTATCTCGGTTAAAAAAATTAAGAGACAAATTTGACAAGTATAATCTAGACAACTAAAACAAGGAACAAACAAATATCAGGAATAAAAAAGAGAATAAAACGTAGAAAATAATATTAAAGTTATAAGTCAATATTATGAACAACCGTCAATAAGTTTGAAACCTAGTTAAAATGACAAGTTTGCTGGAGGAAAATTACCCAAATTATCTCATAAATAAGTTAAAAATTTGAATCTATTAATAAAATACAGAAGAAATTGAAACAATAATCAATATGATCTATTTTTTACTTCTATAACACCCAATTCCTCTGTGCAAAAAAGAGCTACCACAGCAGGCCTGAGACTGCTATCCATAGGAAGGTCAGTAGGTTTCTGCAAACCTGACTGGTGAACAGTTCTAACAGTGATATCAAACTCTCTAAACATGTGGCTTACTGTGCCTAAATCGTATGTATAAACAGTATGGTTTATGCTATACACCTGCTTTCTTTCCAGGAATCTGAATTTTGGCGCATGCTCTACAGACAGTGCTTATGTAACCGGCCCCCAATAAACTCCCTACGCACTAAGTCTCCAATGAGCTTCCTTGGTAGATCACACTTCACATGTTTTCAACTTGTTGCTGGAGGAATAAGTGTGCCAGGCCCCCATGAGTCCACTGGGAGGAGACTATGGGAAGCTTGTGCAGATTAAACCCCATGCACCTTTGCCCTTTGTTGATTTTGCTTCATACCCTTTTTCTATAAGAAATCTTAGCAATGAGTACAACTAAATACTGAATCCTGTGAGTCCTAGCAGATCGCCCAACTGGGGGGTGGTCCTGGAAACCCCTGAGACATGCCTCCACTAACAGGGCACAGATCCAAATGATTTTTTCAGCAAACTTAACCAAAGTTTTAAGTAAAAAAAAAAAACTCATTTTTAGAAAAGTTGCTCTCAAACATACAAAAATTTACCCAGGCTAATCTAACCAAATAAGGGTTATGGAAGAACAGACAATCCTAGCAAAATTTTGAGCATCATTGAAAAAATCTTAAATAAATTATCAGCTATTTACTAAAGAAAGATCAAGCTATTTACTAAAAGAAAGAAACATCATGTTCCGTTTTCTCAGACCAAAAACCTTAACCTCTCTTTTCCTTTCATACCCTGAATGCAATTGAGAAATCCAGAAAATACAGTTAGTTCAATTTCAAAATAGAAGGAAATTTTCATCACCTCCACAACCATTCACCAGGTCTGTCTCCATCATCTCCCTCCTATACTGCTATAATAACATGTCTCCTGCTTCTTCTTTGGGAGTTCTGAGCAGAGGAGGGCGTAGCGTAACCTGCCTGTTTCTCTGCCTGCTCACTGGACTAATAGTGTGTGTGTGTGTGTGTGTGTGTGTGTGTGTGTGTGTGTGTGTGTGTGTGTGTGTGTTATGTTATATAGTGAATTGCACTGATATCTCTCCTTATGTGGATCACCCCCCACAGTATTAGTCCAGTGAGCAGGCAGAGTCACAGCCAGGTCATACCACTCCCCAGCTCAGAACCCCCAACATCAGCCCACTTAACTCAAAGAGTACAAACCCACTCTCCACACCTGATTCCCCTTACCTGCTGTCTCTGTTTTCCATCACATTTATCTCTTCTAACCAAAAATATAATTTTCTCATTTAATATATTTATTGTTCGCATTCTACCTTCTATCATTAGAATGCAAGTTCCATGAATTCAGGATTGGGTGGGGGTGGGGGGTTCATTCACTGATGTAACTCAAATGCCTAGAACATTGCCTGTAACTATAGACATTTAATATTTGTTTAATCAATGTATGCCCAAGAACTGAACAATAGTTCTTCGTAAAGAGATATTAGTGCAATTCACTACATTAACATGATATACCTCCCCAATATGAACTTCCTCGTAGCTATTAAAAGTTTTTATTTTTAAAAAGTCTCTTAATAAATTATAAATAGAAAATAATTTCCCCGCTTCATTAATTAGAAGCATTTTATTAAAATTAGAGAAAAGGAAAAAAATGCTCACTTTTTTAGCTACTACTACATATTTTACTAAGCATCCTAGAAATAAATGACAAGGAAAAAAGCATGTAGGCTAGGATAGAAAAAGATAAATAGTCATCAGCAGGATTGTCACTTAATAGAAAATTCAAGAGAATCAACTATTAAAATACTAAGTTCAGAAATGTGGCCTGATATAAATTCAATATACGAGAATCAGTAATTCTCTATACACCAGTTAGAAAGGTGATTTTACAAAGAACATTAAAAAAAGATTTTCAAAGCAAAAACTGTAACATACCTGGAAATAAACCTAGTAAGAAATATTCAAGATCTTTATGGACACATTACAAAATGTTTCTGTTTCTCTCTCTCTCTCTCTCTCTCTCTCTCTCTCTCTCTCTCCTTTCTCTTTCTTGCTATACTCTAACCACTCTGGGTTCTGTACTGATTTTTTTTTAAACACACACACACACACACACACACACACACACACACACACACACACACACACACACACACCAGGCAGCCTCCTGTGTCTGTTGTTCCCTGTGAAAGCAGCTCTTTCTCAAGATAAAGCATGGCTCACTTCCCCTCTTGTTCAAATGTCACTTCATCATTGAAGATTCCCCTAATCGAACAAGTACACACACACACTTCTATTGTTCTCTCTCCCTATAACTTACTTTATTTTTCTTCTTATTACAATGGAACACATTATATATTTGAATCTTATTTGCTTGTTTTCTCTCTTCTTCCATCAGAATATAAGCATTTTAAGAGTAGAAGTGTTTTAATCAATGTTGTATCTCCAACACCTAGAACAATGTCCTAAAAATAGCATGTGCTCTCAAAAAATATTTGTTGAAGGAAGGACATACAAGAATACCTGAATAAATTGGTATATACCTTGTGCATGAAGGAGAAGTGTTGATGCTATAAATATTTTAATGATCCCAATTTAATCTATAAATTCAATACATCTTAATGAAGATGTAGAAGTAAGAAATTTTCCAGTAAATGAGTCACAGAGAAGTGATATCTCCAGGCTCCTGCCTGCAGGAGGGAGTTGACCACCACTGGGATGCATATGAGGAAACTGCCTGCTACACCCTATTTGATCTAGGAGTTCCCTGAGGACATTTGCCTTTGTATGGGACATTTGCAGCCAACAACTGCTTTGTATAATCTGCTGCTTCCTGTAATCTGCTTGCTTGCTTGAAAGACCACCAGGATATGGTTTTAAACTTTATAAACTGCCTCCTCTGGAAGCTCAGGGCTGATCTCCTCTAACCCTGCCTAATAGAGAGTCAGTCACCAGCCGGCTAATAAAGGCTCACAATTCTCTTTGATTCAGCTCTGTGAGTCCCTGTTCTTACCTGCATCACAACAAAGAGTCCGATAGAATGTTTTAGAGAAATCTGACAAGATACTTCTGAAATTCATATAGAGGAGTTAATGTTCAAGGAAAGCCAAAGCCTGGAATTATACCCTACAAGATATCAGAAAATATTACAAAGATGTATAAATTAATATAACATGACATTGGTTCAGAAATAGACATCTTAAACAATAAAACAGAAGACAGAGAAGTAGGCCCATTATATGAGAAAATTTTGTATATAAAAAAAATCAACATTTCAAGTTAGTAGATAAAGGCTCTTTACTAGTTAATTCTTAAAATCTCGAAACAGAATGAGCCTTACTAATCTATTTCACAATATATACATATTTTAACACATCATGGTGTATGCCTTAAACTTACACATTACATGTCAATTATATCAATAAAACTGGGGAGAAATAAAATGTACAGAAAAAAAAAAATATATATATATATATATGAGTAAAGATTATGTTTATCTAGACCTACCTACTTCTCGGGATTGTTATGTGGATTAAATGAGATGGTACATGTAAAAGAACAACAAAAAAATTGTATTAAAATGTCCCTAACATAAAAATTCACTCAGAAAACAAGTGTTGGCGAGGATGCAGAGAAAAGGGAACTCTCATACACTATTGGTAGAATTATAAATTGGTACAGCCACTATGGAAAACAGTATGGAGTTTTCTCAAAAACTTAAAAATGGATATAACTTTTGACCAGCAATTGCACTTTGGGGTATTTATTCATAGAAAACCAATACAATAATTTGTAAAGATCTGTGCACCCCAATATTCATGGCAGCACAATTTACAATAGTCGAAATATGGAAGAAACTTAAATTCCCATCAACAGATGACTGGATATAGAAATTATGGTTCATATATACAATGGAATATTACTCAGCCATTAAAAAAAAAAAAGATGAAATCCTACCATTTGCAATGACATGGATGGACTTAGAGGTTATTATGCTGAGTGAAATAAGTCAGACATAGAAAGATAAATACCACATGATTTCATTTTTATGCAGAATCTAAGGAACAAAAAGAACAAACTAATCAACTTAATGGGTGGTTTGGGGGCCCCTTAGTGGAGAATTTGGTGATAGACAGAGGAAAAGGGATTTGGGGGGCTGGAAGAATGGGGTGAATGGTTAACAAAAGTACAAATTAGTAGTTGATAGTTGGTCACCAGGATGGAGAGCACGGCATAGGGAATGAAGTTAGCATTAATACGATGACTAGGTGGAGGACCAGGGAAGGGAGGAAACAATTGGGGGAATCATTTTATGAACTATACAGATGTCTAACCAATGTACTATATACTTGAAACTAATTTAAATAAATAAATTTTAGAAATTTAAAAAATAAACAATCAATTTAGTATTAATAATTATTTGATAATAATAAACTGAAAATTGATTATGACAACAATCAAATTTTATGCTTCTTTGTCTTTTGGTCCTTAGAATGTTTGCTGAATTAAATCAGAATCGAGACTTCCATCTTCTTACCTCATTCTATTTTTTTTTTAGTATCTCTTGTAATTTGATTTATTTTAACAACTGATTTAAAAACCATTCTCCTGTGTGCAAATAAAACATAGTTAAACATAAGATTAATCATTTTTATAAGCCATTTTGAGTGTGAAATGAGAGGGAGTTGAAAGTTTCAACCAACTTTTTTTAACATTGAAGTAATGTACACATATCAAGGTATGTGTCCCTTCAAGCTTCACAGATTTGGTATATTTGTCTATTTGAGATGAAAAACCCTGCTGGAAATATAAAATTGCCACAGACAGCAAAAAAAAAGTGATAAATTTTTCTTTCCTTAAATTGTGTAGAATTACCTAACAAATATATAAGTATTTTCTAATAACACCTATCTGAAAATGACTTCTAAATAGGTACTTAGTTAAATATTTTCTTCCTAAGGAGTAAAAATGTATGGGGGGTGCGGAGGACTGGGGCAATGATTTGTCAAGACGAATGAAGCCACGGGATAAATCTAATGTATCTTCTTGGCCTACAATATAAAATGAGCCATGAATAATCAATAGTGACATAAATCAAGAACAGACCACATGTCAAAATAAATTTAAAAACTTATATATTTGGAAAGTGGTGACGGGCAGCTGATTCAGAAATGTAAGTAATACAGCAATGATTTGTCTAATTAATAAGGACTCTCCAAATTCAATTTATATAACCACCTAGAATAATTATAGTGCTCAGGAGAAGTTAAAGTGTAAGAACACTATAAAATCTAAGGCAAAATGGTTTTTAATGCATACTGGAAAAAGCTTTGGTTTCTTAATGATTCATAATCATTACCTAAAATAACATAGTTTGTCAAAGAATTTTATTCATCTTTCAAGTAACTAGAGCAGTAATACATCCTTGAGGTTTAAAAAGAATTGTTATTGGCTTTCTTCCCATAATATGCTCTTAGAGTCTTGGAAAGAAGAACAAGAATTTTAGTTTCAAACCTCCCCAACTAAAATCCCTTACCCTGTGTATGAAAATCAGAAATTAATTTTCACTTCATCCTTAAGTCTGAGAGAATATCAACAAAAAAACACATTTGCAGAAATTCTGCTAATAGATACAAGCAGAATTAATTTTTAGGAGCACATAAATAACACTCTAATGTGTTTTTTTAAAATAGGAAAATATATCAAAGGTGATTATAAAAAAATTAAATTTACTAATGATAAAGAGCTTCAGATGTTAACCATATTCCTTCTATAAAAATAGAAATCATTAATCACCATCTCTATTGAGTTACTCATAGTGAGTCATCATTTATGTTGGCCTAATTTCTAGAGGCCTCCAAACCACCCCTTAAGTTGAAAGAGGTGTGTATGTGTGTTTTTGTGTGTGTGTGAGGGAGGAAGGGAGGAAGAGAGAGAATACTTCAGGGGTTCTATGTCACCATATAATTCCAATCACGGAAAAAATTAAGTAAAACTGACCTCTAACAGAGTGACAGTTGAAAACAGATAATTAAATTATGATTTTATATAAAACTTCATGAAAAGAGGGGACTGCAGTGTGGCTTTATAAGTGACTAGAACTTTTCATTCATTGAAAACAAAGGAAATCATTATCTTCTCACATTTACATATATTTTATATGTACTTAAAACATATTACATGTACATTTACACATATTATACATGCATGTGTCTTTGAAAACATATAAGGGACATGCAGAATATAGATGGGAGAGGGATCTTACTATGCCCAACCTTTGACAATAACACAAGATGCTTGGTTAGACCATGTTGCTATGATGGCAAAACAGTTTGGGGTAAAGTCCTAGCCTGTTGCAGTACAAGGACTAAATAACAAAATTTAAGCTAATTAGCAGGCACTGTCTACATCCTATCTGTCCCTGAAGGTATATCTTAAATACCATTTGTTCCACAAAAACAATTTGATGACTACCTCAGCCCATTCAGCCTCTCCTGCTGTAATAATAATATGTTATTCAGTAGTGTCTACTAGTGCTCAGACACTTGTGGGGCATGTTACTTACTCTGCTGTAGTCACACTGCCTTCCTCAGACATTAACACAGTAGGCACAATTCGACAAAGGGCTTTCTGCTAGCTTTTCTCTGTTTGGAAGACACTTCCATAATATATGCACAGGGTATAACTCACTGCCTTCAAGTCTTTCTTCAATCATCACCTCAATGAACATATCTGGCTCCCTCTGTGACCCCCACAAACTCAAATGCCCAGATCCTACTCTACTTATTCTTTTACCATCTGTTATTCTCATCTAATATAATACTCATTACTTATTTACTATGCCTATTATTTGTCTGTCTCTCCTTTTTGGACTGTAAGGTCCATGAGAGCAGGAATTCTTTTTAGTTCACTATTATAATCCAAGATCCCAGAACAGTATCTGACACATAGTAGGTTTTCAATAAATATATGGTTTATGGATGAATGAATACTTGTCTCTAAGCCCCACAAGTTACCTTTTCTTTAAGAAACAAAACCTTAGAAAGATCAAGAAGCAGTCCAAGGTGACACAACCAGGAAACGCAGAAGGAGAATTACTCCTGCACATACTAGGGCAACTACGTTATTATAGCTACTACTTTGACCTCAAAAGAAACATTAGTTCTATGCATGTCTCATTCTCCCCACTAGTACTGTGTCTTGTGTTCAGTAAGTGTTCAGTAAACATAGGAAAGGAAGAAGGAACAGATCAAAACCATTATCCATTATCAGTAGTTATAATATTCAGAAAGTAAGCTTTGAAGAGGAAGAACAGTAGTGCAAATTAATAGACTATTTTCCAGCACCACCATCCTTAAGAGAGACAAATAGGAGAAGAACCTAGCTGTCATAATAAGAGTCTACCCAGTCCCAGTTCCCTTAATTCTTCTGTAGAAAGATATCTTCTATTCTTATTCCATTTTCTGGGTTCTAGTCTACAAACTGACTTGAAATTCATAAAAGAACAATTTTTAAGTTTGACAGTCTAAAAAATCAATGCCATGTATTTACCCAACTTTTATTTGTGTCATTTTTCAGCTCGAGTATGAAGTATTATTGCACTGAAAAAAATGTATTTATTAGAAATGATCATAAAGCTGGGGTGGTGTTTTTTTGTTTTTATTTTCTTTATGTTCCCTTTGATTACTACTTAAGAAATTAGAAATAATTTTAAATTATATTTAAATACTTGACTACTATATTAATATAATATTTCTAAACACAGTAGTGTATATATGTAGAAACATTCAAGTGCTCCTCATAATCTGGCAACTGACTTTATAGAATATCGCCATAGAAAATGTTACAAAGAGTGAACACATTTGATAAAATATGAGAATATTCACATTTCAAATGTGCGTACCTTGCTGTTTGAGCAATGAGAATAGACAGGAAGTGAATTCTAAAGCATGAATTGTCAGACAACTTCCCCTTAAATTTTGAGTGTTACATTCCTTGAGGACAGGGTCTTTGTCCTATTCAACTTTATATTATCAGAGCTGAGCCAGTACCTGACACCAAACATTTAATAAATATGGCATCGGATCAAACCACAGGTCTCCATCAGAGATCTCCCTGATCCAATTAATCAATATATGAAATCTAACAAATCTTTTAATCTAATTGGCTCTGTGACTTTGTAACTGGCCAAAACTCTTGTGAGGTTCCTACTAATTATTTGGGTATAACAAATTGTGCTTTATTTTATCTGCAATAAATTAATGCCACCAACTCACTATATATATTCGTATATTCTTCTAAGTCTTTCCCTCCCTATTTCTTAAAAATGGAGACCATGTTTTGGCACACACCCCATCAAATAGAATATTTAAGGCTTGAAAGTTTCCAAAACTACTGTCATTTGCAGAAGAAATCTGGTGAATAACCACCAAAGAAAGAAATGGAATTCTTATGGGTAGTATGCTTATATTCTTTCGCAGTAGACTTTTTAAAGGGTTATATGATATTTAAACAAGTGAAGGAAGTAAAAGTGAAATTATCTCCTGAGCTCCTATCCTCTCAAGAGTCATGCATTATTCTTCTTTATATCCAATGTTGAACACACAGCAAGCTCTCAATTTGTATTTTTGTAGGAAAAAAGTCATTCCAGAAATGATTTGTAAAGGTTAGCTATTTATGGAAGTACCAACAGTTTGGTAAGAATCAGTGCCAATTAATAGTACTAAATACTTTTTCATTGAACACTTATTTGATGTCAGGTACAATAAAAGCATTTTATTTACATTATCTCATTTAATCTTAAATGCAACTTTAATGGGAAAAGTATTATAATTCCCACTTGATAAATGAGGAAACTATGGCTTAGAAATTAGCTACTTTCCCAAAGTTATCAACATGGTAAGTGGCAAAGCTACGATTTGAATCCAAGTGAGCCTGATGTTCATATTCTCAACCATATCTGGAATAATGGGTTAGATAAACATTACTAAAAGGAGGACACAGATAAAAAGAAGTTCAATGAATTTCTTGAGCATCCAAATTCCTTAATGTTGTTCTTTATAGCATGTCAAAAAATCAGCTTCTTCTTAGGGTCATTGCTTTATTTTATTAGAAAGAACCAGCATGATGTGAGAAGTAATTAACTTCAAGGGAAAGCTTTTTATTAGCACACTAAAACAATTAAGTTTGTTGTACCACTGAGGTGCCTTGTCTGCCCTTCTGATGAGAAAAAAAAAAAAATTTCCCTTCTGCTGTATAAATCCTGGATTCTGTTCTGAAAATGTCCTGGCCAGAAAACATACTTAATGGGATCTGAGAACACTGAGCGGCTCTGAAACTGATAGGTTTGATTAAAGAGGAGAAAAGCACAACTCAACAGAGGGTCAGGACAATATTCTTCCTGTGTGGCACAGGCACAAATAAATGCTGAGCCTCAGCAAAAACAGTCTTCTCATCCTTTACAGTTCTCAATCCCAACAAATGATTAATTTACTTCAACCGTAAGAGAAAAGGTCCAGTCAAAGATAAAAATAGCAGAGCCCACATGGTACAGTGAGGCAATTTTCTATCAACTTGATCACTCAGTAGAGTCCTAAAAGGTCCAGAAGCAATTAATACAGGAGGTAACATGATTTGTTTTCTGGAAATTCAAGAAATTTGGGTTTGAGGATACATAGCAATGAAATAGTAATATCAACTAACATAGAAATTGGAGCTTACTCTATAGTTTAAAATGTGTTTAACTGCCATGAGAGAGGATAGATTAGAAAATGATGACACTGTTTTGCCATAGTCAGTGTAAGGTCTGTTTTACTCCTGTTAACATGGCTTTATATTGTTATATGGCTTTTTTTGTTTGTTTTGCACTGAATTTCCTAATATTTTTATGAGACAGCTCTTTTCATCTCATTGCAAGACCAGGAATCATGAGCTTTCTGCTTCCTACTCAAATCTATCCTCAGAGAGGGACAAGAAGGAGGGAAAAAAACTTACTTTTTGCATTGTCTCAAATACAGTGCTCACCAAAAATATCAGTGCATTCACACATGTGCTTATAATTAATGTGATATCAACTGAATCTATCTACTTCTTTATTCTGACAGTAAATGCTGACCCAAAGACTCAAAAGTATTCTGCAAATGAGAAATTTATCTGCATCAAAATCCAGTGTAATACCAGGCATAAAATCCTTTCTAATTGTACATGTAAAATCCTGCTTAATACTTGCTTTGACTATTTGCTGGAAATGAGATAAGGAAAGAATTTACTCAATATGACTGCCTGATAATGGACCAAGCGTTCTGACGTGGTGCTCTCTCATTGACCCATTTTCACAAATTCATTTAACTACTTGGACATCATCCTCTTAATTCTTAAAATCCGAAGCACACCCCACATTATTCTTAATACCTTTACATTCCTTTCTCTTCTTTTAACATCTAATTGCTTTTTCACTAAAATTCCTTTTAAAAAACTGAACTGGAATATGATTGCTACAAGAAGCATCATAGTAACAGTTAAGGATTCAGTTCATAAGCTTTCTGTCAAAAGAGGGGAATACTTTTCAGCATGAAGGAGGCCATTTAACCTTCCTATTCTTCTCTTTTTCCATTACTAAGAGATCATAGTATAGTGCCATGGCTAAAAGTATGGTTTTAGCACCAGACTAAGCTATATTCTAATCCTTACTAGATGTGTGATGTGGGTAAGTTATTTATTCTCTTTGTCTCATTTTCCTCAGCTGAGAAATATTATTAATAATGTTGAATTGTGAACCAAATTAAGTGAGAAAGTGTTTGTGAAAGTTTAGTAAACTTTAAAGTGATTCACACAAAAGTGACAGTTACATGGCCTTGTTCTGTGTCCTGTAAAGGGCATTTCTACAATTTTGAGGTAAAGAAGGTTCTATTAAAATGGTTCAAAAGCCAGAAGAATTCATAAAAGAAGAGGTTTGTTTTGACCACATAAAAATTTAAAATTCCTGTAAGGCAAATAATAAATAGATAAATAAGTAAATAAATTATAAGGCTGAAGAACTAACCACAATCTGGAGAAAAATACTTGTAACGTAAAACAAAAGGCTTATATTCTTAACATATAAAAATCATCATCATCATTATCAATAAAAAAGAAACCACACACTAATAAAAACAACTGGTAGAGGGCATTAATAGGTAATTTGCAAAACATATACAAATGGCCAGTAAACAGAATACATTCAACCCCACTAATCATTGAGTATTAGAATTAAAAAAGAAAAATATTTTCAACTATCAGATAGGCATAGGTATTTTAAAGTTGATAAAAATCAACATTGGCAAGAAATTTTAAAATGGGCACACTCAAAATATGTTGGTAAAGTGTTGTTACTACCTTTCAGATTTGGCGCTATATACTCAAATAAAAGATATGGATATCCTTCGTGCCAACAATCCCACTTCCAGGAATCTACTCCCAAATAAATAACTGCCCACCTACCAAAAGTTCTGTGGAAATTATATTAATCATGATATTATTTATAATGTAAATACTGGAAATAATTTAAATTATTAATATGGGATTGCTTAAAGAAAGTATGGTGCAGCCATACAAAATAACACTGTATAGCCATTCAAAAGCATAATACATACTTACAGTCACTGCTCCAGAAAAGATATCCCCAACATATCTTGAGCATATAAACAGGTTACAAAACAACATGCACTGTATAGTCTCATTTATAAAAATGCTACCTGTACATATGTACATCTGCATAGAGAAATGTCAGAAAGTATATTCACCTAAACACCTTAGGTAGTAATACTTTAGGTGACTATCATCTCTCATTCATATATATTTTGCATTGTTTCACAATTTTTCTTCACAAGTATAAATTATTTTTATAACCAGAAAAAAAACTATTTTCATATTAGAAAACAAATATTATAGCTACTTCCCTAGAGATGACATTTTAATAATGATATAACTGCTCTGGGTTTCTTTCCATGTTTTATAAAGGTAGAAAAGCATTCTGGGATCTGCAGAGATAAAAGAAAAAAACATAAAAGGACATTCTAGACTGGACTAACACGACCTAACCAAGGTTCATATTTTACTAGCTGGGAGGCTTTCAGCAAGTTACTTAATCTCTGTGCTCAATTTTCTCTCCTCTGTAAAATGTGGGCAATTATATAACTTAACTCATAAGGTTATTATGAGGATAAAATGAGTCAAATTATGAAAAGCACTTAGATTCCAACCTGACATCCAAGACAAAATGTCAGCTGTTTACTGTAAAATAATGTATAGAATCATCCTTGTCCATCACAGAAGTACAATAAATATTTACTATTGTTATCATCTACCTGCTCATCACATGTAACCTAAGGATACTGCAATAGGAAAAATCATTTTCTCTGTCTCAGAATACCAAGGGTCAAGTCTATTGAATATGATTAAATTTAAATATAGCATCTCAAAACCAAAGGCACAAAGAGAGGTCAACGAAGGCTTAGAAAGGCATACCAGACAGCCAAAGTCCCAGGATAGCTGAGGCTGTCCAATTTTGGCAAGGTGATATCAATTACTTTGACAAATCAATAAACTCCTATATAAAACTATTACTTATACCTTGCATTTAAACAGTGTTTGACAGTTTTCGCCCATCTCCATAATGGGTTGGCAGGGTTTCTGATCACTGTGCCAGTTCAGTAGGGGAATGGAAACTGGTGCCTAACCACCTCCCACTGGTATAAATGGTACAGGGGAGCTGGAGGCCTGGGAGGAATGATGGAGGGAAATGGTGAAAAGAAGGCAGATGACAGAGAGAGGAGCCAGGATACTGATATGTGTGAGTAGCAGCAACAGGGCAGAAGACCCCAGAGAATACTTAACATCGTCTCTGGAACTCCTCTAGTGAATTCTGGAAAATTTATTCTGAGAAAATGAGAAAAACAGAACCTTACAAGTTAAAGCAAGGATGGAGGGATGGGAGTCATCTGGTTCATTCATTTCTTCCAATGTACCAGCTATGCTAAGTGACAGACATACAACAAGGTGTAAAACCCTCATGTAGCTTATAGTGTGGTGCCCTGTCTGCAGGTGACCCCAGTTCTAAAAGGACACCTCAGAAATTTTCAACCTTCCAGGACAACTTAAAAAACACTGAACTCAATATTCAAAATAAACATATTTAGGGTATGTTTGCGCCAAGAAATAAAAATTACAATCTTAAAGACAAAATTCATTAAGTCATGAAATCTAAAGTATCAGTAAATTATTCAAAGCTGTGAGATGTTTAAAAATAATTTAACTTTCCTTCTCTTCCCTAACTACTTATGATAACTTACCTCATTAGGAATTCAGTCCTCAATTCACACAATAAGGAAAAAAAAACCTCTCTAAAAACAAAAATAAGATTAAAAATACAGAAAGAGATACATTACCAAAACTCCCTAAATCAGAGGTCATACATTAATTATAAATTTATGAAACATTCTTATTACACAGAGAAATTGTACAAACTGCAAAAGAGCTTTTTATTTCAATAAAGCAATTAAGTGCATTAACTGTTCTGTGTTATCACTTAAAGGCAGCACAATTAATTTGTCATTCCTATCAATGCCTGTGTGCTTTTGTGTGGCTATCTTTAGCTATCTCAAAGCATTTTCCCAAACATTTACTTTACTTTTGTTGTAGAGCTGCAAAACATGTTCCATGCCAGACTGGAGAAGCTGACATTATCAGTTCAGAAAGAAAAAGTAGTCAAATGTGGCTCAGTGTATTCTGTAATTAAACATGACTACAGAGACACAAGGCTCTGTTTTCATTCTCTTGTTACCAAAAATCATTGATCCAAAGCAAAGAAAAAATAGAAGCTTAAAAACCTATCACTTCACTGAGAAAAAAAGGAAGATAAATTAATCTTGATACACACACACACACAGAGAGAGAGAGAGATTGATTGATTTGTGTTTTTATGACAATGGATAAAACTCTCAGAACCCTAACTGAATGTACACTATCTGATAGTAAGAAAAAGAAAATGCTTTGGGTCTCACCTATAAATTGAGTGAGATGGAAAAAGGTTTGGAAATGACTCCAGTCTCATCTGATCAAGTTTTGAGTCATCAACCTCCTGGGAAATCTCAACTGTGCTGTAACACTTCTTATGACTATAAATGACTCTACAGAAGTGTACATTTCTCGACACAGGAAGAGCAGCCGGCCATCCTTGGGAAAGCATAACGTCAAAGAACTACACTGGAACAGCTCTCCACCTGTCTCACTGGCTGTTCACAAGGCCTCAAATGAATCAGGACTGACCTTTTTCTGGGTCCGCCAGGCTGATTATGACTGAATTTCAGAATGCACAGGACAGATCCTTTCACCTTCTAGCCTCTGGGTTAATATATGATGAATAAAACCCATTTTAATTTATCTCATTTCGATAGCAATAGACACATAAGGGGCTGGATTTTGAGCATTCTAAGAAAATCAACAATGATTTCTTGTGCTTAAAAGCTTAAAATATGCTCATCATGAATTGTTTTATCTGACCTCAGAGCAACTCTGTGACATACATAGGAATGTATGATTAAATCTATAACCATGGCTCTTTTTCTGGCTTATTACAGGACACCATAGTGCAGAAGACATAAATTCTGGGTTCCGCCTTAAATAAGTACATTCAGGTATCTAAATTTTACTTCTTTCCAATTAGTTTTCTTTTGATAGTGATAGCTCTGAGGTTTTGGGGAGCAGAATTTTGTATCCATGTGCCTAGATATCTATATTTATATCCATATCTATTATGGTAGATAGATTGATAGACAGACAAATAAATAGATAGATATATCAAGGCACTGAACACACACATAAATTTGTATTATATAGTAGATATATATAAAAATGAAATATGTCAAATAACTGAGTGATTAATTAGTAGATGAATGAAGACCATTAGTAGATGAATGAAAGAAGTTCTCTTTTCAGTTAAGCAAAGTGTAATAAAAAAAAACACACACACATTCTCAACACATAAAGGATTGGCTGGCCTGGGTCTCTGTGGGCCACATTTTGTAGGTTAACTAGAATAACCTATCACCAAGAATAAGAAAAAGAACTTTATGTAAATTACTCTGTATTTACTAAAAGACATATGTCTCCTTATCTCACATCAAAACTAATTAAAGTGTATATTCATTTTAAATTGAATATATATATATATATATATATATATATATATATATATATATATACATACACACACAAGAAACTAATGTATGGCATTAAACCATATGGGCTTTCTCTTTTGTGAGTATAGCTTCATATGTAACTGATCATCTTAATGTTTCCTCCTCCTCTTTGATAATTTTCCAAAAGTACACTGTTTTATTGTTTCCCCTTAAATATAATATTCTTCAAAATTAGATATGTGTCATTCTAAAATATATATTTATATATAATAAGTTGCATAATGTTATATAGAGATCTAGGTATAGATATAGGTAATACGGATACATATTTATTCTGCATTTTGCAGATACAATATAATTAAAGTATTAAACAAGCTCCTACCATTGCTCACGGCACATATACCTGATGTCTTTAAACCATTAAATTCCCAATAAGTAGCCATTCTTTTTTGCTTCCATATGGCAGAGACAGTCAACAGTCCCACTCATGTGGCCACAATGTAGCCTCTACTCATCCCTTGCAGACATTACTCTGAAATCTGAAATTAGATTTCTAATTATGGATTTCCAGAGACTACAAATAATAGCCTAATGTTTTAGTGCTTTCTGACACAATATTAAAGAAGAAAGAAATGCCCACATTAAGAAAAATAAAACCGGAACAGTCAGAAAAAAGACCTCACAGGTACCGGTATATTTTGTTGTTGTTGTTGTTAATGCATAAACCAGAGGAATAGATAAGCTTTCTTCTTGCCACTATAGGCTTGCATATGTATTTAAAATTACAAAATTTATATACTGATTAATACTGGTTGAATGTTTCATATATCCTGAAGTACCATACAGTAAACATTTCAAAGTGTTTTAGGCAGGAAATCATGCCAATTGCCAGAAGAAAACCAAGGGGAGAAAGTAAAGAAAAGTAAGAAGGATAGGCTCATGTCAGCTACCTAAACCTTTAATTCTAAGAAATTAAAGTAATTTAATGCTAAAGAGACTGATAAACTAGAAGTGCATTTTCATAGCTGCTCTGATCAATTTATGAAACTTTTAAATGGTCTTCAGCCCAAAGGACTAAGTTGGATGCAGTTAGAGAATCTGCCAATATTTGAAAGACTAAATGAAGATTTTTTTTCTATGTAGATGGTTAACTATATTGTTAGAGATCTAAAGTGCCCCCGAAACTAATGTCTGAGAAAAAACATTAAGAACAACAAATAGTAGGAAGTAAGAAAGGCCCTCTATGTTAGTTATTCTATGTTGATATAATAATATATCATAGACTGGGTGGCTTAAGCAACAATAATTTATTTTCCCACAGTCCAGAAGCTGAAAGTGGGATTCCAGTATGGTGGGGTTCTGGTAAGAGCTTTCTTCCTAGCTTGCAGAAGGTCATCTTCTTGTTGTGTCCTCACAGCATAGAGAGGGAGCCCTATCATCTCTTTCTCTTCTAAAAGGGCACCAGTTCTGTCAGATTGAGGCTTCACTCTTACAAATTCATTTACCCTTAGTCATCTCCTTAAAGGTCCTATCTCCAACACAGTCACGTGGGGATTAGGACTTCAACATACACATTTGGGAGAGACACAATTCAGTCTACAGCACCTGCTCCCTGGGCTGTGGATGTCACACAGGATACACAAGTCCTTGACTGCTGATCAGTCTCTCCTCTATTTCAAGCAGCATGACATTCAGATTCTAGAATATAGATTATAATGAGCACTGCTGAGAGAGAACATAAACCCAACAGGAGACAAACTGATTTAAAAAAAAAAAAAAACATTAATTGCTCTAAAAGAGTTCACATATTCTGGCCCCATCGGATTTTATCCCAAGACACTGTGGAGAACCCGCCAAAGGAACAGCTGTGCTTCTGATGCCCCTGTTTGAGAAATACAGAGTTGGAAAAATACTAGATAATAAAGCTAACTCAATTGTAATTTTCAAATTAGAATAGTGAAACTAGTGAAGTCCAATAACAAACTGATGAACTAGGCATTATTCTTTGACAAGATTTAGAACAGATAAGCATCCAGAAATAAGAGGAGTGAACTCTATGACCCATCATGTAGTCCCACAGAAGAAGTCATGTGAAAAGCTCATTTCTTGCTTGACAATGTTATCATGCTGTGCAGATTTACCTATACCTTGGTGAGTCACTAGACAAGGTCTTCAGTGATAGCCTGGCAAAGAGGTATAAGGACTGAATGCTTATTCAGTTAGGTGAATTGTTAATTATTTGCAGGACCTCCCAAAAGGATAATGGCTCACAATTAATGTCTACCTGAATAGAGGCATCTAGAAGCAACAAAAATAAATATTTATTTACTGTTTACAATTTGCTAGGTGCTGTTCTGAGTACTTCATGTGAATCAATTATTTAGTTCTCATAATAACCCTGTGACATAGGTAATATAATCCCATTTTACAGATGAGAATACTGAGGCTTAACTAAGTTAGTAAGAGCTTTCAATTCCATGATTCCATCAAATCTGCTTAAATGACCACCCCAGAATGCAAAATCCAAGGATCAATTCCAAGGTCTTGTCCTGCTTGACCTGTAAGTGGTACTTGCCACAGCAGCTCCCTCTTTGAAACACTTCCTTTTCCTGGCCCACAAGACACTTCACTTTTAGATTTCTCCCTATCTCACTAAGTGCTCCTTATCAGTCTCTTTGCTGGTCTCATCTTATCTTGCTGGCCACTAAATAGTGAAATGCCCCGGAACTGAGTTCTTAGACCTCTTCTCCAGCTACTCTCAATCTTCTGGAGGGTTCAACCAGTCTCAACAAGACTTTAAATATTAGCCTTATACCAACAATTCTCAGATTCCAGCCAGAGTCTCTCCCCTGACATCCAGACTTTTCTATCTAACTGCCTATAAAGACATCAAACAAACATCTCAAATTTAACATGACTTATCAAATTTTAACTCCTAATTCTACATCATCTCCCCACAAAAAATTTCTATTTTCCCCATGCTCATCTCTAGCCCTAGAGATGCACAGACAAAAAAAAAAAAAAGTAAAAAATAAATAACTAAGAGTCATCCTTAATTTTTCTCTTCCTTTAACACCCCACATCTGATCTGTCAGAAGTCTGATCTATTGGTTTTATCCATCTTCGAAATGTAACTAGAACCTCAGCACTGCACAAGATCTCCACTGCTATGGCTTTTGTCCAAGCCACCATCATTTCTCACTAAGATATTTCAAGAGCCATTCTGAATCATCTCTTTCCTCACATCATAGAGTTTACTTTCAACACAATGGCCACAGCGACCCTCTTAAAATGCCAGATCATGTTTTCTCCTTGGAATCCTCTAGAGAGATTTCCATCCACAGAATAACATGATCTCCAGGACCCTGGATGATCAGATCCTATTACTTTTCTTACCTCATCCCATACCATTTTCTCTCTTCTTCATTCTATTCCAGACACTCTAATTACTCAATTTATAATATAGACATAGCCTTTAATCATGATACTTTTGAAGTTTACTTTTTACCACTAACCATGATGATTTTTACGAGTCAACCTTCTCCAGCTTTAAATTTATGTGGGCGAAGTTCTATGCAACAATAGAAAAGTTCCACATATCACAGTAGTAAACCATTTCATCTTCACTCCTGTTCAATCAGTAAACCCAGACTCTATAAACCTATTTACTGGAGACTCAAGCCAACGATTTTAAAGGCAGTGCTTATATAACAATGTTCGCAAGGTCCAGCTTCACAGGAATCACAGTGATTTTTACTGCAAAGCAGCTTTCATCGAAGGCACATATGTTCCCATCCTACACTGAGTACCTCAGTGAAGTGTTACAGCTGACAGTATTTCAGCCCAAACACAAACTGAAAAACACCTATAACAAGTTCATCAACAGAATCCAAACATCATGATGCTAAATTCATTGTGGACTCTAAAATGCTGTTTATTAAAGACTGAGCGAAGAGAAATTTAGCCCTGATTGCTTTAAGTTTAGCCCATAGTACTGAGTAGTTATTCCTCTCACTCCTTTACTCCCAACCATTTCTAGTCCTGAGAGTGTAACAGAATCCTGACTGTACAAAATTAAAGATATTTAGGTCCAGCTGCACCCATGATGCTAGTAAATTTCATGCTTTCTTTTAACTCTAAAATATAAACCTATTTGAAAAGGTTAGACTCCTGACTCAATCAAGCCAATGACAGAGTGTGTGATCATTTATATAGTGTTAGTCTATATATTTAAGGAGTTGGGTAAGAAGCTCTGCTAGAGATGGGTTTGAGGATTGATGTAGTATAAAAGAAAGCTTGGCTCTCATAAATAGAGAGGAAGAATGCCAGAGGAAGTGATTCAACAGAAGTTTGTCATAACAGAACAGGACTTCCAAAGATCAGGAACCACATAGTATAGCTGAGAAGCCAAGCAGACAGTGGAGCAGACTTAGAGGTTAAGTAGACAGATACTATAGCACTAGACCTCTAATGTATTTAGCACTGATTAGATATTCCCTATTAACCAAGTAGCTTGAGACTTGAGGAGGAATAGAGGAGAATAGAGGAGGAATTTTTAGAGCTATATCAAGAGTTGTCTAAATCTGGATAATGAACAAAAGAAAGAGAAGAAAAAATCAGAACTGACAGAACTATGTAGAGTCAGAAAGGCTCGGCCAAAGATGGAGGACTGACCACCTGTATTTGCTTCTGCTTCCTCTCAAAACTCCACAAAATAACAGTAAATTGATTTATTAAACCATAAAGCCACAAGGACAAAGAGAATATGAAAACACAACAACAAAATTTTGAAAGCTGGAAAGTACAGGATAAGTAGTAACTGAATTAGCAGATCTGAGAAAAATGAATCTTAAACCAGCAGAGGAAAAGCCAGGAATCAATCTGATTTGCACCATGGAATCTCCAAATACTCCAGGATATGCCACCACCACAAGATATGTCTGGAAGAAAGGGGGGAAAGGGAGAGCTGAAACTGCAGGATTTGTTGATAGTCCATTTAAGAAGCAGATAGATATCCAACTCCCAGATGCCCTCCCTCATTCCACAATGCCGGGCTCTTTCCCCTTTCACACCTCAGCAGAAGACTGGAGAGCAGTTCTGGACTGAGGAGCAGCAGAAAGTAGAGGTAGCATACTGAAATTGGGGGCAGGAGGGGTATGTGAAAGTTTATACACTGAATGTCAACCCCCAAGTTCTACTTCCCCATTCAGCTTTCAGAAAGCTAGAAGTAATGCCTGGAAACTGGGAAAATTCCTCTTTGGGGAAACTGGCAACCCAACAGAAATTACATAAAAATTGTGATGTTAAGTATTCCCCACAAAATAACCCAATCAGATCTCTCTACATTAAACCACAGTCACAAGTCCAGCCATAAAAAGACATCCAGGATTCCCAAACATCTGCATAAAGCTTCCAACATGAAAAACAGAGACCAAAACCAACACACCAAACATTGACTTAAAGAAAACAGAGACTATGTGGGGATATAGAAATGATATACAAATCATTAAACCATCCCAGAGGGAAAAGAGATTTTGAACTCAGGACGCAAAACAGAATGTTATAAGAAGGAACACAGAGAAAACTCTTGAGCTCTTAGAAAATGACAGAGGCTAAGAGAAATAAAAACACAGTAGAAGGATTAGAAACTGAGCCTAAGGAAAACTTCTAGACCATAGAGAGAAAAAAAGAAAAATCATAGAACATTGTAGAAAGGGGTAAAAAAATTTTAAAAATCAAGCCAAGGGGTCTAATGTCTAAATAATAGAAGTTTCAATAAATAAAAGGGAAAGGAGAAACTTATCAATAAAATAACTCAAGGAAATTTCCCAGGAGTGGAAAATAGGTATTTCCAAATGATAAAACATTACCACTGAAAATCTAGAAGAGTGGATAAAAAATAGACCAACAGAAAAAGACATCACCCATAGTATTTCATAATACTGGGTACCAAAAGAAGATTCTAAAGGTTTCCAGAAAGAAAGGAGAGAGGAAAAATGTACTATTTAAAAGAATGAAGACTTTAGTTGATCTGACACCAATACAAATGGCCAACATATGAAAGGATGCTCAACATTGCTAGCTATTAGGGAAATGCAAATCAAAACCACATTGAGATACCATCTCACATCTGTTAGAATAGCAGTTGTCAACAGGACAAGTAATAAAAAAATGTTGGATAGGATATGAAGAAAAAGGAACCTTTATACACTGCTGCCTAGAGTGCAAATTGGTACAGCCACTATGGAAAATAGTATGGAGGTTCCTCGAAAAACTAAGAATTGATCTATCACATGATCCAGCAATCTCTCTACTGGGTATTTCCTGCAAAGACTTGAAAACATATCCAAAAAGATATTTGCACACTAATGTTCATAGCAGCATTATTCTCAGTGGCCAGGACATGGAAGCAACCAAAGTATTCTACAATAGATGACTGGATAAAGAAGATGTGGTATGTATATACAACGGATTATTACTCAGCTATAAGAAGAGATGAAATATTGCCATTTGCAACAACATGGAATGACCTCAAGATAATCATGCTAAGTGAAATAAGCCAGACCGAAAAAGTTGATAATCACATGCACTTATATGTGGGATCTGAACCTAAAAGCAACAAACAGGACAAACAGAGATTCATGGACATGGACAATAGACAAGCAGTTACCAGAGGATGGGGAGCAGGGAGGAGGTAGGTGGGATAAAAGGGGTCAAATATGTAGTGACAGAAATCTAACCATGGGCAGTGAACACAATGCAATACATATATCCCTTACTGTTGAATTGTACATTTGAAACTTACAGAATTTCATTAACCAATGTCACCATAATAAAAATAAATAAAATAAAGTATAAAAATCTTGACAAATATACAAATAAATAAATAAATAAGAGAATTAAGACTTTAATCAATCTGAACACTAAAGCAAAAACAATAAAAGCAAAAATAAATAAGGTAGACTACATTGAATTTAAAAGCTTCTGCACAGCAAAAAAAAAATCAATAAAATGAAAAGTCAACCTACTGAATAGGAGAATATGTTTGCAATTCATATATCTGATTAAGAGGTTATCATTCAAAATATATAAAGAACTCAAACAACTTAATAGCAAAACAAATAATTCAATTAAAAAATGGGCAGAAGATCTGAATACATAATTTTCCAAAGAAAACATACAGATGGCCAACAGGTACATTAAAAGGTGCTCAACATCATTATCCATCAGTGATATATAAATCAAAACCACAACAAGCTATCACCTCACACCTGTTAAAATGGCTATTATCAAAAAGAAAAGAAATAACAAGAATTGGCTAGGATATGGAGGAAAGGGAACCCTTGTGCACTATTGGTGGCAATGTAAATTGGTTCAGCCACCAGGGAAAACATTATGAAGGTTCCTCAAAATTTTTAAAATAGAACTACTACATGACCCAGCAATTCCACTTCTGGGTATTTATCTGAAAAAAAAAATCACTGATACAAAAAGAGATGCACCCCCATGTTCACTGCAGCATTATTTATAATAGCCAAGATACAAAAACAACCTTAAGTGTCCACTGATTAATAAATAAATGAATGAATAAAATATGGTACATTTATACAATGAATATTATTCAGCCATCAAAAAGAATGAAATTTTGCCATTTGTGACAACATGGGTAGACCTCGAGGATAATATGCTAATAAATGAAATAAATCAAAGGAAGACAAACAACATGTGATCTTACTTATATGTGGAATATAAAAACAAACAAACAAACAAACAAACAAAAAGCTTATAGATATAGAGAACAAACAGTCGGTTGCCAGAGGCAGGTGGTAGAAAGATGGAAGAAATCAGTGAAAGGGGTCAAAAGGCACAAACTTCCAGTTACAAAATAATTAAGTTCTGATAATGTAATGTACAGCATGGTGACTAGAGTTAACAATACTGTATTGCATATTTGAAAGTTGCTAAGATAGTAGATCTTAAAAGTTCTCATCACAAGATAAAAAAAATATTGCTTCTATGTAAGGTGTTAGATGTTAACTAGACTTAGTATGGTGATCATTTTGCAATGTATACAAATATCAAATCATTACGTTGCACACCTGAAACTAATGTAATGTCATGTGTCAATTATATCTCAATTTAAAAAATTAAAATTAAAAAATAAAATAAAATAAAAAACACATGAATAAAATCAATCTTCTGAATAGTTCCATTTAAAACTCAAAGACAAAAGAGGAATGCTTCAAAATTCTGTCATAAAATCATTTCTAACCTTTAAATCTCTACTCATATGAACTATCAATAAGTGTAAGGATAAATGAAAGAGATTTTAAGATGCGTACAATCTCAAAAAAGACTGCATCTTTTCTTTGGAGAATTGTTTCTTCAAAATACACACAGGAAACAGGAGGTTCAAAAAAGCGAATGGCACAGGGATTCCCAAGGATCATGAAGGAAAGAAAATATCAGGCTGAGAGCTGTGGATCAGGCCTATAGTCATTGGTCCAGACTAGAGAAAATCAGAAGGCTCCAAAGACAACAAGTTGACCTCTACCTAATATGAGCATGTTGAGATAAGAATTACACAATAAAGGAGAGTTTGGGAAAAAATAGAGTGAAGAACATGGGAAGCTAAGAAAAAAAATTTAATGACAATAATTACCCTCGGTAAAACAGAAAAATAATAATAGTATACATGTGGCTCGGATATAAATAATGTCTGCATAGTCGTGACAATGAAAACAGACTACTGATTCAACATAAATTATAATCTAAATACATTTAGAAGACAGAAAATTGGAAAATGTATATATCTGTATGTAGAGATGGTTAAGAAACAGAGGACAGAAAAGAGAATTATATTTTCATCTTCCAAAAATGAAAGACAATACATAATAACAAAAACTGAAAATTCTCTCCAATAATCATGTTATTTAAAGATAAAAAATAAATATTACCAAAAAGTAAAAACACTTTAAGGTAGTTTCTGAGAAAAAAAAAAAAAAAAAAACATGGGGAACAGTAAACTATTTTATTAAAATAAACCTTTTAGCACTATTTGGCTTTTTAAACTATGTATATGTATTACTTTGATCTAAAGATTAAGTTTTTTTAAAAAGGCATATAATCTGAATTACCACACAGACTAAATTAGAAAATCCAGGGAAACCAGAAATTGAGAAAATATTTAGCATTTCCCCCACTCCATCTGTGGATCCTGAGTCTCTTCCTGTGTATCACCTGACTTCTCTAGTGCTGTCATACTAACCAAATCCCATTACAATCACCTTTTTTTCCTCTGGAAATTTCTCTATAAAGACTAAATTAGCAGTTAAAAGACACACAGCTATAGGAAGGCTCTTATCAAACAATAGAAGCAACTGAAATTTTTCTTTGGGTGAAGGGGGCACATTTATTTCAAGATGCGTATTTCTCTAAAATACACTTACATGGTTTTCTTTCTTTAGCAGACAACAACAAAAAGGATATTTCTGCTTCTGATGAAAGTTGAAACAGTCCTAATCTTATGTTGCCTCTATAGAATAGAATATCAAAACTTTCATCATCAAATTCTGTCTGTGATACAGTTTCCAAACCGTTCAAATTCCCAGATGGTTCCTTTCTGTAGCCAGTAACCAAAAAGAGATTGGTAGTTTAGCAGATTTATTCATTTATGTCACGACTCACTCGTGATTGAGGATGAAGTAAACATGAGCACGTGTGTGCGTGCACACGCATGCACGCACACACATAGTATTTTTGGTCCCTCTAATTCCCAGTTCTTCCTAATAGCCCCTCCACTGTCCTCTCCACCGAAACAATGGAAGTAACTTTTCAAGGGGAGTGTAGATGTAGCTGAGAACAATGAAAGCAGTATAGCTTTGAGTTTCAAATTAGACTTTTTAAAAGCCCATAGCCAAAACAATAATCTTGAAAGTATAGATTTCCTTAGCAAGTGCAAGGCCCTTGAGACAGCAAATGGCTCATTTTGTTGTTGTTGTTTCTTGTTGTGTTTTGTTTTTACAGTTCAAATCTTAGCAGTTTTCCCAGAAAACATGGGGGGATGGTGGCGGGGAGCTGTGAAACAAAGGTGGGCAGAATAGAAGGAAATTTATGTGAAAAAAAGAAATGGGAAACCAAAAGCAACAGAGAAGTGTATCCTGCTTCAACCCAGCCACATATTTATAGATCTAAGATTCATTTTATATTGTTTAAACCCACCACTAAAATACTTAGGTCTAGAAAACCTGTGTGGTTTTGTTGTGCTCTGAATCTACAAGTTTTCAAATATGGGGTATCAAAATCAATTCATTTGTTCAAAAAATTTATTAAGCACCTACTATGTTCTTGTTACACCAGAAATACAGAGTCAAATCAGACAATCTCCCTGCCTTTGTGGCTCCCATTTTAGTTGGAGAGACAAGCAGTAAATATATAGAGAAAGAATTATATAGAGAGAAAGAATAAAAGGATATAATTACAGACCATAATAAAGGGGTAATGAGACAGGGATACTTTAGACAGACTGGGAAAGAAAGTTCTCATGGCAGGAAACCAGAGAAAAGAGGCGTAAATTATCAACCCTTGATTATTTTTTCCACCATAGAGCTAGGAAGAAAAAAAGAATCTTTGAAGAGTCTCTTCTCTTCAGGCATCAACACCTTAGCTCCTTCCCGCCCCTGCCTGCCAGCCAGCACCCCATGCTCTGAGTGTTTTCTCCACCCTCCTCTGAAATCTCAGTTTCTCTTTTCATTGTGACAGTGAGCTAGTTTAAAATTCAGTGCATGCTGGTGTGCTGATAGGGGCTAGAAATTTACACCTTTCAGAGACTAAAATAGCAGTTTCTCAGGGGCCTTTGGGAGGGAAGAGCATACAAAGCAGGGATCATCAGGCAAAATGATCAGAGAGATATCTGGAAGTTGGCTGGAGCCCCTTAAATTATTCCTGGTAGAAAGACACTGTTCAGCTCATCAGGAGAGCTTTTCTTTTAATAATTTGTTCCCAATATCATGGTTTTCAATATTTGAGAGACAGACAGAGTATAATGATTTAGCAAAGCAAACAGAGAAGCAATAGCCAGAGCTGTGGGAAAGCAACCAGAGAGAGCTAAACATCAAAGAAGCCAAAGATGTTTCTATATGGATGAAAATGTGTCTGTGAAATGTACTTTGAGTTAGTGCAGACGAAGAAGTCCACTTTCAATAAGTAGTCAATGGAAATAAGAAATTAAAGATACAAGCTTTAGGAAACATGCCTAAAAATAGAAGAATTGGTGGATAGATAATAGGTAAAGAGAATGCAAAGTTGAATGTTTATTCACATACGTACTTTTTTAAATATTGAAGAGACATGAGCATGTGTATTGGCTGATGACAAGGAGCCAGAAGAAAGATAGAAATATGAACAACATAGAAGAGAGAAGGGTACACAATTGGAGGAAATAAAACATCAAGTTACAAAGCAAATCTATGTCCTCACTCTTAACCCCTCCACAGAAGTCTAGAATCACATATCTAACTGCCCACTCAACGTGACAAATGACGATCCCCAACTTAGCACACCAGTTGTTTGCACTGAAAGCCTTAAAGCAAATCCTAACACCCACTTTCTCTCATATTCTCATATTTTATTGGTCCTACCCATATGTCCAGAATCTAACTAATTCTAGCTACCACTGCCATATCTCTCACCTTGATTATAAATCTGTCTGCCCTCTTCCATTCTTGACCAGTTACAGTCTAAATTCTACATAGCAGCCAGATTGATCTTTATAAAACATAAGACAATGAACAAAAAGAGATTGCCACACTTGGACCCAAACCCCTCTAAATCTTTCCTACCTGACTTTAAAAAAAAAAGCCACTACACTTTGGTCTACAAGGTTGTGTATGGTTTGGCTGTCCCCTCACCTTTACCCCCCATTCTTCTTCTGGCCCACCTTTGTCAAAGGAGGGTTAGAAATGAAAGAAATGTGCATCTGCTATATCTATCCTTTCTTTTTCAGAGAAAGAAAAGGAAGGCCATCTGCTAAGATGAAGAAGAGTGGTCATAGGTTTAGTAGAAGTGGGAAGAATACATGCAAGGGTTGCAGAAGAATAGCTGCTCAGCAAATGTGAGGGAGAGATGACCTAAAATAATTAAAGATTCATAAGACCATGGACCATGCATTTTAGTGGCACCTGTTTACATGGCTGTGTGGTTTACTCCAAATTGTGCTCTGAAATCTTGGAACAGGAACAAAAAAGGCACGTACATCCCAACTGTGTTCATTATTGGAAGAACCAACTGGGAAATGTTTAGGGCATGGTGAAGCAAAAAGACAAAGATGATGGAACCTAGAGTGTTGGAGTGTGCATGGGGGCCTGAGAAATGATGTTATTCTCTAGGTAGGCCCTCCTAGGAGAAGGGAGTTGGAGAGTTGAGGTCTTTCCTAAAGAAACTGACAAACTCAAAGGAGGTAAAAAAAGTTCCGACATCTATGGTTCCCACCCCAAAGTCCCATTAAAAGAGTCAACCTGTCTCCTTTGCCAAAGTTTAAGAAGTATGAGGTATGAGTCTAAGTGTCCTTTCCTTATATTCATTTTAAATCAGTAAGGCCCCAAAATTAGACTTTCACAGATCAAGACTTTTGGGTGTTGTTAAAAAGAGACAGCATCTAAAACTAGGGTCCTCACCTTTTTGGCACCAGAGACCAGTGTTTCTATGAGAATCTAATGCCTGATGATCTGAGGTGGAGCTGAGGCAGTGATGCTAGCAATGGGGAGCAGCTACAAATACAAATGAAGCTTTAGTCACTTGCCCGCCGGTCATCTCCTGCTTTGCAGCCCAGTTCTTAACAGGCCACAGACTGGATACTAATCTATAGCCCAGGGGTTGGGGACTCCTAATCTAAAAGACAGTTCAAAAGTTAGCTTCAGAATTTTTTTTAAAGCCTCTAGTATTTCAAGAGAGTCAAATTGGATATAGCTTTCATCCCACAGAAATCTTACTTACACACACAGCCCAAAGCCAGGACCATGAGGACCATGTGTCTGGCACCTGAACTCCCAAGAAGGCTTAACTCAGTCATCCCAATTTATGTAAATATTAAATAAGTAGGTAAGAAGCAGTCACTTGGAAACTAGCTTAGAAATTACTCCAAAGAAAATCCCCTCTCTGAGCATACCAAAGCAATTCTTAAATCCATTCGTAAAGGACATTTATGTTAACATGTTCTAAATATATTCATCTATGGATCTGTTAAAATTTCAACCTGTGGGAAAAAAATTTTAAGTATTTTATTTGAATCAAAATTAAGATCACGTGTCAATTGACCCTCAATACATATGTGTAAGGATTATGTAAATCTCCAATGTTTTTCTCTAACAGAGCACTACTTCACCTACCAGGTAACAACCTGCCCCAGGCAACATATGCATTCATAGAAATCAAAATTAAATTTATTGGAAGATCACCAAATAATCTTGTAGTCATCAGTAAATAAAACTCTCCCCTGAGTAAAATATCTGTTCTTAGAAAGTGGAATTCAGTAAAAACTTCTCTTCAAGTCAATTTTATTTTCTATTTTGTAACAAAAAGGGAAAACTCCATGTATATGTAATACATCTAATAATCTAATTTAAATATATGTTTTTGAACTTGAAAACTGATTCAGAAAGAAAGCAACATTGGCAGTGAAAAATATTGTATATGCATAATCTACCTACACTAAGTTAATGGCTACTAGCAAAATTATTTTCCTTCACATAGAATAAAAAGGTTTTAGATCCCATAAAAACAACTCCCCTCAACTATCCAATGAAACTACTCGCTGAAGATCTCCAATGACCTTCTAATGCCATTCAGATCTTGCCTGATGCTGTCCCATTCATCTTGTTGTCCTCCCTTCATTCTTAAAGTTCTCTCATCCTTTGTTAGCCAACAAATGCTTCTTCAGGAGCCATGCTTCCTTTTTACACCTCTTCTTAATCTCTCTGTGGCCTTTCTCCCTCAAGTGTCCACCCTTGGCCAGCTGCATTCTGACACTATCCTACACTCTCTTGACATCAATTACTTTACCTACACTGACTGCCAAAGAGATGTCTCCATGACTCACATCTGTGAAACCTAAACTGCCACCCTTCTAACTGCTTAACCTACGGACATCTCCAACTGAATGACCTGCAGGCGCCTCACAATGAACATGCCCAAAAAAGAACTACCCTCTTCTCCCATTCATGACTGTTCCTTCTTTCCTATCTCAGAAAAAAACTCTGTCATTCTCTCAGCTAAATTAGCCAATACAAGTCCTCCTGAATTCCTTCTTCAACCATATTTGACACATTCATTTACTAATTACAACTTAAAAAAATATTTCAAGAACTTTACATACAATCTCTTTTGCAGTATTCCAGATAACTGCAATGTAGAGACTATTATCTTCACTTTTCAGATGACGATTTAAGTGACTGATGTTAATTCTTGATAAATAATAACAAAATTAAACCCAGGTTTGTCTGACTCTAATGGTCTTGTTCACAAACCATGCTGTGTGTCCTGGACTGTGGGAAACTATGGCCAATGTGCCTAACTGGCCTGCTATCTGTTTAAAGTTTTATTGGAACATCGCCATGCTAATTCATTTATGTCTATGGCTACTTTAGCACTATGACAGCAGAGTGGATGTGCTTGTAACAGAGTCCATAAGGTCCACAAAGCTGAAATAGTTACTATCTGTCCTTTTACCAAAAAAAAGGATTTTGCCAGTTCTAGAACTTACAATTTTTCATATTCCTACCTCAATGTCTTCCTGGATAAGGGCAGTAGCCTCCTCATTGATTTCACTACCCACAGACTTCCTCTCCTCTAATCCATCTTCCATGCTAAAGAACAAAATTGTTATTTATCCCACAACCTTCAGAATAAAATACAAACTCTTTAATAAGCTATGCAGGCCTTTACACATCCTAATTCCTTCCTTTCTCCCCATCCTCATCTACTTTCCCATCAAGCCAAAGTGAAATACATGGAGTGCCACAGAAAGGCCAAGCCATTTCATTCCTGTTTTTTTTTTCTTTCCCCACATGTTCTCTCTACCTGGATAAGTACCTAAGTCTTGCTTCATTTACCTTCTTTTTGTATTCTGAGCTTGAGTTACTTTTTCCTACAAACTTCCTATATTCCATAGGCTGAGCTAGATGAACTTCTTTCACTCATTCATTCATTCATTCTACATATGTTCAACTATTAACTAGGCACAATGCTTCATGCTAAATATGCAATGATGAACAGGACAAGCACAGACCCTACAATCACTAGCTTTACAGTTCAGCCCAACTTCTCTATTCACCTGTTCATAGTCTTAGCTCTTAGCTCACAGTAGAAAGAGAGATGAGATGAAGGTGGAGGTAAGGGTGGGGTTGGGGTGATGGTGAGGGTCAGAATGGGAGAGAGGAGAATGAGAGAGTAAGAAAGATGATTCTGTGATTTTCTTGTGTGATACTCACTATACCAATGACTTATTGAGGGCTAGGAAGTATCTAGCTTGTCTCCCTAATATCAATACCTACCAGAAAACCTGGGTCAAGGCTGATTGAATTAAACAATTTTGAATGATACAAGGATACAAAGTAGTTCCAGAGACCAAGCTCTAGCAAAGTGGCCAGCTAGTTAATAGGTCATTAAGAAAATGTCTTCTTGTTTTCTGGGAAAATTAAGGCCTTAACAGAATCTGAGAGGTTTTGTGAAAAGGTGACTAAACATAAAAAGAAATATGAGTGTAAGAGAACATTCCTGCAAAAGATACAAACTCAACTTTGAATAGGAAACATGGACTGAAATGCACATCGCATAGTCTTTTTCTAACTACTGGCCTATATATCCAAAACTATTAAATTATGAAAAAAGGTGCCTATAACCCTGAACTTAGGCTCCACAAAATGTTTTCCTGAAGGATATTCAACTCATTAAAGAGAAGGAAAAAAGAAAAATTCTTTTTAACAAGCAGGGGTAAAGCAGATACAAAGAATTGACCCAGTTTCCAAAATAAACATTAAGCTTAAAGCTCTCTCCATCTGGCTAAAACTAAAACCAGAAATGAAAAATCAGCATGTTCACACTCCATTGCCTACCTACACTGCAATAGCTAGGGCAAAAAAAAAAAAATTAACATATAACTTAATATTGTATCTGAGTCACCTGAAATTTCATATTACGATTTATAGAGGAGGAATTTTTTTAATATTGGAAAATGGTAACAACTCACTTTTAAACCTGCCTGGATATCCGTCTGGGCCAAACATCCTTCAGAGTCCCCACTGGCATGGTGTACAGACTTCTCCCTGGCCCCATTTCTCTGACCTGAGGCAAATGTCTTTTAGTCTTCCTAGCTGCCTAATTTCTATATTAGAAAACACTTTCCTTTCCATAAGAACATCTTTTTCTCTATAATATCCCCTGACAGTCTCCCTCTTAACTCTTTAGTGAACATATCCTATACAAAACACATCTTATTCTCCATAGAACAAGGTGTGAAATTTCTGTGAAAAACTCTAAAACCGTTAAGTGATATTTCCTCCTTTTCCATATTAACCTAATCTCCAATATCAGACCAATTCTATGAACAGTGGCACCTAGAACAAGACCTAGAAGTTGTTTATTTTAACTTCAACATTTCATAATTGAAAAAACTAAAACCTAGAGAAATTCAAAGACTCCCCAAGGTCACACAGGCCATTGCCCTCAACTTATTCTATATTCTCCCAATCTCTGGGTCTACCCATCTTCTATTTATTTCCTTTTCCTATGGAGAGGAGTAAGGGCAATGCTCATAATCTCAGTTTGGCTTTTATCTGAACTCCACAGAGGATGCTAAATGAGCTCCACAACCAAAAAATATGATGCATGGCATGAGTCTCTTCTGCATGAAGCTGAGTGACCAGTGTGTAACGAAGTGCTCCCAGTGGCACTTAACCACCCACATGGAGATTCAAATTCCCCTTCATACACAGCCTACTGGCAGATGGCCCTGCTATACATCTAAATGTGCTAAACCATTTGCCTTCTGCATTATAAAATATACTAGTCAATTATAGAAAGTTCTTAAGACTGAGTTATCATCAATTACACTCAATTTGAAAACTGCAGATTAGCATTATTATGACTGGGATTCCTGTCTACCAAGTAAACCTCAGCAATTCTCATATTTATAGCTTTTAGTTTTGCTTTGTTTTACTTTTAAAGATGGCATCCCAGCAGGAAAGATTCTGATTGTCAAATACCACATGAATCAGGCTATCTTATTTTAGCATCTAAACAGGCAGCAATGGAATAAGTAAAAATGCTTTTAAATAAAATTAATACCCACAGTCCATCCTTATAGTCCTTTGAAATATGCTATCTACGTGTTTACTAATGTATTTAATTTTAATAATATATTAAAACAAAACAAAGCAAACTATATACCTAATTTATTTGCTTTGACATATACATAAATATATATATATTTATTTGCTTTGTTTTATATATATATATGCTTTGTTTTGTTATATGTATAACAAATGTGGTCAGACACATTATTAATGGCCAAAAGTTACTCATAACATCTTTTTATTTTATATGTTTCTTTTTTATTACATTAGAATGAAAGATAAAAACTATCATTTTTATAATAGATGGCTTAAACTAAAATGTAATTTATGTGATTATTTAGTAATGAAGAAGTAACAGTAAATCTTTCTTGATAAATCTTTATAAGAGGATCCATAAAAATACATTAAGACAAAACAATAATTGTATCAAAAAATTCCATTCTCATATCCTTTTTTTTTATAGCCAACAAAACAAATCATTAGTGTGCTAAGGTGCTTTCTGAATAGAAGCAAAATTAGTCAGTCTGTTAATCTTTGGGAAAAAAATTATTAAGGGCTCAATAATAAGATTATATAAATGAAACAGATTAAAAAACAATTCAGAACAGCATCATTAAGTTTTTACTGAGAAAATTAGTAAAGAGATTACCCACATCTTGATCTTAAAAAAAATGTTATTTTCCACAACTGCTACAGAACCAAACTGCAAAAATACCTTGTTTCACAAAAGCCACTTGGTAGTGTATTTTGTGAACATCCGCAGAGCAATCAGGTTCATTCGTGAATTGACAGATACAGAGAAATGGGAGGAACTGACTATCCTGGAGTAGTGATGGCTGCTATCAGAGCCGTGGAGTTCACCCAATGCATGTCAAAACTGGGAAAAGACAAATTTAGCATAAAGAATACATGGTGGTAGACATATGTTGAGAAGATCCAGATCCTTCCATTTCCAGAATCTGAGCAGGAAAATTCTTTACCTTGGGCAACTGTAGAAACAAAAGGTATAAATCTAAAAATTTCTTAGGTAGCAGGTAAATGTCAAAAAAATTTTGGGATCTTGCCAACATAGAAGGAAACAAAAAGAAACATAAAGTCTAGATTTTGAAGGTAGTCCACAGTCATAAATTGTTTTTTAAAGATTTGTTCAATATCAACAAGGAGAACCTTAAGACTATGTTCCTACACAGTCTATGTGCATTTCAGCATGGGAAAGGAGTAGGGTAGAAGAATGTAGGAGTCAGAGAAGATAGGCCATTAAAAAACTCAGGGCTCAGAAAGAACGCAGGAACTGAAATTGCTGCCATTGAAATTTCTAAATATTGCTGGACAGCATGAAAATTTCAGATGACTTCCTCCAGAAAAAGAGGCTATCATTTACAACAACCTTTTGATAAAATATTTTTCTCAGTTACTGCATTATAAGGTTACAAGTGGTGCTTCTAAAACAGCGGACATGGAATCCTAAGCATGAAACTTTTTTGATTTCTCTTTCTCTCCCTTCCTCCCTCCCTGTTTGCCCGCCCATGCACGCACACACACACGCACACACGCACGCACCATGAAATCTCTGGCTACATCTATGGCTAATACATATTGGGTTCTGAGAACACTGGTGGTTTGTTTTGTTTTCCTCAGTATTATTGTAGGGGGAAAAAATCATACTAAGATTGCAAACAGCTGCAACAGCCACATTTGGCTGATATTTTGTGCAATGTGTATGTAATAAATTTTGGAATTGTGGGAAGTTACTGTAACACTTCATGGGTCTTGACAGCTTTCTATTTTCTTCTTAAATTGTTGCAAAGGAAAGATGCCACTACTAAGGACCCAAGGTCTAAGAAGAAAATTAAAAGGCATCACCTTGGAACATTCTGGCTATAGAAACTGAAACTTATTCAGAGACAAAAAAGAAAACCTAAATCAACAAGCAAAAGATATCAGAAATTGGTCTATTAACAGAAAACAACTGCTAAGGTGTTGAAAGAAAATTCAGAAAGGAAAAGGAGCAACTTTAATGCAAGGTCTTCATCTTGACATCAAGACAGGAACTGAAGAAAGGGAAAGGGAAAGAGCAGAAATAAATTTTTATATAGCAATATAATTGGCTATCCATAAAGTCAGGAAGGAATGGGACCAACTCTGAACCAAATGAAGTTTTGACAACTCAGCTGAATCTATGTGAAAATATCCAAAGGACGTAGAAGGTAAATGGCAAAACATTGCGAGAGAAAGAGTTGGTGGTGCTTCCACTGATTAGCCTCTTACAGCTTATCATAAGGCTTCGTGGGAGATTTAGGGTTGGGGTAATCCTTCTGAAGGAGCCCCGACACTCCTAAAGGCAGACAAAAAGCCCTGAGCTCGCCAGAGTTTTCACAAAGGAATCAGAGCCAAATTTTAAAGACTGCATTTTTCTGGCACATATCTTCATCAGAGACTTAACTGGAGTGGATTCAGGACAGGAGATATTATGACCATCAGGGATATCTTCAAGTTCATTTATTCATGCAACATATTTAGAGTGAGCATGGTATTAAAAATTGTTTAATTGTATTAAAATTTGTTTAATTGGTAAAAAGTTGGGTGTATAAAAGCAAAAAAAAAAAAAAAAGAAAGAAAGACAAAGGCCCTACTCTTGTGGGGTTTACTTACTGAAGGAAAGAAAAACAGAGTCAGAGCCAACATGGTTTTGGGTCTTAGTGGGTAAAATGAAGGAGAAAAAGGTTTAAAATTAGAGAACAAGGGAGGCAGGCGCTGAGGTGGTTTTTTATAGTAGGAAAGAATTTCTGAATTATAGTATGGAGAAATTTCTGAATATACTGGGAGGAAGTTCTGAGGAGGACATATGATTGGAGACCGGCATTAATACCCTGAGACAGGACTCAGCTTGATATGGACAGAGTGCCAGATCACTGGAGTGGATTGAGAAGAATAAGGCAAGGCAGGGAATGGAAGTGGAGTGAGGGAGGCAGGCAAGGCCAGACCATTCAGGCTTTGACAGAAGGGGTAGGGAATCTAGATTTTATTTTATGTGCACTGGAAAAATTGGAGGGCTTTGAGCAGAGGAATGGTGTGATCGAATTTACTTTAAAAGGGCCACTCTGGGTAGATATTGCACAATAAGAGTAGAAACAGAAGGAATATATAAGAGAGTACTGCAAATATCCAGGCCAGTGATGGTGGTGACTTCGTCTTGGGTGGTAAGTTATGGAAGTGAAGAGAAATAATCAAATGAATTCTGAAGGCAAAGTGAACAGAACTTGTTACAAATAGATGTAATACAGGAGGAAAAAAACAGGCAACTAGGATGATTTCTAGGATGAAAAATAACAGGCACCTAGGATTGTTTCCGAGAAACAAAATGAATAATGGTGTCCTTCAACTTTTCTTATTATTCTCTTGTTAAAAATCTAACTATGCTAGTATATCCATTCTGTAAAATAGTTTGCCAATTTCTTAAACCTATACTTACCATATATCCCAGCAATCACACTTCTGGGTATTTATCTCAGAGAACCGAGAACTTACGTCCAAACAAACAAACAAAAATGTATATGAATGTTCATAGCTGCTTCATTTATAATAGCCCAAAACTGGAAACAACCAAAATGTCCTTCCATAGAAGAACAGTTAAACAGCAGTACATCAAACCATGAAATAGTCCTCAGACTTAAAAAGGAACAAACTATTGATATACTCAACAACTTAGATGGATCTCAAGGGGATTAAGCTGAGTAGAAAAAGACAATTTCAAATGGTCACATTTTGTATGAGTTCATTTACAGAATAACATTCTCAAAAACAAAAAATTACAGAGATTAAAGAATAGAGCAATAGTTGCCAGAGAGTTAAGGATGCTTGGAGAAAAGGATGTGTTTGACTATAGAGCAGTAACATGAGAGACATATTTGTAGTAATGGGACAATTCTGTATCTTGATTTCAGTGGTAGTTACAGGAATCTACATGTGACAGAATATCATAGAACTATAAACACACATTGTACCAATGTCAGTATTGGTCTTGTTCTAGAGTTTTATAAGATGCAACTATGGGAGGAAACCAGGTGAAGCACACAAAGGCCCTCTCTTTAGTATGTTTGTAACTTCCAGTGAATGTGTAATTTCTTGAAAATAGACTTAAAAAGATCTCATTATGCCCAAGTGTAAGGCAAAATGCATTATATAAATACTAAAAATAGTATAGCAATAAATAATACGTCTGACAAAATGTCATCTCCTGAACTTATAAAGTACCTTTTTGCTAATACATCTTACCATTTTGGTGTGTAGGCAACAGTTTAATTAATTATCAGGAACTCTTTGTATGTAAGAACATTTTTTCTTGTAAACGACTCTGGTGTAAATAGCATTTGGAATTCTCACTCTCTGTCTATTACCTTTAATCAGCAAATAGAACCTGTGAGTTCTTGTTTCTGTACCTGTGCAAAGGAGTATAGAGGTACAGAAGCTAAGCAACTGCTAACATTGGTGTTCTAATAGCTTTCAGATATTCTAAACTCTGAAAACTATTTTGCTTAAACTCAAGATATTGACCCATTATGGGCCAGCTAATACTTTAACATCTTTCCCATCAGTGTCAAAATATAAACCTCTGCAATTTGAAACCTTAACAAAGAGAGCTTAGACCAAAAACAAATGACCATAATCCAAAGGCTTAACAGCTGATAGTAACACTAACCGCACCTCCAGGTCCATAATCTTAAGGTTACTTTAGGTATCAGAACTAGATTAGGATAAATCACCTAACTTGGAGGCGTAGAGGGTGGTCAAGTCTTCCTAAAATCTTCTTTGACAACAGCTTCTTTGGCACGTGTTTCCTTAGTGTTATGGTCTTCTGATGTCATCCACTCTAAGTCTGAGCATAGAACTCGAGGGTCTCTGGTTCTGTTAGAGAGCATTTTACTACCAACAACACCTTCAAGGCGTTTAGTACTCAGGTATGCATGTTAAATCCTAGACACTCTTGTCCTTTCTGAAAAGATTTTACTATATTTATTAATCCTTACATTCTTCCAAATAGGGATATATCTATTGTAGAGTAACTATAATGGAAATTATATTGATAGACCTTTTTTACTAGTCTTAATTGGAAAACCTGAAATCAATTTTAATTCAGGCATTCAACTACTAGGTAAAATATTTTTTTAAACTGGGTATCTCACAACAGATTATGTCTGGAATTCAGTGAACATTGTGAACAGAATTAAGTCAGAGAGGCTCCTATTCTGATGTATATATCACTTTGTGCACTCTGTTTTAAATATGTTAATACAGTCCAAAAAATAAAATATATTATTTTGCATTTTAATTTTCTAAGGATGAATAAAAATTAAACCAATGCAAATGATGTGGATTAAATACCTTTCTGAAGACAAAATAGTTTTATTTTAATCCTGCCAGAGCTTGAAGCCTGGAAAACTGCCAACAACAATGTTTTATATAAATAAAAAAATAAAAACAAGATACTTACAGCCAACCATCATCATGGCCACAGAAAACATCTTTTCCACATCTGTGGTAGGAGCTATGTTTCCAAATCCTATGGTTGTAAGGCTTGTCATGGTAAAGTAAAGAGAGGACACATACAGTGAATCCTTGCTGGGTCCTCCTTCCCATATTCCTGCACTGGCATTGTATCGATATGGAGTCCCAATGCTCAAGGCCAGTTGGTAGAGCCAACTGTCTATTTGGATGGTGTTCGTGACTTCGTCGATGACTTCATAGTCCCCAATGCTGTACCATATGCAGGCCAGCCAGTGGGCAACTAGTCCAAACACACAAACCAGAAGCACGAGGACCGCTGCTCCATATTCTAGGTAATGGTCCAATTTCCTAGCAACACGGCCCAGTCGCAAGAGACGCACCACTTTTAAAGAACTGAAGAGACTGCTGATTCCCTGAATAAAAGACAAGAAATGACAAAACATCTTCAGAAAAGAAAAGGTTGAGGGAACAGTACAATGGCTCACCTTCATGAACTTGATCCCCCATTTACATACTAAGAACATACATATAATATAGTTCTGACTTTGTCAACAAAAAAAGTTGAAATTATAAAGAAAATTTTTAATGTAGATTCTGCCCCACTTATAAATAATAAATTTGTAAATTATTATGCAAAATAACTTTTCATTAGGTAAAAAAGATCAAATTTATAAGTATAGTATAAATAGCATAGAAAAAAAAGGAGAAAATTGCTCAAATGCAACATATACAGAGTAGAGAAATATGGTGATGAATCCAGACCTTTTATTTCTTCTCCTATAAAACATTTCCTCTAAAAGATTTATTTTTATTTCTTACTTTATAATAGCTCTGAACAGCAAAACTTCTAAAAAGGAATCCCAAACTTACAGAAGAGCAAACAGGAAATACTTCTGTGCATATGGGAAGAATTAGCAAATGTCACCATTGGTTCCACTACCTCCTGCCACATCATGATAAGCCCTACATTTGTAGAGCTCTGAGAAAGTGAAGAGTGAAACCTTGAATGGGTACATTACCTACCAAATCTTACCATCCTCTAGAAATACTTATAAAAACAAGTATCATAAGCAAAAAAGAATCATATTTAGTTGAGAAGCCTAAAATTCCAAATATTGCATTATCTAAATAGAAATTAGCATATACTTTCTTTAATATAAAAGTCTCATAGTTACTTTTTTGGAAGCATATAATAAGCCACCTGGGAAGATAAGACAAATGCATCCCTGACAAAAGAAGGAAAGAAAGAGCAGTAATCTGGGAAGCCCCTCATCTGATCATCACCTATAAGTCTCACAGATTCCGTGACTTCTTTTCTGATAATTCCATCTCCCAAAAGGGAGACAAGAAATCTAACATAACTTACTCTGATTTAGTTCTTAACAACAGAGAGGAGCTAGTTAGGGTAGCAGAATAGATGTTACATTAGTTAAGACTTCAATTATGACATCATAAAGTTCTTGACAGTTAAGGTAAAAAGATTAAAAATGCATTTAGTTATATTTTATATGATTGAAATTTTTCAAAATAAAAGTTTGAGAGAGAAAGAGAGAGAACAAAGAGAAGTAGTAATAAGAGACACTGTGGATGTGAAAGAGAAGTAGACGTATCTTGACAGGTTTTTTTCTTCCCAACTTTGATATCCTTAAGCCTGGTTCTATGTGAATTCCTACTCTCAAATGTTGTGGCATAAATGCAGCGTTAAAATAAATTCTCATCTGACTTGAGCACTTGAGGAGAAAAAAAAGATATAGTTTAGGTAGATCAGAAGAATAGCATTAACAAAACTCAGATCAATTGCATAATTCAATGACATGAGATGTGGAGAGGTAAGATTCAAAAGAGCTTGGAAGCCCTAAAAAAAAATGAGACTACATAATCATGAACAAGAAAGACAAAAGTATTTATTGAGAATTTCTATATGCCAGAGGCTGAGTTGGGCTCTGAGGACAGTGGGGTAAATATGTCTTACTTCTGCTCTAAAGAAACTCATAGTCAAAATGCATGAAAAACTCAAACAGGGTTAAGTTAAAAACTAAAACGTGTTGCTGTTGATGTTTTTCTCTAGTTGACTCAAATTTTTAAAGGAACTGTGGTATTTCTGTTTACATATTGCAAAGAAAGGTCATTTCTACCTGAATTCATTTCTATAAAAAACAAAAGAAGGTGAAACAAAAAGGAAGCTTTATCTCCATTCGAACTACAAACCAGTCACAACTCTCAACTGAACTGTAAAGAATGAGGGCCCCCTAAAATTAGACCTAAATGGTGGAAGGACACTCTTCCCTGATCTCTGACATAGGCAAAGTTCTCCAAAAGGAGGTGGTCTACCCCAGTTGCATCTGTTCTGGACTCCACTTGATCAGAAAGTACATTTTCTAAAGCCATGTCCAATACTACTTAAGTATTACAAAGCATTGTAAACTCTCTGTGCCATGGGTTCTATGACACCACTTTTTCCTGGGTTTTACCCAACTCCTCTACTGACATTTCTTTCAAAATCATTTTCTAGGGATACCTTTCTCCATGCTTCTATTATGTGTGAGAATTTTCTCATGATTGCCCTCTGCCCTTTCCTGGTTGATTTACTACACACCGATGTTTCAACTGACTTCTATATATGGATGATTCACAGGCCCACTTCTTAGCACAAAACTCTCCTCTGAGAATCTGATACAGAAGCCAAGTGCCCGCTACATTTTTCCAAAGGTATTCAAATGGTAATAGATCTAAAAGGGAATCCTTCTCTTCTCCTGAATCAATTTTCTATCTCCTACATCATTACTACCATGGACCTTGGGCTAAGCCTCAGTTCCTTTCGATCCTATCACATCCAGCTGATTATCAATCAAGTCCTGGGGATCTTACCATTCAAAGCAAGTGTTCAATATATATCTGCTTTTAAAATCTCTCAAAAATTTACTCATCTTTCCCATTTCTAAGACCATGCCTTAGTCATAACTTCATGTTTTTTTCTTATTTGTGTAACAAGAAATAGCCTCTCCAATTAACCAACCTACCTATAGTCTTCCTCCTTTTAATTCACAGATCACAGTACACAAGCTACCAGCCTGGTGTTTTATAAAATCACATGAATCTAATCATGTCCCTCTCTGATCTAAAATTTTTAATGCCTTAGGATTAAGTACTAACTCTCCACTATGACATCCAAAGCCATTCAACACCTGGTACCTGCCTAACCAATTTCTCCTTGTGCTCTCTATGCTCTTACCATGTTCAGCTATGTGTGATTTCTAGAGTGTCTATTCTGTTTCATGCCACAGTACAGGTTGTCCCCTCATCTTAAAGGGTCTGTCCCTGCCACAATCTTGGTAGCTAAGGTCTTACTTATAGTTATGACATTCTCTCCCCCACGTGCATTTCTCTGACATCTTACCCCCGACCACCATCTTCATTATCATACCCTCATCCTTTCTCTAACTATAAGAGTTGGATGTCCTTCCTTCATATTATCATAACCCTTTGCACATCTCTATTATAACAGTTATCATGATTACACTTTACCACAAGTCTCTGTTTATATGCATGACATCTTAGGAAATTCTAAACTCCATGAAGAATATATCTAGTGTCAATATAAAGCTTAGTATGTGGTAATATATTAAGTAGTCAATGCATTCAATAAGTGAATAAAAACTATTTTGCAACACAAGCAAAATGTGGATGAAGTGAAATGGGGAGGTTTTAGTTAATAATAAACTCAATGTGGATTAACAGCAAAATACAGACAACAAAAAAGTCAATGTAACTCTGAGTTGCATTAATAAAGCTATGCCATCAAGAAAAGAAATTCTCCTTTTCTCCACTGACCAGACCACAGCTATGAGAGATACATAAAACATATTCAGAAGAGTACTACTAAAAAAGAACTCAAAAATATACTCTGTTGGTCTATGTAGAAGAAAATTAAAAAAGAAAAAAGGAGAATGGGGTAGGGCATTATAATTGTGTTCAAATACACAAGACTTTGATGAGGGTCGAGCTCATTCTGTATAACTCTAATGTAGGGAGGCTGAATCACAGTTGTAGCTGTACTATATAGTTTTATGCAGTAAACAAATCAGAATGCAAGATTATTCATTGCTATTTGGAAAACAGACAAGGTGATAATATTGAACACTTACTACATACTAAGTGCTTTATATGTATTAACTAATTTAAACTTCAAAACAATCCTATGTAGTAGGTACTGTTATTAAAACATAGGCCACAAAGGTTAAATAATTTGACTAAGTTCATTCAACTAGTAAGAGGAAGGGCCAAGATTCAAATACAGGTAGTGTGGTTTCAGACCCCTTGCTTCTCACCACTTCATTACCTTACCTCACTCTAAAACTCACTATACCTAGAGCATAATGTATAATTTAACTAAGCACATTAGTACTTGCAATGTTAATTTAAACATGGGTACTCTGTACATGACTGAATAAAGGTGATTAAATACTAGCCACCCTCTTATCCCTAATCAGGGAAAGCAGTGGCCCACAATGAGAGACTGTGGATACCCTAGAACTCTATTTAGTCTATAATTCTCTAATATGGACCAACTCATTTCATTCTCACAATAGCAGGCCTATTCTCATTGTTCATATGAGGACATTGAATAGCTCAGGTAAAATAACTTGTCCAAAGTCACATAGCCAGGAAGGAATGGAAGCATCAGTCAGACCTAGTCCTTTAGATTCTTAGTGAACTTTCCATGACAACCAACTGCAGTGCTGTCTTCCTGTCCTTATGCCCAATAACTGCTTCAATATTAATCTTCCTGAAAGACAGCACTCATATAACCTCTAGGGGCTCATAATAGACAATGTATTAAACACAATATCTTCTGCAGGCCAAAAAGATCTTCAATCCCATCTCTGTCTACTCTGCCAAGTCATTTACTACTATATCATTGCATAGCAATAGTGCTCCAATCAAACCAAGTTCCTTTTTGCTCCCAAACATAACCTCAAAGTTTCACCTTTGAATTTGTTCAGCATTCTCTTCATCTGCTTATAATCAGCATCTTGCCCACCAATTTCTCAGAGTCTGCTATTCAAAATAAATAATACACAAATAAGTAAGTTTGCTTTATTTGAAAAATTCTTTTTTCACTGTCTCATTCTCCATTGTTTTGTACCAAAGAGAATTTAATGCAATCACTATAATCAAAATTCAAAGGAAATGACTTAGTTTTAAAAGGTGATGAAATATTTAAAAACTTGAAATAATCCAAATGTCCATCTCCAGTATAATGGATAGATAAATCATAGCACATTCACTCAATGAAATATTACCCAAAAATAAACATGAACAGATGAGAACTATATGCATTAACAAGAATAAATCTAAAAAGCATCATGTTGAGCAAAAGAGACCAGACACAAAGGAGTATATACTAGATGATTTCATTTAGAAAAAGCTTAAAAACAGGTGCAACTCCTCAATGAAATTATAAGTCAAGATAGTGACTTTGTTGGGGGAGGGGTAGTGACCAAGAGGGGAGTTTGGGGGTTCTGGCTACATCCTGTGTTTTTATATGGCTACTAATTACTAGTTGAGTTCACTTTGTGAAATTCCTTTAAGCTCCACACTTAAGACTGGTGTAATTTTCTTCAAGTATGTTATATTTAAACATCAAAAATAATGTTATGGAAAATTCAATAGTCGCTGCTATGTTGTTAGGTTAACATTTCACCACAACACATAATTCAGATCCATAATTTCTTCCACATCATATGATTTGTGGAGAGAGGGAGTTATATTCAATATTATAAGTAAAATAAGAAATTTTCCTTATTTTATGACTCACCCTCGTAACTTTAAGATCAGGCCATAAATCCTACTTACTTCCTTGTTGAGAATTTTCATTTCACCCATAAGGTAATACTGAATATTTTTATAGGCCAATCCTCAAAAAAGCCCTACTTCCGTACTACCACCTTTTTCAACCTCTTGATTCTATACTTTCTGCCAGTCTATATGCTCATCCATTTTCTGCCTCATTTCACTTCATACTTTCCAGTCCTTCTGTGCCCTCCTCTGCACTTCATAGGCTTTCTGCCTCTTTCTCAACCTCTGAGCCCTAATCACACAAATCCCTGTTTCCCCTGATGGAAGAGGATATTAAACATATCAAATACATAATAGAACACAGCAAGGTTAATGAAGAACTTTCAGTCATCAGATTTCCACATTTCTAACCCATGTCCTTACTTGACAATCCTCTCGGAGCATAGTAGCATGAGAAACAATATCCAGGAGACATCTCTGTGTTATTAACTCTTCAAGATGTTTTTCTGGATTCCCACATCAAAGAGATGCAAAATATTATCAGCATAAAAATAATATCTTTCAATCGCAAAACCACTTAAAATATAAACCAGTTCTCTCATTTGATTATCACTAATGAACTCAGCTAATATTCTTTCCTACCCTCTTCTCTTCTTGCTTTACAAACAGAAAAGTAATGATCAAAACCTTTCTTGTCAAAGAATACATAACAAGTGAGTGTGATAGTGCAGAAATATAGAGTTATAATATTCAACTGCATGGTGTTTCAACTACATATACAGATGCTGTAGTAGATTGAAAAAAAAAGGTAGCTGTGATTATTGTCCCTTTCTGTCTCCACATCCCTTAGCAATGTGACTTTGCAACCCTCCTACCAAGAGATAAAGTCTATTTCCCTAGCCTTTGAGTATGGGCTGACCTTATGACTTACTTTGGCCAGCAGAATGTGGTGTAAGTGATCTTGTGCCAGTTCTAAGCCTACACCTCAAGAAGTATAACATCTCAACTCATGGCCTTGGAACCCAGTTGCCATGTGAAGAAGACCTACAAGGCTTTTGGATGATGAGAGATCACAGGAACAGCCCTCTGAATCATCCCTTTGAGTCATCACAGATCAGTCAGCCACCAACCAAAGCAGCAGTTTACCACAGATGCATGGGTAAACTTAGATGAGATAAGTCAAACCTAGCCCAAGTTAGCAGAATTATCCAGTTGAGCCACAGACATATAAGTTAAAGGAATGCTGACTGTTATTATTCACAAAATGTTAGGGTCATGTTATGCAGGGTAAAAAGCCTAACTAATACAAATGTGGGGAAAGGAGATATGTTATGTGCTTGTGTGCACAGAATTTCATACTTGGTGTGACTTAAGACTAGAGGCAATGTAAATACCTATCAGATACAGAGGTCCCATTTTAATGACATTACCCCAAACAGAATAAGTTATGGATAGTAAAATAAAATTTAATACACAGTTGTTAGGTATTATTTAGATTTTGTATTGGAAAATGTATGGCTATTTTGCTTTGCATGGATTCACGCTAGTGAATATTCTAGGAGAATGGAGAACTCAAAGTTATTATTTCATATATCTCCTAAATATCTCTCAAGTCCAACCTCACCTAAAATCTTTCCATCACCCTAAGTAACTTCATTATCTACATGGATGACTCTTCCAACAACCTAGCCTGATAGTTTCTTCACCAATTCATCTCAATCTTTCCACTTCTCCTCAGACACCTTCTCCCATGGTCATAACCTGAAATTTGTCATATCCTAAAACTTTTACCAGCTCTGAATTATGGATAGAACCATCCTTCTACCTGGCCATATCTTCTTCTCTGTTACACTAAATAGTTCAATTACAACAATTGCAATAGTAGTTCAACCTTACTAACCTCCAATCCACTTAAAGATCTACTTTTTCCCCATCTACCAACCCTGCCCATTCTCCTAACACTATATACCCTAATCACTTAGCATCTCTGTCTCTTTATTATAATTTCTATCAAAATCTGAATCCTGGCTCACTTATCAGCTTCCTTCATGCCTGTGTGAAGAACTATTCAAGAAAGTCATGATCTTGAATATGCACAAGGGCAGATTGGTTCCACTATAAATTCATCATCAATATCAAAGCATCTCTCAGCTACCCAGCAATTTTACTATTTTTCTTATGAATTCATCTACTCATTATATTTCAAACTTTCTCAATTCTGCTCAAAATTCCAGCCACTTCATCCTCTTTCAACTATACCCTTCCCATGGACTTTTAAAAGTTTCTCTCATTAAAAAAAAAAAATTACTATACCCCTTCTACCTTCCCATTCCAGACCTGGTCCTTTTCTAATATCTCAGCAAATATAAGCATTAGCCATTTGATTAAACAAATCAGAAACCAGGAAGCATTCTTGGTACCCTCTCTCTGACATCTCTCATACCCTGTCTATCTTAAAATCTTATTAATTTTAACTTCTAAATATCTCTCAAATTTATCTGCTTCTCTCTATCTGCACTGTCACCACCTTAGCTCATGATACAAGCATCACTGGACCTATAGACATTTCCTAATAACTTTTAAGCCATTTATTTGACCCCATCTACTCTGTTCTGAACACTACTAAGAGTCATCACTTCAAAACCATGCCTTGCATAAAATCATATGATTTTAGAACCAGCTTCCATAGTTCTAAAATCTGTTTTTGTTTACACAGATTTGTATGGTCTGGCCCCAGAATAGCATTCTAACCTTATTTTTCAACACCCTTAACCTCAGTCTCCATCCAACTTTCAATTCTTTGAACATGTCATGCTTCCTCAAACACAGGGTATATGCACTTGCTATTTTTCTACATGGAATGTCCTACAACTCATTCATGCCCCTGTCCTTAGTCTGAAGTATATTCATACTTCACATCTCAGCCCAGTCTTTGCTTTCTCAGAAAAACTTTCACTCCAGTCTAGATCATGTCATTTCATTATCTAATCTCAAAGGACCAGATATATTCCCTTCATGACTTTTGCCTGTTTGTGATTGTATACTCATATCATGTTTATTCATTCTTTTATCCCTAGCACACTCTCTAGCACTCTCTGGCATGTAGTAGGCACCAAATATTTATTAAAAATAATAAATACATTAATTAAAGAATAAACTAATCAATACATAAATCTCTCTTAATAATTTGACTCCTCTGGCACTGATATTGTGATTAATAATTAATAATTACTTTATCTTTACAAGTAGCACCATATCAGGCAACTGGATAAAAACCACTAAACAACTGTAAGCTCCATTTCATAACCATCAGGTTCATTATTCTAAATAGATGTTATACAGAAATGACTATAGGTCCATTTCCATTTCCTTTTATAAAACACAATTTAAAGACTGAAAAAAAAATTGCCAATAACATTTGTTACGTGAACTCAACCCAGCAAACAAATTCTATTGCTTCTTTCTTATTCAGAATTCACTTCTCTAACTCATGCTACCAAGAGATCCTTAGGAAAATAAGCTTAATTACTCCATGCATTAGTTAACATGCTTCAGGAGAGGATCGCAATTTAAATAACTTATTTTAACTAATTTATATTCTTATCAAAACACAGTGGCAAAGGTGATAGATAGATGATAGATGATAGAATAAACACCAATGTTCTGCAACATCCACAATGTACTTTTAATGCTAAGAATTTCTCTTTAATATCTTTTGGGTCTTTGTCTAATACAAAGCATGATCGAAACACGCACCCTAAAAAGAGGTATATTTCCTAAAGCTTTTTTTTCCAAACATTATGATATATGTACAAGCAAGCCAGACGAGGGGATGCTTTAAATCCTTCAATAACTTGTTGCTGCCTTTAATCCAAACTCTTCAACACAACCTGCCTACCCCAACAGTCTCACTTTGTGCATCTCTGTCTTTTACTTTCTCCATTCCAGTCATAGAAACCTTTCTTTTCATCAAAAATTCATATTCTCTCACCTGGGGATCTCCAAACATGAAGTTTAAAACACTCTCCCTAGCCCACCAAACACTCCTTCTGCATGGTTAATTCCTACCCATCCTGAAGCTCTAACCTTATGTCACCTTTTCAGAGACTTTCCCTAACTATTCTCATCCTCAAGTTAAGACCCTTGTTTTGTAGTATAAATAACTGGTCTGAGAAATGCTGAGGGAATGATGCAGCAGGCAGTGAGAGCTGAATCTGAGAAAGGCTGAAGTGGCAGTGACAGACCATGTGCTAGGGAAAGTTACAAAGATTCAGGAATGAAGTAAAGAGATAAAAAGAGAAGGTATGAATTCAATCAGTAAAGAGAAAATAGAAAAGTATATTGACAAGACTATGTGTATCATATTAATGGTAGGATACTCAAGTAAAGATCTACTAACCCTGGAAAAATAGAAGAACAGACTGAACAGTCATGTCCTCCAAAATTTTTTTCCTAAAGTGACCCTTTTCCAACCATTTTAATGATAATATGTGATGATGTAGTTGTTAAAGCTATAATAAAAAGATAGCAAAGGAAGTGAGATATGTAAAGAAAGTGGTCAAAGAGTGGGCTCCATTTCCGTATATTTCTCCCTCCCTTCCCAACCCTTTGGCCTAGTACCCACTTCCAGTCTCACTTCCCTAATATTTTAACTTGGCTGTGCCTTGGGCCAAGGTTCCCAGAGCTACCATGGTCCAGGACCATATCCTAGACCCATCGTTTCTTTTCTAATGTTCCAGAAAACACCCATTTTTATATTAAATCTTCTATCACTTGTGGTCACTTGAGTCTCTTTTCTTTGCAACTAAAAAAAAAAAAAACAACTCTAATCTAACAGCTGCATTTCATTCATTACATGCTTTCCTAGATGGCTCACCTTCCAATCATCCCAGTCATTCTCTATACCCTATTGTCTTGTATTATTTTTATTTGTAGAGCATACCACTATCTGAAACTATATATTTAAGTTTTTCACGCATGTTTACTGTTTTCTACACCAAGAAGGCCTTAGTATTCCTCTAATATTCCTGAAAGTTTGGTTAAACTTCAAATAAAATTTTCCCTGACTTTAAGCCCCTGACCTCCTTTTTCTTAGAGTATTTGCTTTAGAAAACTTTCAATTATAAATTCTTTCTCTGCCCCTTTGAGATATAAATCTTATCCCACACTTTTGCTAATTTTATAACCCAGGAAGGTATTTAAGGACTTGGGAGCCATCCCTTTGAAATGTAATCATCAAGAACTATAGTACTTCTGTCTCTGTCTCTGTAGGAGAGTAGAAGCGTAACTTTGATAAGCACCAATTAGCAAACACAGATGGCCTAGTCATTACCCAGCCTCCCTGACTTTTGTTTCAACAGAGTTCAGTCTCTCTCCCTTACTGCAATAGTCTTGATCAAAATCTTCCTTGCTGTTTTGTAATAAGTGTCCACTGCAACTTCTCTTGGATAGTTTCATGAACATAAGAGATAGTTTGTGTGCTTGCTCACTGCTAGATTCTTAATAGAATAAACAAGTAGTTCAATATGTATTTGATAAGTGAATAGATGAATGAAATCACTTAAGGAATTTTTTTTTTGCATTTAAAGGATGACTTTGAGAAAAAAATAAATTTCTTGGGCCATTCCTTTGTATCTCTGAATGTACCACATTCTAAGTACACAGATTATTGTCCATCCTTATATTAAATGTCTATCCTTATATTAAATCTCCCATAACTTGTGGTTACTTGCATCTCTTTTCTTTGCAACTAAAAAATTTCTTAACCTAAGAGCTACAATTAGCCCATTACATGCTTTCCTACATGGCTCAACCTCTGATCATCCCAGTCATTCTCTATACTCTAGTTTCTGTGTTATTTTTATTTGTAGAGCATATCACTATCTGAAATTATATATATACACTTGTGTGTGTGTGTATCTGTATGTGTGTGTGTATATATACTTTTATATATGTATATATACTTTTTAAAGTATTCATGTATGTTTAAAATACATGAAGAGCAGAAATGATCAGTCCTAGTGATATAACTTTATCTTATACACTGAAAGGATTCTGAATATGGAGATTGTAGTTCCTAAATATGATCACTTTGCCAATACAGGTAACACTATCTTTAGATATACTATTAGTAAACTTAATTGTTAGATGTCAATATTGAACATAAGTACAATTGTTTCTAAAATTCCAGCAGGACCATGTTTGATTAAAAAATTCTGCTGCTCTATTTGTGATTATAAAATAATTGCTGCACAAGCTCCTGTCATCTAGGCCTCTTCATTCACTGTGGCCAAAATAATTGCAACATCTGCCATGGCTCAAACAACAGCTTTTGAATATGGCCACTCATAACTCAGTGTAATTCTGTGTATAAATGTGAATGTAACTAAAAATGACTGATTTTTACTGACACCCTGACATACACACAAATCCCAGTGAAAGCTAACATCTTCTGGAAAAATGTACACTAGGCATTTAATTGTAAAGTCCATATTTGTGTCTGCAATACCAAGTAAACATTCAGACTCACAATACTATTATAGATAATGTTTTTTCTCAGTAGATTTGGAGGGATATACAGTAGAAATCACCATTTATCAATATGGCAGTATCAATCATCTTCTCCCATAGGACTTGACCTCATAGCAGTCTGTGTGGTAGTCCACAGAGCTATGTTCCTTGTGTTTTTCTGTCCAGGTGACAATGCAGAAATGAGTAATTGAGACCCCACTGGCAGGTACTGAAACCATCTTGACTTATAAACCTTAGAACTGAAATTGTCTACCCTCACACTCAGCTTGTACACTCAGAACTGAAACCATACCTTACTGTCTATGTTAACATGACTTTGTTCTATTCCTCTGCCTTTCTTAGTGTGACTTTATTTTTCCAGGACTCCATTATCCTGTCCTGGCAAATGGTTTCATTTTTCATTATAGGAATTTCCCAAAGACCTATTAACTCTGCAGTGAAAAGTATCAATGGACAGTTTACGTCTTAAGATTCTTTGAATTTTATGCCCCCAAATTCTCATCTAACTGTTTCCACCAGTCCTGGACTATTGTATTTTGAGCCTTGAACCTTACCCAGTCCTAATAAAGCAAATTCCCCTACTCACTTCCCCGGCCCAGCTTTGAAAGACCCATCATGAATCAAATTTCCATTCCCAATAAATTCTCTCCTCTTCTGCTCTGAGAAACTGCCAAATTTTTTGAGGACAGTGTTCCCCCTTATAATAGTAAGCAATAAATTCAACTCAGCTTCATCTTATCAACAGGTTGTGATGGTAATGTTTGGGGATCCATCTTTTAAGGCCTCATGATTCATCTAACCCAATACCTGTAATAACAACACAGGCATCACTTTCAGAGTCCTATAAGGAATATGCTCAGACTTGTTTCATTCAGGGGGCTCTTATGCTACAGTGTCCTCATCAGGTTATTTATACTTTATTAAAAGTTATTCTCAGTCTAGATGCAATTTAGTGATCAGAGGTCTTTTTCAAATATAAGTAATATTGCTTAGAAACATAAATAACATATATCCTTCATCAGTTGCCAGGGGAACAGTGAGACAGTCAACCAAAGGTAAAATTCTCATGCAGAATGAGAAATGGTTTTGTTAACCCTTTATCTGCAATGTCTAAAAGACAGAGTTCTTAAAGATGAAGAATTCCAATATAAAATAAATCTATTTTTTGGTAGTTAGCATGTGATATATGAAAGCAGAGATGAAATTATGGATTAAAATAAAGAAATTTAAAAAACAAAAAGAGTAGGTATGAAGGTTTAGAACTTCCTTCAAAGTACTGTGAAGAAATGATGTATTCTCAAGCATAGGAAATATTACTGTGCAGAAAGACAGTAAAGAGCAATTTCTATGCAAGTATCCATAGTTAGTTAAGGTAAAAAAAATGAAATGGTTATAACATACATATTGCAATATATTTCAACCTTCTTTGCCTCTACATCAAAATCATTTCCCTAACACTTAACAATAGGGAGCATTCATCATGAATGAAGATCATCAGTACAGGTAAAAATTTCTTTTCATGTAAGCAACAAAATTAAATAAAGAAATCTCATTGCTGTCTTCATTGCTTATTACTTCCTATCCTCTGAGAGATAATTCCCTTAGTTAGACAGTCTACTTTGTCTCTATGGAAAATTCAATGCAAAGAAATATTCCTGGAATATAATCAAAATTTTCAAATATAAGAAAGATGTCTATCTTGGGAGTTCTGGTCAAGAGATTCAGCAGGTAAACACTGTGCTTGCCTCTTCCCAGGACCACATTAAAATTACAACTAAATTATAGAACCATCAACATGAAGAACCATCTGAAGATTAGCTATACAGAACTCCTAAAACTAAGGGTATAAAGAAGAGAAAATATCAAGACTTGTAGAAGGGGTGGAGATGTAGAATGGGCTGGCCCCACATCCATACGTGGCAGTGGAACATGAAGAGGGTTATCTCAACTGAGGAGCTCCCCCAGGGGAGTGAAGGACACCAGCCCCACTCCATGGCTCCAGTGCCAGGAAGAGGAGTCCCACAAAATCTGGCTGTGAAAAACAGCAGGTATTCTGATTATCCAGGTGAGAAAGGAGGCTGCTAGAAACCTAGACATACTCTCAAAGAGCCCATGTACAGACTCACTTGCTTGCAGGCACTCACCCTGGCCTCTGGAAAAGGGAAAGTAGCTCAGGAAGCACCAGAAACATACAGAGAAAGACTGAGTTATGTGGCTTCAGGGTGAGAGCTAAAGGGACAATCACCATTATCCCTGTGTTGAGCCCATCCCCAAGACAACAAAAACTGAATCACCCTGGTGAATTCTGCTAGCTCTACCCTGATGACTCTCAGAGATCCCATCCCATCCAACTTAAGCACTGCCAGAGGTACTTTCATGGGTAGGCAACCAGCCCCATGCCACACACAGTCTCCTTCAGCAGCAACCAATAGGCCTCGGCTTACACACCTCCAGAAATACTTCAGTAGTGAACAACCAGCCCCAACCCCAGCCTCAGCCAAAGCTGCAGTATTTCTTGAAAAATCTCAGAGGTCTACAGGCTAGAATTAGGAGGCAGCTGGCCTTGGTGTGACCTGAGACTTTTCTGAGTGGCCACAGGCTTAGCACTAGCGCCAAATCTGAATCCACACTAACCTGGTGACCACCACTTACCCCATGCTAGTGACTCCAAGGGATTGAAAACTTATGTGAAAAAATAACAAAAATCTTCCCTAACCTGATGAAGGAAAGAGATATATAAGTCCAGGAAGTGCAAAGAGTCTCAAACAAGATTAACCCAAACAGACAAATAAAATTGAAAACACAACTACCCAAAATCAATGGGACACAGTGAAAACAGTCCTAAGAAGCAAAGTCATAGCAACACAGGCCTATTCCAAAAAAAAAAACAAGGAAAATCTCAAATAAACAATCTAACCTTACACTTAAAGGAACTAGAAAAGGAACAACAAACAAAGCCCAAAGTGCAGAAGGAAGAAAAAAATAAAGTCTGAGTGGAAATAAATAAAATAGAGTCTTAAAAAACAATAAAAAGATCAATGAAACCAATAGCTGGTTTTTTGAAAAGATAAACAAAATCAATAAACCTTTAACCAAACTGATCAAGAAAAAAAGAGAAGACCCAAATAAATAAAATCAGAAATGAAAAAGGAGAAGTAACAACAAACTCCACAGAAGTACAAAAGATTATTTAAAAACAAATTGGATAATCTGGAAGATATGGATAAATTCCTAGAAACATTAAATCTCCCAATACTGAGACAAAAAGAAACAGAAAATCTGAACTGACCGATTACTTTTAACAAAATCAAATTAATAAGTAAAAAAAATCCCCACAAACAAAAGTCCTTGACTGAATGGTGTAATTGGTTAATTTTACCAAGCATTCAAAGAAGAGTTAACACCTAATCTTCTCAAATCATTCCAAAAACTTCAAGAGGAGGGATGGCCTTCAAGCTCATTTTACGAAACCACTATTAACCTGTTTCTAAAACCAGACAAAGACATTACAAAAAAAGAAAATTATAGGCCCATATGATGAACACAAATGCAAAAATCCTGAACAAAATACTAGCAAACTAAATTCATCAAGACATTATAAATATCATATACCATGAATAAGCTAGATTTATTCCTGGGATGCAAGACTGGTTCAATATCTGCAAATTAATTAATGGAACAAATTGGAAGTTAAAAGCCATATGATCATATCAACAGATGTAGAAAAAGCATTTGACAAAATCCAGCATCCATTTATGATAAAAACTCTCAGCAAAGTAGAAATAAAGAGAACATACTTCAATATAATAAAGGTCATGCATAACAAACACATTGAGTTAACATACTCAATGGAGAAAAGCTAAAAGCCTGCTCCTTAAGATCAAGAATAAGACAAGAATGTCCACTTTCACCACTTTTATCTAACATAGTATTGGAAGTCCTAGCCACAGTAATCAGACAAGAAAAAAATAAATAAAAGACATCCAAATTGGAAAGGAGAAGTAAAACCATCATTACTTGCAGATGACATAATACTATATAGAGAGAATCCTAAATATTCTGCCAAAAAAACTATTAAAACTGATAAATGAATTCAGTAAGGGAGCAGGATACAAAATTAATATTCAGAAATAAGTTGCATTTTTATATACCAATAATGAACTATCAGAAAGAGAAACTCAGAAAATAATCTCATTTACAATTGCAGCAAAAATAATAAAATACCTAAGAATAAATTTAACCAAGGGGGTAAAAGACCTGTACTTGAAAAATTATAAGTCATTGAAGAAAGAAACTGAAGAAGATACAAATAAATGGAAGCATATATCGTGCCCATGGATAGAAAGAATTAATGTCATTAAAAATGTTCATACTACACAAAGCAATATATATAGTCAATGCAATCTCTATCAAAATACCAATGGTATTTATTGCAAAAAAAGAACAATAATCTTAAAATTTATATGGAACCATAAAATACCCCAAATAGCCATGGCAATCTTGGAAAAAAAAGAACAAAGTTAGAGGTATCATGCTACCTGATATCAAACTATACTATAAGGTTATAAGTAATCAAAGCAGCATAGTAGTGGCATAAAAATAGACACACAGATCAATGGAATAGCATAAATCCATGCCTATACAGTAATTTACAACACAAGGGGCAGAAATATATAATGGGTTAAAGACAGTCTCTTCAGCAAGTGGTATTGGGAAAACAACAGATAACCTGCAAAAAACTGAAATGGGACCACCTTCTTATACCATATATATACAAGAATAAACTCAAAATGGATTAAAGACTTAATGTAAGATCCCAAACCATAAAACTCCTAGGGGAAAAAAGGCAGTAAACTCTCTAACATTGCTCTTAGCAATATTTTTTTCTGATATATCTTCCCAGGCAAGGGAAACAAAAGAAAAATAAACAGATGGGACCACATCAAAATAAAAATATTTTGCACTGCAAAGGAAGTCATAAACAAAGTAGAACAACAGCTTAATGAATGGATGAAGGTATTCATTAATGATATATACAACAGATTAATAATCAAAATTTATAGAGAACTCATACAACTCAACACCAAACAAACAAATAATACAATTAAAAAATGGGCAGAAGACTTGAGCAGGCATTTCTCCAAAGAGTACATACAGACAGCCAATAGACATATGAAAAGATGTGAGGCATCAATAATCATCAAAGAAATGTCACCTCACAGCTGTCAGAATGGCTATCATCAATAAAGCAACAAATAAGTATTGGTAAGGATGTAGTTAAAAAAGGAACCCTCGTGCACTGTTGGCAAAATTGCAAATTAGTGCAGCCACTATGAAAAACAGTTTAAAGGTTCCTCAAAAAATTAAAAATAAAGCTACCATATGACCCAGTAATTCCAATTCTGGGTTTTGTCTGAAGAAACCCAAAACAGTATTTCAGATAAATATATACACCCCTATCTTCACTGCAGCACTATTTAAAATAGCCAAGATATGGAAGCAACCTAAGTGTCCATCAATAGATGAATGGACAAAGATGCTGTACCTACACACGACAGAATACTACTTGGCTTTAAAAAATTAAATCTTACCATTTGCAACAACATGCATAGACCTAGAGGGTATTATGCTAAGTGAAATAAGTCAGACAGAGAAAGATGAATACCATATGATCTCACTTATATATGGAATCTAGAGAACAAAATAAACAAATAGAAATAGACTCATAGATACAGAGAACAAATTGATGATTGCCAGATGAAAGGGGTGTTGGGGAGCTGTGTGAAAAAGGTGAAGGGATTAAGTACAAATTGGTAGTTACAAAATAGTCATGGGGATATAAAGTGCAGCAAAGGGAATACAGTCAATAATATTATAATAATTTGGTATAGTGCCAAGTGGGTACTAATCTGGGGGACAACATCATAAATTATATGAATGTCAACCAGTATGCTGTATACCTCAAACCAATATAAAATAATATTGAATGTCAACCTAATTTAAAAATTAAAATTAAGAAAAAGAAAAAAAAGGAAGGATAAGAGGGAGGGAGGGAGAGAGAAAGAAAGATATATATTTTTAAATCTGTGCTTTACCCAACCTTGATAACATTCTGTACCTTCTATCCCCATCTAGAATACAACTTAAAAGCTCAAGCCATTGCCCCCATGTTCCAATTTAAAACCTAAATCTGATTCTTAAGCACTCTCCTAATCTGTTCCCCATCTCCTCCCTCATGCTAACTCTTACTCACACTCTTGAATAGTTTGTGAGCAAGTCTTTCTTTCAAACTAGAAGATAGGTACATTTGAGTTCAGTAACAATGCCTTGTTCATTTTCATATTTATTTGTCCACAATGCCTTATACTTCCAATGGAAGATCCCAGTTTGCAGACCTAAACCCTAAGGCAATACCTAAACACATATAAAAAACTAGCAGGGCAGGTTATCTGACTGGAAAATAATTTCCATTAGATAATAGAATATTCATAGAAAGGAACTCATGGAAAGAGAGATGAGCATAGTGGCCAAAGGAAAATGCCCTAACGTCTGCAAGGAAGAGATACTTTTAGATATAAATCTATCAAAATATGTACAAGATGTGTATGTGGAAAACTACAAAATGCCATTGAAAGAAATCAAAGAGCTAAATAAATAGAGAAATTGCCCATGTTCATGGGCAGAAATATTCAATATTTTTAAGATGTCAGTTCTTCTTAACTTGATCAATAGCTATAATATAATCACAATCAAAATTCCAGCAACTGATTTTAAATATATCAATAAACTGATTCTAAAGTTTATAAAGAGAGGCAAAACTTTTGCAGAAGAACCAACACAACATTGAAGGAGAACAAAATCAGAGGACAAATGCTACCCAATTTAAACACCTGCTAGAAAGCAATAGTAATCAAGCCAGTGAGGTATTGGCAAAAGAAAAGGCAAATAGAAAAAAAAACAGAGAGCCTAGAAATAGTTCCACATAAATGTAGTCAACTAATCTTTGACAAAGAAACAAAGGCAATACAATGAGTCAAAGATAGTCTTTTCAACAAATGCTGCTGAGACAGCTGAACATCCAAATGCATGCAGAAAGATTAATCTAGTCACAGAACTTACACCTTTCACAAAAATTAATTCAAAATGGATCATACACCTAAATGCAAAACATGAAACTATAGAACTTTTAGAAGATAACATGGGAAAAAATCTAAGTGACCTCAGGTACGGTGATAACCTTTTCAGATATAACACCAAAGTCATGATCCATAAAAAAAAAATTAATAAACTGGACTTCATCAAAATTAACAACTCTGATCTGTAAAATATACTGTCAAAAGAAAAAAAAAGACAAGCCAAGACTGGGAGAAAATATTTGCAAAATACATATCTGATAGAGGCTTATTACATCAAATATACAAGAACTCTTAAAACTCAACAACAAGAAAATTAACAACCCAATTAAAAGAATGAGCAAGAGAACTAAACAGACACCTAAGGAGATATTCAGATGGCAAATAAGCATATGAAAAGATGCCCAACCTTATGTATTATTAGGGAATTGTAAATTAAAACAAGATATCACTACATATCTATTAGAATGGCTCAAATCCAAAACACTGACATCAAATGCTGGTGGGAATGTGGATTGACAGGAACTCTCATTCACTGTTGGTGGAATGCAAATGGTACATCTACTTTGAAAGATAGTTTGATGATTTTCTACAAAACTGAACATATTCTTACCATATGATCCAGCAATTGTGCTTCTTGGTATTTACTCAAACGAGCAGATAACTATGGCTACACAAAAATCTATAAGCATAAATGTCTATAGCAGCTTATTCATAATTGCCAAAACTTGAAAGCAATCAAGATATCCTTCAGAAGGTGAATGGATAAACTGTGGTACATCCAGACAATGGAATATTACTCAGTACTAAAAAAACTGAGCTATTGGTCATGAAACGACATAAAGGAACCTTAAATGCTTAATACTAAGTAAAAGAAGCCAATCTGAAAAGGCTACATACTGTATGATTCCAACTATATGACATTCTGGTCCCCTAAGTGTGATGCCAAGTCAGGGTTACATGTGTAAAAATTTAACCAAGATAAATGCCTGGGAGGAGGAAGGAAGGAAGAATGAGCTTTCAGACCACAATGCAATTCTGGCACCTGTCAAGAGGGAAGGAAGGATTGGGAAGGAAGAGCCTCAGACCAGTTAGGTAATGGGGAGTCCCAGAGTAAAAGTTGCTTGATAGAGATGCATTGAGCAGGAATACACAAACTATAATATTACTACCATTCATAGTCACTGAGGTCATTCTTAGCCTGAGGGAAATATGGCTTCAGTGTGCAATCCACAGCAAATCAGATAACACAGTAACTGTTGGTCAACTGTGTTCAGTGATGTGTTGATAAATGATTAACAACTTGTTTTACAGAGGTTTTTTAAAAGCCTTTCTTCGTAGCATTTTCAGTTTTCTGGGTATGAATACGCCCACTAAGGGCAGTTTCAAGCCACCAATGTGATACTGTGATGACTCACTGAATGCTGAGTTTGAAAGAGCTGCTAACAATTGGCTGTCCCAAACCAGGAGCCGGTTCCAGAAAACACTAACTATGCTCCATGCAGCAGGTTTTCATACAGGGAGATCCAAGCAGTGCACCTTCTTAGCCACTGTACTAACCAAACTAGTTTGTTAGCAAAGATTTGATCTTAACAGTGTGATAACGGAAAAGAGTATGTCAGTATAGTTTGTAGATTTACCTTGCATTTTCCTTAATGTGGATAAGCCTAAGGATCTTTTAACATATTTTTGTATTATACTAAATATCACATTATATCATTAGCATTTTCAAAATAAACTCCTCTCAACTCTTTCTAGCAGGTAAATAGGAAAGAAATAAATGTACTTTTATAAGCTTGACGTAGGTAAAATCTAAAATTAGAAAACAAATTACCATGATTCCTTTTCTCCCATAATTTTTAAAGTAACAATTACATGTACAGCATCAAAATATAAAAGCTACATGTAACTTTCAGACAAAAACGTTTTTTAAAATATTATTAAAGTCAACTGAACATAGAAACTTTATAGGGAAAAAAGTCAGTGAAGAAAACTTCCGATCTTTCCCTGACACACATAGAATAACAACAGTATAGTGGAGAGTTTTCCGTCTGAACGGTCTGTGAGAACAGAGTAGTCTCTTTAGGGAAATTAAGTTTATAGTATTATCATCATGAACACAATTTAATAATGGACATATTCTATATTGACTCATTTCTATGTTATTAGTTGAAATTATGGGCTGTATCCCATTAGCTTAGTGCAGCAAGTTGAAAAAATCATCCACAATTAAGTTAGAGGCTAAGAAACTCTAGATGGAGTGGTCTTTTAAGATATTGTGCATGTTTTGAGTATTTTGTTGTGCAGATAGCACTGAATAAGCAGAACCTTGAATTAAACCAGACATCTAAATTCATCCAATACAGTCTCTAACCACAAATGCACTTAGACAAAATTTATAAGCAAAGCTATAAAAAAGAAAGCAAAAAGGCAAAAATTCAAGAATTTCTCTTCCATAAATGTTTTCTTATCTTTATGTTAATTCAAGCACTGCTACCATATGTATCTGGAGAGAGGAGTCAAGAAATATATGGATACACTGCGAGTTTTTTCTTTGTATTTGTTTTTGTTTTTTTATGGGACCTTGTTGCTCAATTGCTTTGGGACTTCGAATCTCAAGTATTTGTGAAAATTGGTAAAAGTTCATCAAGTATAATAAAAACATTATGATTTTCCCCAAATTTCATCTTCTACCATTTTAGGTGATTTTTAGGTTTTTCTTTTTCCACAAAATTCATAGTAAAGCATTTTTTAAACATAAAATTATATGAAGAAAAAGGCAACATTCATAATGGAAAACACTCCACATTATTTGTCTACATATTATCCTCTAAAGGGGGTAACATAGTTAATTCTTTTAGTACCATTATGAAAATTAACTCACATAAGCATTGTGATTTTTAAAAGCTGATAGTATGTACAAATAAAGTATAACATATAGTAAAATACAAATAAGTATACATACATATATGTACAGATGTGTTTGAAAGAAATACATTTGCTTGCAGTCTCTCTCATCACCTTGTACTGCAGCATCAAAACTTTTTCTTTATACTATTAGTCCTTTAGAAACCATATCATCAAAGTAAACAAAAATAGATGGCCGTGACTATATAATAGTGTGTGGACTTAACATAAACTTCATATCATATACAATAACACTATTAAATGTGTTAATACAACAAACAAAATGACCAATTCTCTTTAAATTTTTAGTGTTTAGCATATTTGTTTTGATTGTACATGTGGGAGCTGTGAGAACAGCTCTGCAAAAATACTTTGCAAGTTACCATAGTGATTGAATTACAGTACTTTATGATGTCTTTCCCCTGGGTCTTAATTCAGTTGCATGTTTTTCAATCACAATCCAATAGGTGACATTTAAACTGTCCTATTTTTTTAAAAAAATGTGCATACCTACATACATAACTTTATATAAACATATAATTTGGTCATGTTACACTGTTAAAGTAAAAATGTTACATGTTTAAAGTAAAATCTTTTTCTCTTTCTCTTTTTGGTGGTTTCCCACAACCCTTTTCTTCTTCCATACCCTTCCCAGTAAACTAGGTTAACAAATGGTTATGTCGCCTTTCATTTTTTCCCTTCATTTCATACCATTATATACAGACCTATATATACATATACAAGAATAAAGCAGAATTTCACAAAAATCCTTCCAAATTAATTGATATTTAGTAGTTCCTATGTATTTTTTAATAGCTACTTAATATTCTATGTTGTGATGCATGGTTTTAAAACGTTACAGTTTTCAAAGAAAATACATCTACTTCATCATCTTTCAATCAATTATTTAGTTAGTGAACTGTATTTGACTCCAAAAGCTGTTGCTTTTCTTCTGCTCCACATCCTCCAACCACAGTCTCCAACCACAGCCATTAGCATTTCAACCAGAAATCAAAAACAAAAAAGCGGATGAAAATTAATTTAAGGTAATCAAATGTGATAATTTATAGAAAGTGTTTAGTTGGGTACAGGTTGAAAGTGGTGACTTAAAAGAAATTTGAATTATCTATAAATTCTTTTTACCCTAATTTTCTCAAAACATCATCCACCATACTCAAAAAAGAAAAAAAAAGAAACTTACCTCATCCACGTTTTCAAAGGCATTGATGATGTCATAAGGTAAACAAGACAATAAATCGATCACAAACCAAGTTTTCAGATAGTTCATCCTTATCAGCTTGGGGTCAGAAATGACCTCTCCACCAGGTCCCACGAAGGTCGTGTGAAAATTTAAAACAATGTCAACCAGAAAAATAACGTCCACCACACTGTCCAGCACCAACCAGGCTATGTTGTTCTGCTTCGTTTTGAAGGAAACATTATAAGGAACCATAATGGCGGTATAGAAGGTAAGAATTAAAATCACCCAATCCCAAGTAGTTTTAAAAGCACAATAGTGTAAAATAATATGTGGTGGCGTCTTTGGGGCTTCTTGCTTATACTGAGGAAGGATATCTGATCCCAGCTGAAGAACCTAAAAGAGAGACAATGTATATGTAACTAACGTAGACATCTCTGCACAGTTAGTACTGAATTCAAATTTACTGGCAGTCAAATCACAGCCTGTTTTATCATGAAACCTGGTTTCAAGGCCAGTGATGCTCTAAAGTTTCACCTCTTTCTTCTCCATAATTGTACCAAAGTTTGTTCAAAGGAAGTCACTCCAAGTCCAATCCCTCTATAAAAATTGATCTGTCTGCTGTTCCATCTAGTGTTCCCTTCAGTGGCCAAATGTTGATTCTCAACTGGCTCCTATACATTGAGGGCAAGAAGGGACCACAGAAAGAGGCAGACCACTACAGATTGGTATGTGGCAGTTTCAATAAGCAAGGGAACTTAAAAGAAAACTTAGAAGGCTTGGACAACCATGAGAGGAGTAGATTTCCTCACCAGCCCATCAGAATCTTAAAAGTTTATATGGAGGCCTTAACTGGGTGCAGACATGTATGCTATCCTGATGGTCTAAACAACACATAGCTCTCTCAAGGTTACATCCTTGAAAATGGCTCCCACTGTGGGTAGGATGAACAGAGCATACATTCCAAGGATAGAGGAAGGGGTGAGGAGCCTCTGATTGCCCGGGTCCAGATCAAGGGTCAATTGGTGGTCATTTCCTCTTGAGACCTCCTCCAACATCAATGCTGACCCACAGCACTGCTGAACATCCACTTCTGGGAATGCTTTCTGCAGACTTACTTGGCAAGCTTGCCTCGAATCCTACATCTCTTACTGATGGTGCAACAGTTATTTGGGTGACTCACTATTACCCATTCTTTATACATCTTTAGCACCTCAGGGAGCATAACTTTGATTCTGATGGCCTCACTGAACCCCAGGGCCCCACTGTTAGTGATCTTGCTGTTCAGTGGGACTCAGCAAGGGCCTAATGACCAGCACAGCAATATCAAGGTTGTAAATGTTATAGCCTTTTTTCTTTTCTTCCCTCAATTAGGGCTTATAGAGTATTGTGTTTCCTACCAGATGCATATTCCCTTTAGGGGGAAAAAAAAGGCTAAATATTCAGGTTTGCTTCTCCATACCTTTTTGACAAATGGAAAATTTTAGTGCAAGGTTATACAAACCTTGACTACTCTGACTAGGTCTACCTTAAGTGACAAAGAGAAAAAGCAGATGACAGATCAAGAGTAGAGGTCTGGGCAGCCCTTGGCACAGGTAACAAATGCAAGACTTAGCACTGCCTTCCAGAACTTGGAACCTGGAAAACGTGAAAAGAAGTTGAAGGAGCAGGTGAGAGAGCCTCTGTTCCAAGCCATCAATGATGCTAAGGCTGAGGAAACCTATGTTTGAAGGAGTTTGCAAATGGTACTTTGATAAATAATGTTTTCGGCAGTTTTGCCATCTTATGCATCAATTATTCAGTGTACCTAGGACTAATGGGTCCCAGGAGGAGGTAAGAGTCAAAAAGTTCAAATCATAAAATCATAATGTACTAAACATTTGAATGTAAGAATAGATATAAACAAAAATGCCTATTAGCATGTAACTCATATGATACAAAGTGAAAAAAATATACCAGCTTTTCTGAAACTTGGGAGAGAGTTATCCTAAGTTCACTATTTCTTAAGTCTGGCTACAAACTAGAATTATCTGAAGAAGTTAAAAAAAAAAAACAGTATACTCATACCAAAACCCCACCCCAGAAAATAATAAAATTCACCTTGTGTGGGTTCTCAGAGAATTTCTATATTCAAAACCTTTTCAGGTGATTATAATGCACACTCCAAGGAAAAACCCTTGTCCTATATTTCTTTAGACATTCAGAATCCAATTCTTCAGAGTGACTTGCATATATAAAGCAATCCAAAAATACTACAAGAGGAAAAGGAGGAGGAACAGGAAGAGGAGAGAGAGGAGAATGGTAACAACAGAAAAAGGGACTCATGCTTAAGCTTTGATCTTTCTCACATGCAGAACACTATTTTAATCTTAGCTCCCTCCCTGGGGCTCTTTTATAAAGCGATAGGAAACAACCTCATTTTCGTTATTTCATTTGTACTTTCATAGGCAGTAAGTCTTAGGTGGAAGGGGTGGGGTGAAATAAAGTTTTCAATAAAGACACATTCTTTTTCTCTGAATATCTGAAAGCACTGAATTTAATGGAGTCCGGACCATGGACCTGACCATGGTGCATATGTTTATCTCCACCCAGCATAAAAGTGAGATGCTGAAACCAATCAGCAGGATATCAGTGCATGTGGAAAACTGGTGAATTGCCTATGCAGAGACTAGGATCTGTGAAATTGGGGATGGGCTTCATATTTAGGGATCCCAGTGGAATTGAGATAAAATTTATATTTCTCAGAAAAAGTAAAAGAGCCTGAAATTCAACAGCAAATCCAAATACCTGAGTTGAGCCCATTGAACTCTGAGCACAATCAGAAAAACTAATCTTTGTGCTATGCTGGTGCTGCTTCTAGGTCAGCTAAAAGCACATGCAGACTAAATCTACTGAAAATCTTATTTCTGTGTGTTCTTTGAAATCAAGCCTAAGACCTGACAGAAAGCAGTTTTGAGTCTGAATCAGGTGGTGAATTAGGGATGACTGATAAGAAACTAATGGTAATCAAAAAAAAAAGGGCAAAGAAAAAAATTTAGATGGGAAGAAATAGGCATGAAAGTTCCTCAAAAAAAAAATGATAAGCTGTCATGGAAAAGAAACTTTCTACATATTTGATGTATAGGAAAAAATACAATTATGAGTGACTTGGGGTGTTAGGGTAGAAAATGTTCCACTTTATGGTCCCTTTCCTCTTGTTCATGCCCAATTGTGTTAACAAAGAAAAGAAAAGCACTGAATAGGGTGTAGTTAAGCCCAGGAGGAAATATGACTATAAAAGTCAGCAGTCACAGAAATGAGCTCATACACTGTAGCTCAGGGGTCACCAGCCCCTTGGCTACAAACTGGTACCAGTCCATGTCCTATTAGGAACTGGGCCACGTGGCAAGGAGGTGAGGGAAAGGCGAGCAAGGGGAAGCTCCATCTGTACTTGCAGCTACTTCCCAGCACTAGCATCACCACCTCAGCTCCACCTCAGACCATCAGGCATTAAATTCTCATAGGAGCACCAGTCCCTGGTGCCAAAAAGGTGGGGGATGCTGCTTAAGTTTGATCTGTAGAAAGAAACAGACAATTCAAGGCAGAAAAGAAAGTCGCTTCCAAATCAAGTAGTACTTGATAATAAGCATTACTGAAAAAGGATATTGTGTCCAATTGCCTGCTTTAAATCTTTTGCATATCTTTAAAAATATTATTATTATTATTAGTTAATATTTCGTTACGCTTGTGTCTTATTTAGGTTTTTAAAAACATGTCAGCACAGCAAAGTATTAATATCTCCTGAAGTTACCAGGGCTATTTAGAGCAGAAAGACATTCAAGTTCTTCTGTTAGCTATGATCCAAGAAAAACTGCAGAACCCTCCAAATTCAGGAAATGCTTTATATTCTAACCCTCTCCAAACCAAACTAAGATCTGCAACTGGTTAAGAAAGTTACTCTGAAATGCTTCAACTCACTTTTCCCCAGCAAAGCAAACTGATGAACACATTTAAATTGACCTTTGCCTTCCTTGGTAATTCACTTCAGAATACTTTGCGAGTGCTCACTAAGTGCTCAGCATAGTTTTGGTAGCTTGATTAGCTTTATGGCATCTTTCAAATCAGTAAGACATGATGATTATAGAAGATCTATGAACAGCAAGGCTTCTCGCAGCCTCGGAGTTCTGTCCTCATTCCTTTTCTCACCAGATTCAGTGCACTGACTGATAACATCGTCTGGTCCTAAGGCTTTATCAGCCATATCTGCAAAGATGACATCAAGGCCTGCAACTCACACCCAGGTGTCCTTCTGGGACCAGACCCATCAATCCCACTGTCTTTTAGGCATTTCCACTAGGATTTCCTGACAGGTACTTCAAACTTAATATGTCCAAAACTGGACATGTTATCATTGCCTGCAAACTTTTCCTCCTCTATGTTGGCCACTCTATTAACCAATAGCACTCACTATTTACCCAGTTGTTAGTGCCAAAAACACAGAGTTGTCCTTGACTCATCCCTTTTTTCACACTCAATTCAAATCTATCAGCAAATGTGTTGACTCTAATCTTGCTGTGTCTGCAGTCTGTCCACTTCGACTACCTGTTCTCTTGCTTAAGGCCATGATCACCCTAGCTGGATTACTAATAGAACCTCTTAACTGGTTTCCCTAACTACCTATTCAATACAGAGCCACTAGGTCAACCAGGGGTTCTTAACCATTTTTGTGCCATGGATCTCTTTTGGCAATCTGGTTGAAATCTATGGACCCCTTCTAAGAATAATGTTAAATTAATTCAATTAAAACACTGAATTACAAAGAAAACCATGGGGACCAAGCTCCCTTAAAGATATTTTCCTGAAGCACACATGTAATCACATCATTTCCTGGCACACAAGACACCAACCACCACTGTTTCACTATAATCAACCATTTCAACGTTTCCTTCCCCATCCAACTTCACTTACATTGAAGTCACACTCGAAGTCACCATATTATCACATCTCTGAGCCTTTGCATATGCTGGCCTCCCTGGTAAAAATAACTTTCACCTCATTTTTACCTGCCTCTTATATTTTTTTTCTTCAAGAGTCACTCAGCTCAGGTATCACTTCACTTGGCAGTCCTCTCCAGAACTCTAAGTTTGGGTAAATGTGCCTGGCGATGCTCCCACTGCACCCTGTCATAATAATTATCACATTCTGTTATTGATTTCCTCTGGATGGTTAGCTCTTTGATGATAGAGCCCATTGCTTATTCATCTTTACATCCTTTGGAGAGTACCAAGCACAGTGTGAACCCTCAATATGTGTGTGCTGCTTACATAAATGGATGAGAGTGAACTCCGTCTCTCACTTGCTCAAAGGAAACCTCACACAGTACAGACATCACCTAGGATGTCATGAACTACTCTCCAATTTCAAAAAAGAGAAATAAAAAGAAATATTTGAAATTTCTATAATTCTACAATGGAAAATAAATTATCAGATAAGGATTTATAAAAGAATAGCCAGAAATATCTGGGGGAAAGAATGGACGACCACCACCAACTTGACAAGTGAAGTTAGTCTCACACTTACTTCAGCTAATCTTGAATGTTTGTGAACCACCTCTGTTTTATTCATTGGTGTGAGCTGCTGCAAAACACTTCGACTATTTGTCAAAGCCCGTGTCAATCTGGCAAATTTTGTCCAACCTTAAAAACAAGGAAAGAAAGTCTCAGTTTTTCACATAATGAATATGAAATCCAACATTCTTGTTAATATACAAATGATCTCAGAAACAGCATAAGAACCAGAACTAATGAAAAATATCAATCTAAAGCATTTATTTCTATATAGACATCTTACATTTCAAGTGTGGCTATAAAATAATGAGTAATTTTTATGTGTAACCTTTCTGTTTTGCTCAAATATATTATATGATCCCAGTAGCCAATGTAGCTAGCTATCCAAAAAATTCTGTGCTCCTCCTTGCATTGTGTAGGTTTGATTTTGCTTTGTTAGATAACAGTGGTAAGGATGTTTTTGGATGACAATAACTATGTTGGCAACAGATACATTAAATGTTTCCTGGTGATCACTTCTCTTCCTTACATTAGTTGAATATTAGAATTGCACTGAAATTTTTTTTAAAACTTCCAAGTCAGTTTTATACTTACTGAAATTTCATATTTCTAAGACAGGTGATGTTGCATCCCTTAGTACACTGAGTGTTGGATTAAAAGATTAGCAATTTTCATTTTCTGTATGAAATAAGGTTCATCCAGAATATATTTTGAAAAAAAAAAACAGAGATATATTGAAGGAATAAGTTCAATGACACATAGAAGAATACAAACCATCAAATGGCATGTGTTCTCTCATTTCCTATGTGTAGGGCTTTCTTGTAGTTCTCAGTTCTCAACAGTTAGAATTTTTCTCAAGACCCCTATACTGTCCCTTCTCTCATAAATTTCAGCAGATTACCTTGTCAGATACGTTATGAAAGAAATAAAAGCTATAAGAAACACAATAGCCTTTGATTTCCCTTTTGTTGCTTTGACATCCACACCCACCCACATGACACTGATTCTTGCCTATATTGCAATTATCTCAGGGAATTAGGCATTTGCTCTTTTCTGATGTTCATGGACATTTAAGCAGTTTGCAGATTTTTCACTATCATTAACAAGCCACAGTGAATTTGCTTAGGTCCATACCTCTGTGTTTGTGGACACATCAAGAATTGCCCATTATTTTAAAAATTAGTTCATTTGATCTGTCACCAACTCCCACCATGCAGACAAACTTTTAAAAAGTTGAGCAGCCACACTGTCTAGGTCAGAGAAAAAAACACATCAGCAGTTCTAACTTCTCCCAGAGATACATTTACTGATCTCACCTTTACAGAGAGCTAACTGGTGTGACTGATTATTCAGCACAGTTTGCTGATGTTACTTAAATGTGGTCGATATGGGGTAATGTGAACAGATGGATGAATATGAAGAGCCTAAAACTTGCTCTATACATTGCTCATGGTATTATGAGAACATTTGTTCTCCTAAAAGCTCAGAATGCCAACTCCTTCTTAATAAAACATTAGTTTAGCTCTATTGGGTTGCAATTAACCTCTTTGTCACGGACTGCTTAATCTTAAAAATAAAAGGAAGTCGCAAAAGCAGTTAAATCAATCTACTAGACTGTAATACAAGATTCTAATCCATAAGAAAAAAAGCTTAGGTAAACAATATACTCTTGGCCAAAGAGACTACATAGTATAATTACTCATGTCTCATCTGTTGTTTCCTCTCTAAAGAAAACCATTGGCTTCCCACAGAGGATGGTTGCTATTTTTGCTGTTAGTTTCATTCTACAGCAATTTTTTGTCTCAATTATTGGCACAAAGATACCATAACTATTTGGCACAAGATATTTCACACTGTAAGTGTCTTGGCAGTTTTGGAATCTGTTTGAAAAAAACTGTACAATATAAATGGGCAGAGATTTGGGCTACCTCTTTTAGAACTCATGTGGGTAATCAACAGAATGGATTTCCTGGCTGTAACTTTTCCCTTTAGTATTATTATAAATAATGTATCGGGTACCATTGACTAATTATCTGAGCAATAGTTCCAAAACCTCCATACCAGGAACAAACAATAAGAAAAACACTTTGCCTTGAATTATTATCAATGAATTCTGTTGGTTCAGAACAGCACAATTCCATCACAACCAAGGTATTCTCAACCTGTGCATCATTTCTTTAGGGAAAGAAAAAGGAGAGCAGGGAAAAATGTAGGAAAAATAGAGAGCACCTTCAATCCCCAACAATAAGCTTTCATTTGAAAGGACGAGGCAGCACAGTGCAACAGAGAAAACGAAATTAGAAATCAGTCAGACTTCGCATTTTGGGCTCTTCAACAGTAACATGAAAATAACAACACTAATTTTCAAAATTATAGGAATGAGAAATAAAGACTATAAAGTACCTGACACATATTAACTACTTCATCAAAACTGGTTTCCTTCCCCTTTATTGGTTTTTGCTACCATTCATCATGGTATAAATCAAAGGTATTATTGACATCATTCAGCAGCATTAATTTTTAAAGGCCAAAATCAATCTAGAATGAAGTTTTGGTGATCATAAGATTCATTTTGAGGAAGATCTGCACTGATATTGCTTGGCTGTCATCACATTATAGTTGCTCTCACAGATACGATTTAGAAATAAAATTCAGAATTAGCTACTTTACTCAAGTCTTTCACTGTATGTCTGAGTTTCACGTAAAAATACCAATAGAAATAGAAGATTGATGTCAATTCCAACTGATTTTGGCAAATCCTCAAAAGACGTGAGCCTTTGTTCCAATCACTGGCCCCTTTTCACATTAAGAAGGTAAAATTTCCTTGCTCTAGAATTTAAAGTAACATTCTGGCTTGCCAGTTTGTGGATTCACTTGTCTGTTTTGTATCTCAAAACACTATTTCCTATACCGAGGCAGAACTTTTATTTTCTAAGTATTTTTTAAAAATTTTGCAAACACCTTAAAATACTCTCTTATAACCAACCTCAATTCCCTGACCCTTCTGATCCTCCTGCCTGATCCTTGAGCTCCCTGATTCTTTTTATCTTACCTAACCAAATTCCAACTCTGGTTATATCCAACTCTTCACCACATCTACATCTATACACCTCTGACTAAACATGGGTGATGAAACAAATAATTATGCCACAGATACTAGTAAAACTCCTGACCACTGGCCTCAAGCAGACCTTAGTGTTGCTCAGGAAATCTGTTGAATTTCTCTTGTCCATTTGCTTCTCCATTCTCTTAAGTTACCATTTCATACCTACTCCTCTCTCCTCCCATCTTCAACACTTCCTCTCTTCCTTCACCATCCTTACTCTCAGTTGATAACCATGATTCCTATATTATTGAGAAAATAAAAGCAATCAGAAGAAAACTTCCACTTTATACTTATTTGTTTGTCTGTCCTTCACATTAGGATGTGAGGGAAGGAACTTTGTATCTCTAGGACAAAGAATACTTCCTGTACCACCATACTGTATGTTCAATCTATACTTTTGGTTGAAAAAAAATGAATTAAATACACAAGGAGAACAATTCTTCCTAGAAGAATCATAAAAGGCTCATTTAAGTAATTCTGGTTAAGTAACCCAATGTGAAATGAAAAGTAAATCTACTGTCTCTAAGTTTAAGGCTTTAGACCCAAATCATTTTGATATTATTGTGTTATCATGAAATTTCATCTGCTATTTCCTAAAAGTTTCATGGTCCCCTTTACTCACGTTAAAAAATTTAAAGATACATTTTTTGCCAAGGTTCCAAAATGTACTCTCCTATACTGCTAGCTTCATTGCAATAGCAGGATGATTACTTAATGTCATAAATATTTTATTTCTATTAAATTTTTCATATTAAATGTACAGCTCACATAAATAATAGACAGTAGCTCATACACACCATTCAATAGTTACATAGTGCAATACTCTTCCAGTAATCTGTTATGAACTTGAAAGGTGTAGAGATGTCTCAACATAAAAGTCTATTTTAAAATAAGTACATATTCTAGCATTAGAGAGAGTTTAATGCTTTTCACAATGGGATCTGACTTTCCCAATAAATTCTAATTTACATGTCTATCAAGTACATAGTTCAAAAACAAGTGGTCTGAGTATTCTGGAGTTTATTCAAACATCACTTTTTTTTTCCATAAGAATGGACTGTGCATTTAAAAGATTTTGCCTGGCAAAGAACTCTGTGATTCTGATGTGAAGATGCAGAGATGGAGGTGGAGGCAGATAAATAGTGAGGTATTAATTTGAGAAATAAAAGTCAACCCTTAACATTAGCACCCTTTCCCCAACCTCATGTAAATGGTGCCAACTTTCTTTTTCCATAATTAGGCTACATAGTTACAGATACCATAATTAACATTCAGTGGGTCAAAACTGTAATCTTCCTGGCCAACTTTAGCTGTGTCCTGAAATCACTTAAAGTAAATGAGAGAAAATATTCACCAAAAATATATAAATATAAATAATAGACAGACCCATATACATATACACATACACATATACATATACATATTTTTAGAGAAAAGAAAGTTTTCATTCATATGACACCAATATCTAATTTAAACATAACTTGAGGAAATAAAATGACAGTACATGCCACTGACTACCATTTTCTATAGCAATCTCTCTGAATAGTATAGTCAGTAAGACTCCAATTAGAATATTTTCATTTTCCAGATATTCTCTTGATGACAAACTTGTTCTTTATATAATCTAGCAACATTTACCAAAGAGACAATAGCCAAAGAAATAAAGGGTGAAAGGTAACCTGAAAAAGTCAACTAATCAAACTCTAATCAATTTAGCAAAATTCAATCAGCTGTGTTCTAATATGATTTTACCCAAACCACCCCACAAATTGTTATACTTTTTGTTTCTAAAACTCACCATGTTATAAGTTGTTAAAATTCCCATTATATTGATTCTAAATAAAAAATGTTCTATGAATCTCTTCCTTATGTCTTTCCTTGATTTCTCTTATTATAAGTTTAGCAACTATTATTTTAATTCTCTAGTTCCATTCAAACAATATGATTGAATTAAACTGATTTGGACAATTACTAGTATGAACGTGAAGCAAAAGAAGGGCCAGATAGTACAATCTTGTTTTCCAGCTTAAGCAACAGATTTTGGTAAAATGATAATAACAACAACAACAACAACAACAACAACAATAACAACAACACTTAAGTGGCAGCCTAATTCTTAAGGGTAGTAACTCCTTTGAAAATTACCTTTTGTTGAATCATCCTCTATTGGCTGTTTGAACAACGTGATATCCTTGAAAGTGCATAGGAACAAGACCACCTTTTCATGCTCATTTCTTATTGGTGCAATTTGCATATAAAACCAAACAGGGGTTCCTATAAGAGAAAGAAAGGACAAGAGTATGACACAGCCACAGCAATGACTTGGTCTCCTGTCTGCCTTCTTCCTTCAGCTGCCAACTGCTATGCCAAGAATCAGCACCAAAATAACAATATTTTAGTTGCTAAAAAGAATTCTTTTAAAAAAATCTTTAATTTTATATCAACTACCAATTGCACAAAAATTAATAAACATATTTTTCAACCCAAAATATCAAAATCTGAAGGTAAAGCACAGGGTGTCATTTAATAATGCAGGAGCACAAAGGCAATCTCACTACTTAAGTAAAACCAGAATCACCTTGGTTCTGGATCCCTACACCACTACTGCTCTCACTAACTTCCTTTTGATAGTCTCACCAAGTGTGACCCCTCCTACATGCCTCTTCTTGTTACTTTGAGAACTATTTCCAATTGACTCCAAAAGTAATATCTGTTGCTCTGAGAAGTATTCCTCTAGGAGGAACATCTGAGATGCTCTCAAATAGACTTAAAAGCTAGCTCTATGGCTTTGACTACACCCCACTTCAGAGAGAGAAGATGTAACATAAAGCCTGATGTACACAGAGCTCTATTTGAAGCCTTTACAGAGATGTTAAGAAAAAAATGTCTCCAGCACTGCTTCCTACCTCCCTCACTCAAAGCATTAGGCCAAACTCTGTCACTAGGTTCCTCAAACAGTGGCTCTTGCAGACTCCAGAGGACAGACAGTTTCAAAGGGTTCAAGGCATAGGTTCTGGACAAATCAGGAGCTGGCATCATGTCAAATAAATATTTGAAGACAAGAGAAATGGCTTCAAAGGAGTAATTATCCACTAAACAGTAAAACACTGAAGAAATGTTCCATCAGAATCAAAAAGACACATTTTCCATCATATTGGTTCTAAGCCACAGTGCAGTAAAGCCCTCTGAAGAGTCTATGTTAAGGACATAAAGGCTTTTGTCAAGTTTGGGGTTTGGAGAATGAAATGTGCAACTAGTAATAGACTCTAGGTGAGAGCTGATAGCCTATTAGTGGATTTTAATTAAAAACAAATAAGAAGCACTTCCATACACATGGCCCCCCCCAAAAAAAGCCACATAATAATGTCACTAAAAAAGGGAATTTGCCATTTAGATAAGATGAGGTGACTAAACTACCAGGTTCAAGAAGTCAAAGAATTAAAGAGAGGAGATTTCTATGGGAATATTCAGTTCTGACAATATTCAGTTCTTTACAACCTCAGGAGGCCTATGAAAGGACATGATCCTTTCTGAAATGATTAGAGGATGAGACAGGGACCTTGGAAGCAATTACACCATCTTCTAGAGAGTCTTTTTCTTTGTTTTCTGCTTCTTATTTTACACAGTGTGTCCAGACACTGTGAGTGATGTGCACAGTTTTACAAATCACCAGACCCAGATGCTAGCAGATACATGGCCTATGGCTGCTCCATCATAGTGAGCTGGAAGCAGTAGGCTCATAAACTGAGAGAAAAGGGCATTAAACATAAGTTGTTTTCCATGGTCTGTTAGAAATCTGAGCAAAGAAGAGATGATGCTACAGCTCGTATCTTTCTATGAAAACAGCGACATTTTAAATTTTGGCACAGAGTCAGGACTGTTTTTTTCCAATTGCTTTCAGATATCATGGTGTACTTTTGTCAAGTTGAACCACAGGGTCAGACTTCCCCAAGCAGACTGAGTACTAGCTGAGTGGCTGGTGAAACCTACATATTCTGGATGTGAGGTCCACTGGGATGGTAAGTCTAGGAGGATTAGGCACAGAGGCCTGTAGCTGCTAAAAATTCAAGGCAGTGTCCTTTGTGTAGACAGAAAGAGTTATTTTCAATCATCATTTCAGAGCCACTGTTTTTTTCCCAGCAGTAGAAACAGCCCCCTGCTAAACAAAGCAATAGGCCTAAAGATTAGAAGTTGCAAACCGAAATGTCAATTGTGACACATGTTAAATAGGGTATACCTCAATCTCTCCATTTGCAAAATGGTATTTAACTGAATCATTTAATGAAAGTATTTGGAGGAGCTGGCATTCAAACATTCCCAAAAGAGTTTTCTACAGACATGTTAATTTTCCTGTTTAACATTGAAAAAAGTTGCAAGAATACTCTTTTTTTTGGTTGATGTTCAAAGCCTTCATTTATTTAGGAGATTTTTTACAGTTTCTTTTAAAAATAGTACAACTTCAATAATATCTATCCTTCATATTAAAGAAAAAATAACTCAGTTCAGATACTACACAAAAGGAGATGGGAGTTTTAATCTATAGTGCTATGGGCCATATCTCCTATAAGATCTAAGCAGACATCTACACATATATTGACTTACCTGAAAGGAACCAGACAGGCCTGAACAAAGGTGTCATTTCATCCATTAAAATAAAGCACAATATCTAAACTACCTTGGAAGGAGACTTCTGTAAATGTAAAATTCAAGTTATTGCTGACATGATATAAAGGATATAAACAAACAGAATTTCCACTAGACTATTTTTGAGAAACTCAGAAACTACAGACTTGGCTTTGATGCTTTAAAATCAGGCAAAGATCTACTAATTCAGTTTAAATGTCAGAGTGAAATGACCTTAGTAATACGAAACATTCTTAAATTATTTGCTAAACTTAGGAAATATATCTAAGTCATTCAAGAGATAACAATACTATAAGAAAATGAAAGGGGGTTTTGGCATGAGAGTCCACTAAAAATTATCAATATGTATTTGGACCTGATGAAAAAGATCCAGAAAGTATTTATAGCCTGACTTCTCTCTTACAGAGGCAGAGCTTATCATTCAGAGTGGATCGTTTTCTAGATGACAAGCCAAAAGACATTTGGCTATGACTTCAAAGAAATATACTTCTTCGGCCTTGATTTTAAAATAAAAGATAAGATGCTAAGATTTTGTTAGGTAAAACCAAGAAAGACATGTTCCCATGACCAAGAGCACCACTGTGGAGCAATAACTATGGTTGTTGCCATCTCTATTAATTAAAAGAAAAACCTAAGTTCAATTCCAAATATTCCACAGTGAACAAATGTTTAAGGTAAAATGGAGAGAATAAATGATGTTCCACAAGATCCAACAGGCACTGAACACAGAACAAGTGTTTCCCATGAAGCCAGAATGTCTTCCAACCTGGAGAAGAATTCTGTAATCATCAACTTCCACTAAAAATAATTGGTTTTGCTATCATTTACCATTAACACTTTAAATAAATGAATTCATCTTGTGACGTGACTGTTCATTAAAAAAAAAAAAAAGGAAGGTCATTTTGGGAAAGCAGCAAAAAGAAATAAAGGTAAGTAACTACAGCAAGAGAACAAAATAGAAAGGAATATTGGCTGATGGACATACTAGCTCATTTTCTATTTGTTTGGTTTTTTCCTCCAAACACTGGTGGAGAGTCCATACCATGAGGTCTTACGTGATGATATAATGGACAACTGGCCACTCACAAATCTCATCCTAGACAACAGCTCACAATAATCAATATAAATTTATCAGATGTTAATGGCCTGTTCTAAGAGTAATGACTACTTCTACTAGTTAGGTCTGAGTCCAGCTAAAGGCCATATTGGTAAAGATTCACCTCATATTCAAATGTTATCTATGTATGTATAGAAAGGTAATCGCATACACCCAGTGATACCAATCACCTTTTCCTTTAAGCATACGAAGTAAATGAATTTGTCATTATTAGTTGGTCATATAACTACAGAATGTTTACTACGAGTATTCACTACATATTTTGCCACCTGATACAAAAAATCACATTTAAAATGTACCATATTTTTCTTCCATTCCTCAAAAGGTTGCGTTTCATAGTCTGAGTGATTTATTAGTCTTGCTATCTAATTTTACTAGCATCCCTTGTCCCTGCCAAGAGAAGCAGCAAAGTTTTATAGTCTCTCTACACTATATCTCAACTACCACTGCCAAAGCATAACATTAATAAAGAGTTGACACATCTTATTGATAATTTACTTACTGTTTTTCTTATACAGAAGAACTTCAAAGCAGTTTGACTCGTAGTTGTCAAAAGTCTGCCTGACTTTCTCAATGGTCTTCTTGTCAGTCAATTCCCCATACATAAAACTGGAAAAAAAAAATCGATTTCGGTTTTGTGTTGCTTTTCAAATGCTACATAAAATCATATAGTAGTCTTTGTTGATTAATTATTCAAATTTAGTTATAAATATAATGTTGCTCCCACAAAATCAACTAAAATGTGTAAATCATGTTTTAATCATGATTGTTAAACTTTTTGCTAAAAGCTAGCCTTAGAAGTTACTTCAAACAGAGAAAAAAGAAAGAATTCTCACTGTACACAATTCATATATGCACTGATTTCATTTACTGTGGTTTAGTTAAATAATGCCAGTTTCCCAACAGCACCAACTTTCAGTTACCAAAGACTATTAACTGGGAATAAACACATGAAGTTCAAAGTTTGCTGGTAGCTCTTTAGTCTACAAATCACTAGTAAATAACAGATAGCACATCATGACCAGTGGCCAATCACCTCACTTCTTTCAAAGCCTGTTGATATTGCTCATATGCATCTCTTACTCATTTCACACAAAGAATCAAAGCATGTATGTAGCTGTATTGCTTTCTTGTCTTGCAGTGATAAATCCTTATGACATTTTATAAAAATAGAAACCAAAAGCAAGAATTAGCCATTAAAGATTAAAGTCCTTCAAAGAAATAAAAATGATAATGCCAAAAGAGAATATGAATTGAACATAAATGAAGTTATAGAAGAAATAGATGAATGTGGGAAAGCTGACATTACTGCATTAGATATGCAGCCAGAGAACTTTAGTGAAGGTGAATTTATCAGTGCAAATCAAGAAAATAATTGCAATGAAAAGTATCAAGGTTTCTTAGAGGAAGTGATGCCAATTTAAAAACAAAAAAAAAAAAAAAAAAAACAATGACATTAAAGAAGCCCTAGGAGATAGTTCGCAATAGTGCGATTAGAAGGATAAAAAAGTTAAAATTGATTCAAACCTAGAGGGAAGTATGACTATTTGCAGAGATAGAAAAAAAATGCTCTCTTTGTGTCATAAGTTATATTATAAGAAAGCAAGAAACGTTCAAATGATCCATGCTGGTTTTTCACAAAGAAATGAAAGACTTTAATTCTCAATGCTTCTAATGTTCTGAATCACAGTGTACTAAATAAATAGTAGTTCTACTAATATTCTTATTTTCATGCATTTATAACCAACAGTAAGAGAGTTTTTAATGTTTTGACAAACATTGTTAAAGGTCACAGAACATTTTTTCCAGAGTATTAGGATAGTATTACATGGTTTCAGAATACATGATCTTTTTTATACTTTCATACTATATGAAATGTGAACATTTCATATTACACATATAACACTGATATTCTCATCATTTATGTGGATTTTTTTAAATATATATACAAATAAGGCTAATGAGAGGAAAATACAGGAGACAAATTGAAGAAGACCTACACTATTACTATGGCTAAAGAAATATATAAAACAAAGAGTGAGCTTTTACATGCCACATGAATTTTCCTAATATTTAAAATTACCTATTTTTCTACAAGAAATTCACCAAAAATCTGATAATCTACAAAACAGAAATCAGTTGGGGACTACAAGCCTCTACAACTCTACTCCTGATGCTTTCACAATCATCAGTTGTTCTCCTGGTTTTAAATACACAGTTCTACTAGCTAGTATACTTGTCTAGGTCATTGCTTCCATGAGGAAGGAATAAGTTTTTGAAGACTCAAGTATACCTTTATTGTTGCTTTTTTTTCCAGTTTTCAAAGAGTTAGCATGTTGGCCAGAAAAAAATCTAAGTGTGGTGGGGCCTGAAGCTTATAGAATTGTAGGTGCCTTCTTTAAGGAAAAGAATACTAAATTATAAAACAAAATTAGGCACAGAGGCTTGAAAGACATCTACTCAAGTTAGAGCCCCAGAAGGTTAAGATTCATTATCCTCTTGGAAAAACTACTCTAAATGTAACAATCTAGAAAATTTACAACTTGAAAAGCATAGTTTATTAGTAGGACCCACCAAAAACTAGCAGGATTCAATAGTAAGGCCATATCACAACTAGGAATTAGAGTAATACAGGCCAATCTTATGGTAACACTAACCTAAGAAACTAGAATTCCAGAAACTAAGAAATGAAAGAAAGCAGATGATGCAGACCAAAGATTGCCCTAGCAGTCTGTAGCTTTCCTCTTTCGATTACAATATTTCAATCTTTTATAAAAAAAAAAAAAGAAAGATATTTGTAGTTGTCATTATAATAGTAAACATAAATAAGAATATCAGAATAAAATAACAGACTCTAATTCCACTATCTTACAGCTAAACTAATACATGAAACTTCAGCGTCTGCCTGTAAGATGGCAGAGAAAAGCCCATCTAAGCCTGGGTTTCAGCTCATGTGAGTTTTATGAAAATCTCTTGAAGGCACTGCAATTAAATTAGAATACTTCAGTCAGAAAGCACCAAGTCCCTCCCTCCAAAAAATAAAACATTAGTTTAATACTGTTAATAATATTCTTCACAGACAGGAAAACTTTTTTAATCAACCATTTAAAAAAATGGTTTTTTAAACAATAATGACAATTGACTGTATTTTTAATCTAAAAACTCTTTAATAAAGAGAATACATTAGAAACAAAAATCAAAAGATAAGAAAGGTTAATTAAGCTAACTAAATGTGGTCTTAAGAAAATAAAAACCATTTTATTCCTTTTACTAAATGTCAGGGTTCAATAAACTGAACATGATATTTAAAACTGGTCAACAACAACAAAAAAATTTTAAAGCATCTTTAATATAATAGGCAATTAGGATAAAATCATAAAAAATATACTCTAATAGAATATAAAATTAAGTGACAACTAAAAAGAGACTGTTTTGGAAACTGATGTAATAATACCACTTAGGAAATACAACACAAGTTTGATTCGGCCAAAATTCTGGAGAGAAGATGGAAATCAGTAATTTTTCAAATAAACTACGAAAATCCTATTATATATTCTTCATTATTTTAGCCCTCCTAATGCTAAAAACCTGCTGTCCTAAGAATATAAAGGCATTTTTAAGAAAAAAATCCCAAACTATTACAATCATAACACTTTTTTAAAATGTAGTCTTTTATTTCTTACATTGTTTCACTGCTATTATAAATTTCTTCTACAACTGCACTGTGTGTTTGATTGGAAGGAAAAATTAGATGCACAGAAGCAATCTATCTCTGCTATGATACTGAGCAGTCATGATATAACAGAGGATCACTGCACTTGGAGGAGTATAATTCACAGACAAGTGGTAGAACCTCGCTCACTCTTAGTTTCCTCATCAGTAAAATTATGATAATGTTAATATAGCTCAGAAAGTGAGATTAAAGGGATAATGCACATGAAGTTGCAAGGTAGACTGTTTTACATATGGCTGAGTTATTACCGGAATGCTTCTTGTGGGTGAGTTTAGAAGAAGGCCCTTCCAGCCCCAATCCCATTACTTCTGCACCATTCTAGGACAGCGTTTGGGCTACACTTGCTAATGGTCAGGATCACTGAGTCTTAAAGGGAGATGCCCACCATTCTGGGTGTTTTCTTTGCAAGCCCATGCGGTAGAAGCTTAAACTCACCCAGGACCTGCTCCTGGATGATCTGGCCACTTCTCTTGCCACACAAATAAATGGTAGTAAGATTTGGTTTTGGGAGCAAAGCTGTTTTCTTCAGGCCTGGGCTAAGCCATGTCCAGCCTGCCTAAGCATTCAGCAGTATATCTTTTGTGTATATTGTGCCCTAGGAAACTTATGGAGACAGGTGACTTTGGTTTATAACAGGATTTATTTATTCCTAGATCCCTTGTTCTGCCATCAAAATCTCACAAACAAGCCTCATTATGATACGTCACAGTAAAAATGGCTATTATGTTGATAGACTTCCGAGGGAGAAAGGAACCTTAAAAACTGAAAAAAAATATATAACCTAGTCATGATTTCCTCCATCTATCTCAATTCGCTAATGGTCAAACAATATTCCTGGACTAAACACCACATTCAGTCACCACTAGAAAAAAAAATACTACCATCTACAGTCTGTAGTTCACATACTAGCAAATGTTTCATTACAGAAACCACACAGATTGACTTAAAGCAGTTGGTAAATGTGGTCCTCGGCACAGAAGCAGCCACAAGAGTAAAATCATCACAAAAGTTAATGGGAGGATGGGTTGAGATCTGCAGTCAAAGGATCAAAAAAGATGCTTAAGTCAGAGGAGGAGGAGGAAGAGAATTTAGAAATAAATAAGAACACAGCTTTCAAACTCTGAAAAAAATAATTTTGGAATAAATCAATGCATTACTTTATATAGTAGATTGTGACCAAAAGGTTTCACAGCTCATTAATTTATATGGGCTTAAGAGGACTAGATAGAGTCATAAAGGTCAGACGCATGACATAATTAAGGCATTCTAGGGATGGCACTGGACATCTCTAACCTTGGAGCATGAACATCACTGAGGCACCTTTGGTGTCCAACATTTTCCCTCAGTGCCACTGTGTGAGGCAGCACCCTCAGCCAAATGGAACTAGACTGACTGACATCCATCATGTGTAATGTGCTCTTGTTGGCTAAGATATTCTTGTGTTAATAAAAGTACTTGTGAAATACATCCAATAAACTGTCTCTTAATATCTCTGCTTCATTCTCTAATTTGATGGCTTGGGCAAAGGATTATTAATGGGCCTTTCCAGAAAAAAAAAAAAGATTTTGAAAGCATCTATCTACTTTAATCTTCCTTACCTACATGATTGCTCTTCTCATCTCTTTATCCTAAAAAAAAAAAAAAAAAAAAAGGAGGAAAAAAAAGTAGAATGGGCTTTTAAATGTTTCCAGTTAATGAAAGATAAAATGCTAAAGTGGTTTCTACCTAAACTATGAGAGTAAGTCTTGAATGTCAGGGTTTCCTAGGGGTCATAAGATAAGATCATATGCTTTAAATGCTATTTTCTCAGAACTACAATATCCATCAAACATGCAATGTGTTTTGTGTCCTTCAATAAACAGCAAAATGATACAAAGGCATGGAATGTAATTATTAGACAATAAAATTGACTAGATTTGAAATTCTAGAAATCCTGAAGTGTCATAATGATTTTTTAATTTTAGCTAAAACAAGAATGAGATAGTACATTCCATATATCATATTTATTAAAATAGAAATTTATATACTAGTATGAAGCACAAGATGTCAGAAAACTAATATCCTCAACTCATGTGTGATGAGAGTAAAAATAGAAGGCTACCTAACAGCAATCTGAGAGCAGTTAATTTATAAATTCCATATATATTCTACTACCTAGCAATCCTATTTCTGGGCATAGACAGAAAACTTCTCACATGGGGCCACAAGAAAAAGTGTAGGAAGATATTGATCTCCAAGTTGTTTGAGGAAGCAAAGTGTCAGAAGTTGGAGTTTATGACTAATAGAACAGATAAATAAAATGAAAGCTGGGAAGAAACTGGAGCATTATACAACAGTCAGACATAATGAAACAGATTATCACATAGCAACATAAAAAAATCTCAAAAACATAACATTGAGTAAAAAAAAAATAAGGAACTATAAGTCTTACTGCATGATACAAATTATGTGGGTCTTAAAAAACAAAGACACATGAAGTGATATTTTTTAAGAACATATATATTTAATGAACAAGAAATAGAGTAGAAAGACATAAACAAACACACTAAAATAAATAACTATGGAAGAGGAAGGGGGATACAATGAAGGGGAAAAGAAATAAAAGAAAAAAAAATTCCTTGCCCACAGAGAGTATGATGATAATATTGGGACAAACTGAGGAGTATGTCTGTTTAGATTCTTTGCACCTAATCTAATGAGGGAAAGGTTTGGAAGGACAAAAAACAAACAAATAAACAAACATAGAAAAGATGGAAGGAAGGAAGGAAGGAAGGAAGGAAGGAAGGAAGGAAGGAAGGAAGGAAGGAAGGAAGGAAGGAA